>CM071871.1:40011534-40083854 GCA_036759665.1 Gynandropsis gynandra | reverse complement strand
TGCGCATTGTACCCGTGGAACTCCATCTTCTTCACATCCACCGTCGCACTGTCACCGCTAACGCTAATGCTCTCTGTCTTCTCCCCTGCATCCTTCTCTTTCTTCTCTGCGTTTGCGTTTGCGTTTTGAGGAGGAGGGATGATTTCGACGGTGCGTTTGAGCTTCTGGTTGAGGTAGGGAGTGAGCTCTTTGGCGTCCATTGTTCCTTTCACCGTCACAAGTTCTTTGATGTCGTCGATGGACACAGATGATACTCCTGTAAACGAAATTATATATGTTATTATTATGTTTATAAAATTTATTCTAAAATGGTTTAACTTTATTAAAAAATGTTTCATTTTTCTTAAAAAAACATGAATAAAGATCTATATTTTCTATAATATAAACAATTTACAACAATTATTTTTTTGGAAAACACTGCGTTCAAATCAATGGTAAATTTTATCATGTCTCTAATTATTGTGGTGATAGGAAAATATTTAGGATTTGTTTTAAAAAAAAAAACTGGAGAATATAATTTATATATTTACATGAATTTTAAAGAATTTTGGTAAAAAGGTTGCTGGTTATAAAATTTAAGTTTTATTTCCATTTTATTATTAATGATTGGAATTTAAACCACCTCTTACTTGATTATTCCAATATATATTTCCAATTAAAACAGTGAATAATGTAAGTATAAGTAGAACAATTCATTTGCTTCCGTTAGCTAACATCAACCAAATCTATTAATTATTACTTAATTAATTAAAATTAATGGGAAAAAAGTAATAAAACAAAATATATTAGAGGAATTTATTACCTTTGATTTTTAATATAATCCTTTTGATCTTGTGGATGCAACCTTCGCAATGTAACTTCGTCTTGAATACTATCGTCGTCTGCACATAAAGAATTTACAATTTTTAAATAAAGTTTCAATTTGTAGAATAAAGCTTCAATTTTTTTATAATAAAGCTTCAATTTTTTACCACTATTATAATTTTAGATTTTCCTTCTCACGCGACAAAGAATGGTAGATAAGAGACAAAACGGATTTTTTTACAAAATGAAATAATTTTATTTTTTTTTGCAACAAGGAAATAATTTATTTTTTTTACAACAAGAAAATAATTTATTTTTTGAAAAAAATGAGACAGATAGTCAAACATTTTTTTCCGACAAGAAGAAAATATTATTGACATTTACCTCTTTAGGTTGTGGAGGTTTCTTCTCTTCTTCTTCCTTCTTCTTTTCTCCCTTTTTCTCGCCGGATTTCTCGTCTGTTGGCTTCTTCTCGCCGGAGCCGCCGTCTTTCTTTGCCGTCGGGGAGAGGATTTCGACCTTCCGCTTCGTCTTCTCGGCGACTTTATCCCTGATTTTCTCCGGATCAACGTCTCCGATAACCGTCAATTTGTTAGCCCCGTAGTCTATCTTCACATCTTCAACACCTTCACCAACGAATCACAAATCAGAATAATCCATACACACACACACACATATATATATATTTATGCATGTGTATTTATATATGTGTATGTACCTTTGTAGTGTTTAAAGATGCGTTTAATTTTCTTGCCACATCCTTCACAGTGTATGTCAAACTTGAGGACGACGGTGACTCCACCGCCTCCTTTTTCCTTCTTCTCCGGAGCTTCTTCCTTCTTCGCCGGAACTTCTTCCTTCTTCGCCGGAGCTTCTTCCTTCTTCGCCGGAACTTCTTCCTTCTTCGCCGGAACTTCTTCCTTCTTCTGCGATTAATACACATAACAAAATCAGATTGAGATAAAGCCTTAATTGATGAACTGATAAATTTCACAGATATATATATATATATATATGTATAGAGAGAGAGAGAGAGACTGACTTCACCCATTGTTGTTGTTGTTATGGAGATTTAGGGTTTTTTCTCTTTAAAGATCTTTGAATATTCTGGAAATCAGAAAGAATGTGTTGGAATTCTAACGAAGGATATATATATAGAGGGTGTGGGTGTAAAGAGATAATTCATATGTGAATGTGATGATGATGATGATGATATATATGTGGATGATGATATAGTTATATATATCTATGTATATTAGCTAATACATGTGACATGTATGTTTAATATATATGTATAGTCATGATGTGTGGGCGTGATTACGTGTCATGCCGCCTGGTTAGACTAAAACCATTAGTGGAAGGGTCCACACAACATAACGACTCTATATCACATATTTTGTAACATTTTTATTGTTATTTATTCAAATAATATTTTTTTTTTATTTTTTTCTCAACAACAACGATAATATATAGATAACATCAAGATACTTTAATTAGTATACAAAAGTAGAAAATACTTTCTTAATTGAAAACAAAATTTTGCTCATCCCATTTGAATGATTGGGTCGAATATAAAAACGATTAGATTTTAGAAAGTAACGATGTGTTTCACATAAATAATCCATACATTAATTTTTTAATAAATAAATGCACAAACAGATAATAGAATTGAACTTGAAACGATGTGTTTCACATATAAACAAAATATTATTTTTTGTATCATTTTGTTTTTATATTTACTTAAAAAAACTATTGACATATATGTGGATATAATCATATATATGGATATAATCACATAAATAATCCCATACATTTTTTAATAAATAAATGTATAAAAAGATAATAGAGTTGAACTTGAAATAATGTCCTTCACATATAAACAAAATATTATTTTTTGTATTTTTTTTCATTTTTACTTAAAAAATTATTGATATATATGTGGATATAATCATATATAATTATATATGGATATAATCACATAAATAACCTCATACGTTTTTAATAAATAAATGTACAAACAGATAATAAAATTGAACTTGAAACGATTTACTTCACATATAAACAAAATACTGTTTTTTATATTTTTTATATTTACTTAAAAACTATTGACATTTATGTGGATATACTCATATATATTTATATATATATGGATATAATCACACAAATATTTCATGTGTTTTTTAATAAATAAATGCACAAACAAATAATAGAGTTGAACTTGATACGATATACTTCACATATAAACATAATATTGTTTTTTGTACCATTTTTTATATTTACTTAAAAATCTATTGACATACATGTTGATATAATCATATATACTTATATATATATATGGATATAATCACATAAATAATCCCATGTGTTGTTTAATAAATAAATGTGCAAACAGATAATAGAAATGAACTTGAAACGATGTGCTTCACATATAAACATAATATTGTTTTTTGTATAATTTTTTTTATATTTACTTAAAAGCCTATTGACATATATGCGGATATATGTTCACATAAATAACCCCATACGTTTTTAATAAATAAATATACAGACATATACTAAAATTAAACCTTAAACGACGTATTAATATAATACTGTTTTTTTGTATCATTTTGTATATCTACTTAAAAACCTTTCGACATATATATGTGAATATAATTATATATACTTATATATATATGTGGATATAATCACATAAATAATCCCATGCGTTTTTTAATAAATAAATACACAAACTGATAATAGAATTAAACTTGAAACGATGTACTTCACATATAAACATAATACTGTTTTTGTATATTTTTTTATATTTGCTTTAAAACCTATTAACATATATGTGAATATAATTTTATATACTTGTATACATATGGATATAATCATATAAATAACTTCATACGTTTTTTAATAAATAAATATGCAATTAGATAATAGAATTGAATTTGAATCGATGTGATTCACATATAAACACAATATTTTTTTCATTTTTTATATTTACGTGGATGTTATCATATATATATATCAATATATATATATGGATATAATTATATTGACATGATATGTAATATGGTATATTGTGACGTTGAAATGTGGGAGCAAAGAAACAAAGAGAACAATGGATTGTTGGGTGGTAAGATAGAGAAGGAAACAAATTCAAGACAAGGTGACACTTTCTATAGTGACAATTCTTTCGTATTTACCATTTTTTAAGACAATTATCAAAACACAATTATTTTTGTGTTTATTATATATATTATGTTTGTCGTTTATAGTAAAACATTCGATTCTAAATTGATTCCGATAATGAATAATGATAAAGTAACAGTCATTTGTTTTAAAGAAATTAATAATAAATAAATATAGATTATAAATTAATAGTCATCTGTTTCATTAAATTAATACTAAATAAATATAAATAAGTATAAATTCAATAATTGGTCGGGAAGAAATAAGGTTTTATTTATAAATATTATTACTATATACAATGTTTTATTAATATATTTATCAAATATGGGTTGGGCCTAACTAATCCCAAAAACTAGTTTAAGAGTTTAGGGTTATCCAACACCATATATACAAGTTCCAAAATTCATGTCCTAGCCGATGTGGGACAAATTATCATAACAATATTGTTTACATAAAAAAATATTATATGTTTTTATAATATGGTACGAGTATGAGTTTTTGAATTATCTAGTGTGTCTACGGAGAAATAAAATTGGCATATGGAGATTATATATATATATATAATATGTTTATTGATGTATTGTTTGAATTAGTAAGATTATATATTTTAAAAATATGGTATGGATACGAGTTTTGAGTGATATAATGTGACAATTTATATGTACGAAATATAGAAAAATTAAAATCGTCATAGTGAATATATTTCAATAATGATGTAAAATCTTGGTGTGGATTAATATTTTTTTAATAAAATCGCATTTGAAAAAGAACCTCACTTTCATTGTTTATATGAAATCAAGAACTTAGAAACAAACAGTAAATGGAAAAAAAAAAGTTTACTTACGATCAAATCCATTTTTTATTATCATTCACATGGAAGAAAAAAAAATCAAAGCTTTACATTTGGTATATGATCTTGTTCATCATCATCGGAGGTACCATAAACGGAGGCACCATCATCGGAGGCACCATAAACGGAGGCACCATGATCGGAGGCACCATCATCGGAGGCACCATGATCGGAGGCACCGTGATCGGAGGCACCATCATACGTCTCGACACTATTCGGGAGCCGATTCCATATATGAAACCTTCAAATTCAGACAGATTTTGGTATCTTGTAGCCATTTGAATGAACACTCGAGCCGTCAATAAGCTATCTGATCCAGCGTGATGAGCATTTCCTATACGACTAACTCCGAATTCACTCGCCAATTTCTCCAGTCCCACTCGATCATTAAGTCCTCTCAATCGTGACGCCATGGCTTTCATATCATAAACCCTACCTAGTGTCCTCCCAACTGTATCTGCAAATCCTTCTATGGTATGTAACAATGGCGACCGAGTGAAGAACTTCACAAGATACGCTATGTCATACGATCCATGGAATGTAACCCATGATAGATTTGGTTGAATGTTAAGTATTTGGAGAAATTCATGGAAGAAGGTATCAACAGAAACGCCATTGAATCTGATCTTTTCGAGATCAAGACCGTTTCTTTTCAGAAATGCTACAGATTTATCGTTCTTTGGATCTTCTTTTTCACGGAAACCGGAGAAGTTTACTTCCCAAGTACCTCCAATTCCGCCATTAGAATCAAACAACGTGAAACCCAACTGGATAAGTTTGGTTTTATCGACATTGTACTTCATGTCGTTGTAGCGATCTGTCTCCGTTGCGTTCATGGCGGTGGTTCTTAAACAGCCAGGAAATTCAGTATCTATGGCGATAAAAGGGCAATAAGACAAAGATTCCATCATCAAGTTCATTTCTTCGACGAGGTTAGATCGCCACACTTCTCTGATTTCTCCGATCGTGTTCATCTTCTCCGTCAGTATTCACTCACTGTCTGTGTTTTTTATTTTCAGGGAGAAAAAGGGTGAAGAAAAGGGAGGAAAATGGTGATTGATATATATAGAAGAGGAAGAGGGCAGTGATAATTTTTTGAGAAGGCGAGGGAAAATCGAAACTTGAATCTCAAGTTTACAAATTTTCCATTTTTCCATTTTCCGACATACATAGCCGTTAAAAACCCTAGTGTTCTTAATCTGGGTTTTATCAGATTTGTTTCGGTTTGGTAATAACCGGTTTAATCCGGTATGGTTCCCTGTTTATCCTTTCTTTATCTTCTTCGGCTAATTGATTTGAGTTTCAAAAAACAGCAGAGAAAGATGCGAGCGATTCAATTCGTGACCCCACGGTTGAGTTCGTGCCTCAGACCTATCTTCCATGGTCGAGTTTCTTCCGCGCCACGCGAGTATCTTTCCCCTTTATCCAACCCTAGGCGATTCTACTGTACTGCGGCGGCGGGAAATGGAGGTTCCGGTGGAAGAGGAGGGAGGTCGGGTTCGGTTACAGGACCTCCGGTGATAGAAGATTTTCAGAAGATCGATGTGAATCCTCCGAAGGGAACACGTGATTTCCCGCCTGAGGATATGCGTCTTCGTAATTGGCTCTTCCAGCATTTCAAAGAGGTTATATAATACAATATTTTGGGCATTTCTTTTGCTTTCTTTGATGGGTTTTTCATAGATTATAGTTGTGAGTTCAAAGCTCTTAACACTTTTTTTTATATATTTTGCCTTGAAGGATTCACCGTTGTTAGGGTTTTAGGGTTTAGGGTTTAGGGAGTGGATTCTCTATTGAAAAATTGATAAGGATGTTTGTTTTGCTTCTTTTCGGTGTAATTCTTGGTGGGTTTTCGCTTGATGATGTTATGGCCGCATTGGTTATTTCGTTGTGTTCAAAGATCTTAACTTTGTAATGATATTTTGTCGTGAAGGTTTCACCATTGTTAGGGTTTAGGAAGTGGATTTTCTATTAGCAAATTGATAAGGGTGTTTGTTATTGGTGGTTTTCCGGTGAATGATGTTGCGACGGCATTGGTTATTGTATTGTGTGTTCAAAGTTGTCAACTTCTTTCTTATAATTTTTCGTGAAGGTTTCGAGATTGTTTGGATTTGAAGAAGTGGATTTTCCGGTATTGGAGTCGGAAGCATTGTTCATTAGAAAAGCAGGGGAAGAGATTCGAGAACAAGTTAGTACTTATCTGTCTCTCGTTTGATTTGTTTCGCTTTGTGTTTGGTTCTTTATCAGGTAAATAACCTAACTTGATCAATCTATTTGATTGGTTTACACAATTGATAAGCAAAGCCATCAATTTGATTGAATTCTGCGGTATAATTGCAAGCTATGATCTAAGTTTGAGTTGGAATATCAATCGATCTCGTCTCACATAAAGCATGACGGCATAAAAAGCCTTAAGCTTTGTCAACGGACTGTATATTTGATGAGGTGATCGGAAAAGGGTTGAGGTGTATTCGTAATGGAAGAAATAAAAATGTCGGAAAATCTTAGCTCAACTCCTTCATCATTGTCTTGTAGTTATATTGTTTCGAAGATAAAGGAAATCGACGTGTAGCATTGAGGCCTGAGCTTACACCTTCTTTAGCGAGACTCGTGATACAAAAAGGGTAATGTAGAATTCTCATTCAGTTATGTTATTGAATTGTTCGTCCTATATATAATTTCCAATGTTAGTTTATACCTTCCAACAGGGGATTATTTATTAATGTTAGTAATTTTTTGAATCATATTCTTTTTTTTTGGTTTAGAAAATCTCTTTCCATTCCTCTCAAGTGGTTTGCCGTTGGGCAATGCTGGCGCTACGAGAGAATGACAAGGGGAAGGCGACGTGAACATTACCAGTGGAACATGGATATCATCGGTGTTCCTGAAGTAACGGTATGCATTTTTCGAAATGCAAATCCTTTTAAACTCCTTTACAATCTATCTGCCTACCTTATCATTTTTCTTAGATTTTTCGTTACATTTTCATTTTGATTTGAATCATGCTAGCAGGTACTATCAATTTTAGCTCATTTATCTGTTGTTTTAGGCCGAAGCTGAACTTATCTCATCGATAGTTACTTTCTTTAAACGGATTGGAATTACTGCGGAAGATGTTGGGTTTAAGGTTTCTAGCCGCAAGGTGCATTGTTCATACACCTTATCTCTTTAGTTTCTTGTCTTTACGTATTAAAATGTATCGATTTTGGTCTTTTCTCGGCTAGCATGTGTCATCGTTCTTATTTTTTCAGGTTTTACAAGAATTGTTAAGCAGCAATGGTGTACCTGAGAGTTTGTTTGGAAAAGTCTGCATTGTTATAGACAAGGTAATCAATTTTATCTCCTTTTTATTACCTCGGGTTTATAAAGGTGCCGAATTTATCTTCTTACCATATTTGTAAATTTTGCACGATGAACAGATAGAAAAGATCCCAATTGAAGAGATAAAAAAAGAACTTAGATTCATTGGAATTTCAGAAGAAGTAATTGTGAAGCTATTGCAAGTTCTTTCCATTAAGTCATTGGAAGAGTTGGAAGGTAATAGCTTTTATTGTTTCTTTGATCCATTTTCATGTTTTATGTTCATGATTTCGTTGAAAACGTAATTTCTTAGAACGGGTTGTCTAATTTTCATATGTAGACGTACTTGATGGAGCGGGGGAAGCAATTGCGGATTTAAAACAATTGTTCTCACTAGCTGAAGAATTTGGTTATTCTGAGTGGATACAGGTTGATGCATCTGTTGTTCGTGGTCTGGCTTATTACACGGGTATTGTCTTCGAGGTTAGAATTTACGTTTTTTTTCAAAAACATGGATATTTATCTGAAAATTTAGATGTGAATTTGATCTCTAGATGTTAAAAACAAAACATTTTTAGGGTTTTGATCGAGAAGGGAAACTACGAGCTATTTGTGGCGGTGGGCGGTACGATAGGTTACTTTCCACTTATGGAGGTGATGATATTCCTGCTTGTGGTTTTGGCTTTGGTGATGCTGTGATCATTGAAGTAAGTCTATTCTACTTTCGAATTGTGGCGGGTCGAATGAAAAATCTACGGTTCTAACATTCAGATCGAGATAAATACTAATTTCTCTCAAGAAAAGTCTTCTTAATGATTTCATTTTCCGTTATGAATCTTCGAGTATCAAGCGATTAAATGATTAAATCAATTGACGGGTTCATTCGTTCGCGAATACAGCTGCTCAAGGAGAAGGGTTTGATGCCAGAACTTGGACAAGAGATTGAGAATATTGTATGTACATTGGACAAAGATCTTCAAGGAGCAGCTGCTACTGTTGCTACCATTCTCAGAGGCAAAGGCCAGACTGTTGATTTGGTATTAGAGACTAAATCTCTAAAATGGTATGCAATTTCTGATTTCCCAATTGTGATCATGAATTCCATGTTTTCTTTTTTTCTCTACAATGCATATGGATAGCATTAGGCTGCTAGGTAAACTACGTAGACATCTCGGTATGAGTTGTTCGAGATTTGATTCGATGATCTATTACATCAAGATGCATATTTTTATTTCTTTTTGATGACCCTTTTGGGGCTACACCCTAATTAAGTGGTTTTGAAGTAGAGATGAATGATATGCTGAGAAATATACTATGTTTATGTTATGATAAGTTGTCCCGCATCTGTTAGGATATGAAATTTGGACTCATATATATATATATGGTACTGGATAACCTTAAACTAGTCTTTTGACGGATCACAGCGTGTGGATGAGGACAAAACTCGTAGACCAATGTTAACTGTTTAGTTAGGTGTAGATCTAACTAATTAAGTGGTTTTGAAGTAGAGATGAATGACATACTGAGAAATATCCTATACGTCTATGTTATGATAGTTGTCCCACATCGATTAGTACATGAAATTTGGACTCATATATATGGTACTGGACAAACCTAAACTTTTGAACTAGTTTTTGGGATTAGTTAGGTCTAATCCCATATTTGTCCCTGATTGCGATGCCCACGTTCTAGGACACTCGTACAACTAGTCAAGTGTCATATCAATTAAGGACATTTCTTTTCGGTGACCCTTTGTGTTTGAAGTAGACTAGTCTTATGACGGATCATATTGTGTGAACGAGGACAAAACACGTAGACCAATGCCAACTATTTAGTTAGGTTTAGAACTAACTAATTAAGTGGTTTTGAAGTAGAGATAAATGATATATATGTTTATATTATGATAAGTTGTCCCACATCGGTTAGAGCATGAACTTTGGACTCATATATATATGGTACTGGACAACTCTAAACTTTTGAGTTAGGTTTTGGTATTAATTAGATCCAAGTCTATATTTGACATGGTATCAGAGTCTGGTCTCCAATTGCAACCCTCGTGATCCGAGAAGGGTTTCGGGCGTTACAACTAGTCATTTTCACGGTGGATGTGTACGGTTTTTAGGGTTTTCAAGAGGGCGGAACGGATCAACGCAGCTCGGCTGGTACTGGTAGGGAAGACAGAATGGGAAGAAGGTTCAGTGAATGTCAAGATCTTGTCCTCCGGTGAGCAAAAGAAAGTAAAACTTGGTGATTTACAATAGTAAACCCTATCCCTTAATCATTTTGATTTGATTATTGTTTTGATTGCTTGTAAAACACTAATTAGTTCCTTTGATTACACATTAATTGGAAGGTTAATAATTTATTGATATAAGATTGGATCTGTTATGTTTAAGTCTTCTTGTGTTTTGGCTTTAAGTTTGTGTTTTGGTTCTTAGAGATGGAATAATGTTTTTTTGGATATATAAACGTTACATTATATAAACTTTATAATGGAAAAAAAAAGAAAAGTGACCTTATGGATTATGATATGATTAATTAGCATAAAAAGGTTTCAGAAACTCATGATTTGATCTTGTCTGATAGAGACAAAAAGAAGTAATTTTTATTTTTTATTTTTTTTATCATGTGACTGAAATCATATTGTTTCTTTGACCCAATTAAATGAAAGTAATAGTCGAATCTTATATTAAATTATATTCGTGTAAATTTTAATACAAAATTGCACAAATATCAATTTCGTGTATATAATTGTTGATAAATAATAAATATATATATTTGTTAAATGAAAACAATACTGTAAATACTCTAAAATGAAAGATTGTAATTCATTATAAACCAAATATTTTTTAAAAAATTAGTGTTAGTATCAATGGTCTAAAATTATAATGATTAGTTACATTTGATGAATATGATTAATTCATTTGGTTAATAGAAAATATAGTGTTTTTTTTTATTTAAGTTTCAAATATTCATTATCAATCGAAATTTAATTTATTAAATGACATAATAAATCTTAAGGTGGATAGAAATTTCAAAAATATTAAAAAAACAGTTGTGAGATTAGTGTGACTAATTTGGGTCTACAAAATATTCCTAACTTTTGATCTTTTGACCTAATTTACAGAAAGAAGAAGAAGAAGAATAGGGTTAGATATAACTTTTTTTTTAATTTTCAGATATAAATTTAATAAGAATTGGATATATAACGTTCATTAGTATATTTTATTATACATCTATAATAAACAGAAAAAATCAATACAAAAAATAAAAATAAATAAAATTTCCCTCTATATCCAAGGAGACAGTTTGATTGGTCCCCTCTTGACACATCTGTTTCCTCTTTCATCATCTATCGAACAAAAACCTCCGAATCCGAAATCAAAAGTCATTCCGCTAAGAAAAGTCTCTCTGCTCAGATCAAATTAACCGTCTTTTTTCTCTCCTCCGGCGAAAAAAACCTAAATCCTTCGGCCGGAGGAAATCTGTTCCCTCGGAGTTTCAACTGGCAGAGAGTAACGAGTAAGAAAAAGGGTGTTTTTGAGCTGATCCGCCATTAACGAAGCTTCATTCTTCACTAAATTTCCAATGCCCAACTCTGTTTAAGGTCAGTTCTCATCTGGGTTTTCCTTAAAATCCAAAATTTCTGCTTACTTTTACGTTTGCTCGAATTCTCAAGTGGCGGTTTTTACGGCAATCGGTTAGGTGAAAAAAAAAAGATGACTACTGGGTCTAATTCCAACCACAACCACCAAGAAGATGGTGGGTCGAAGAACAACAACAGCAACAACGCAGGTACGAGGTCGTGGGGCACGGCGGCGTCCGGACAATCTGTGTCTACAAGCGGGAGTGTCGGCTCGCCTTCGAGCCGGAGCGAGCAGGCCACCACAGCCACGCCGGCAAGCGACAGTACCTTTATCCGGCTGAACAATTTAGACATTCAGGGCGACGATGCTGGTTCTCAGGGTGCTGTTGGGTAATGCTTTATCTTGTTTATTCTTTGAAATTCAGGGTTTTGAAAGGTTTTGGAATTCTGGGTTTTGAAATTCTGGTTTATGGTGATCTAGGGTTCCCTTGTATAAGCTTCTTTCTTAGGTTTATGTTAAGATAACTGAAATTTTGTTATCATATCTTGTCTGAGCTTAACGTTTGGAGCTATATGATTCTTTGGTATTGACTGTCATATGTTAAAACACTAATCTGCCATTGTATCAAGAAGTAATTAGACCAAGTCTAGGCAATGTCTCTGGGTTCCGAGGGAAGAATTTTTAAGCCATTTTAGTCTTTGGAATACCTAATAGGTAGTACTGGCTAAAGGGTATTCAAATCTTCTCTAGGGTTGAAGATCTTTAGTATAAAAGCAAATGGATTAATCTCTTTTGCTCTCTTGTAAAAGGTAGGTGATGGCTTGTGTTTGTCGTATGGATTTAGTTGTTTGACCGGAAAAAAATCTTTTTTGCTCCTTTGTTTTGCAACAAAATATGGTTTTGGATTCATAAGATGATGTATGTGTTTATTCATTGTGAAAATCATTCTCATATGTGCTTGAATTTAGCATGAAATCATCCTTGTTGTAGGTTCTTTTTTGAAGATCTCGTGTCGATATTAGCTAATTGTTTGTTTATTAACAGTGGTAAGAAGAAAAAGAGGGGCCAACGAGCAGTAGGACCCGATAAGAGTGGAAGAGGGCTACGACAGTTTAGCATGAAAGGTCTTTAAAGTTCATCTCTTTGTCTACCCTCCTTTCTGTTCTTCCGACCCTTTTATTCGATATATTTCTCTTCTTCGATTTTGGAATAATGACTTCTTTTGGATTCTTCATAGTTTGCGAGAAAGTGGAAAGCAAGGGAAGGACTACTTACAATGAGGTTAGGTGATTTCGTAAATGTCATCCGTTTTAGTCTCATTGATTTGATTTTGTTTAAAACTCATCTTCGGATCGATCATACGCACTTTCAGGTTGCGGATGAGCTTGTTGCTGAATTTGCAGATCCAGGCAACAACGGGGCATCCCTCGATCAGGTTCGCTTCTGATTTAATTTAGTTCATATACATC
The DNA here is from genome assembly GCA_036759665.1 of Gynandropsis gynandra. Lineage (NCBI taxonomy): Eukaryota > Viridiplantae > Streptophyta > Magnoliopsida > Brassicales > Cleomaceae > Gynandropsis > Gynandropsis gynandra. The sequence goes on along the minus strand of CM071871.1, from coordinate 40,070,664 downwards.
ATGCATAGATTGTTTTCCGGGTATTGTATATATTGATTCGAGAGATTATTTGGACTCTCAATAATTCATTTTTCTTATATTTTGTCAACATTTTGAGAACTTATATAGCAACAACAATATGACGAGAAGAATATAAGACGAAGAGTATACGATGCTTTGAACGTTCTCATGGCAATGGATATCATTTCAAAGGATAAAAAAGAGATTCAATGGAAAGGTCTTCCTCGTACCAGCCTTAGTGACATCGAAGAATTAAAGGTTTCAATCAATCTTTACCTGTGATTAGTCGTGTTTTGACTCCTATCGATTGCAATCTTGATCGAAAATGTTGTCTTTTTATCGTTATACAGTCTGAACGCCTCGCATTGAGAAACAGTATTGACAAGAAAACTGCATATCTGCAAGAACTGGAAGAACAAGTAAGCCGCCACGACTATCCAAAATCTGTTTTTATCGGTTTTTTGTTCGATCTTTTGCGAACCCATCCAACCAATCTGTTTTATTATTCATAAAGTATGCATCTTTAGTCTTAAGATTCCGTTTATCTTAAATCTTTCTGCTTTTTCCTTTTCTTTTGTCTGAAGAACAAGTAAGCCGCCATTACTATCCAAAGATCTGTTTTTATCGGTTTTTTGTTCGATCTTTTGCGAACCCATCCAACCAATCGGTTTTATTATTCACAAAGTATGCATCTTTAGTCTTAAGATTCCGTTTATCTTAAATCTTTCCGGTTTTTTCCTTTTCGTTTGTCTGAAGTATGTAGGTCTTCAGAACTTGATACGAAGAAACGAACAATTATATAGCTCTGGAAATGCTCCAAGTGGTGGTGTTGCTCTTCCCTTTATCCTTGTTCAGGTAATTTTGTGTTATGTCTTTAACGATCGAATAAGGAAATTATACTATCGATTCAAAGAGAAATACATAATTAGATGTTTTCCGAAGAATCTCAATTCTCTATTACACTGCAGTCTCTATCATACACTCCCAAAAACACTACCTTTATAGGTTACTTTTACCATAGATTCTTCACCTACTTACTGCAGTTAATAATATTTAACCACAGGAGAAGAAACAATCCTTTATTTGTACTGATTTAGAATTGGAGGGTGTTGATCTTCGTATGTAACACTATATTCGCATCTGTTCATTTTAACTTATGGGACTTACCTGCGTAGATTATCGGATTCTGTTCTTTCTTTTTATCTCATTTCGCTCATTGTCAGATTATCGGATTAGGTATAATATTTTTGTTTCTTTCTCTTCAGACACGCCCTCACGCTACCGTTGAAGTGGAAATATCCGAAGATATGCAGCTGGTGCACTTTGATTTTAACAGGTACGCCCACGCCCAAAAGTTCATTTCTTTCTCGATTTTCTTTGCCACAAGGCACCGTGGAAACAGATTTGCGAATAGATTAAACAAACCCTTAATCTTTAACAAATCAACGCCCGTTCTTTTCTACTTTCAGCACTCCATTTGAGCTCCATGATGACAATTTCGTCTTAAAGTCTATGAATTTCTGCGAAAGGCCACCACTTGGTGGTCCAAACTCCATTGAAGGCCCTAGCTCCATAGCATCCGACATCTACCAGTCTCAGCCTCAGGCTCAGGCTCAGCCTCAGGCTCTGGCTCAGGCTCAGGCTCAGGCTCAGGCTCAGGCTCTGGCTCAGGCTCAGGCTCTGGCTCAGGCTCCTCAGGTCATTCCTACACCACAACCCAACACCTCTGCTACTTTACTGACGGGGACTCCTACATTGCCGCCTGTACCAGGTATAATAAAGGCGCGTGCGAAGCCAGAGCATTGAATCCGGTGGGTACAATTGTGGGCATTGTTCTCTCAGGTTCTGTATATTGTGTAAAGTTTGAATCCAAAAGCTTCACCTTTGGTGCTGTCATCTGAGGATTATATGTATTGGTTCACTTAGAAGTTTTTTAGGTCACTGTACCGGTGGTTTACCCGGTTTGGTAATACCGAAAAGCTAGGATCTTGGTTCATTGGGTTAACGGTTTTTTTCTTATTTTTTTGTAATAGAAAAAAAAAGGTCCAGATTTGTACTATTTAGGGTAAAAATTTGCAGTCTTTTACTGATTTAGTGCCTGTAATTTACTTTCTTTGTTTGGTACTGAACCGGTTTTTGTTGAGTTACTTGAATTCTTGTTTTGGTTCAATTAAAATCCGGTTAACTATGATTTTGGTTTAATATCAAACCGAACCGAAATCGTTCGAATGATTTAACGGAGTGCGTTTCATTTTCGCTGAATATTCTTCAAGTTCCCATTTTTTTTTGACAGAAGCTCAGCCATGGCTACGATTTCTCGAATCCCTTTCTTTCTCTCTATTTCTTCTAGCCACTGTCGTAAGCCTTTGTTGTTCTTCCACCATCATTATCATGAGCAAATTTGTTCTTCAGACTGGAATTTGAGGAAGAAACATGGTTCCATTTGTTTTGCCTGTGCCGTCAAACAAACCAGGTTCGAAAGTCTTACTACTTCTTGCATTTGTTCTGCGGAAAATGTTAAGGAATTATCATTTGAATGTGAATTCGAGTTCGTGATTTGGTTTCCTTATTCTTTTTGGATTGTGGGTATTATCGATTTGGATGAATTCGATCGAATTTTTGGTGTGGGTTTCGTAGGGTTCGTAAGAAAGTGAAAAGCAATGAAGAGCTTCGAAGTGAGATTATGGAGTTCATTGCATTGGTTGGTTTTCCTGAAGATCATGTGCCATCCATGAAGGAGCTTTCTGATAATGGAAGGTTTGAAATTTGAAAATTCTCATATCTAATGTCTGATGTTGATATTATGTTTCATCCCATTCATAGTTTTTTCTTTATCATTTTGGATCGAAATTTAAAAGATGAATGGTTGTGATGATTGAGTGATGTCAAATTGATGATTGAACTTAAGCAAGATTCATTTGTTTCACTTAATGATTTTGAAGGTTTACTTAATTTAGTTTTCATGTAGAAATGATCTTGCCAACATTGTGAGACGAAGAGGATATAAGTTCATCAGAGAGCTTCTTGCAAATTCAAAGATGGAAGATGATAAAGAAGTCTTTTCCAATGAAACTGAACCAAATGCAGCTGGTGGTTGTGATGAAGATGTGTTAATAGGTCAATTTGGACTTCTTTTAACAATAAGATTAAATCGAATCGTATGTTTGTGCAATGTAATTTCCATTTTTCTGATAAATTTATATGGTTTTAAAAGGTCAGGGCGAAAGAGCACTCGTTGTGTGTGAAGAGGATTTGTCTTCTAGTGGATTGGATGGACTAATGTGTCTTGAGAGGGATGCTAATGATTCGTCCAAAGGAAACGTTATCACGACGCTAAATTTATGTGCTGATGAACATGGAAATAAAGCTGAATCTTTGCTAACTAAGGATTTGGACAAGCAAAAGTCACTTCTTATATCTGAAAACACAATGCATCCCAATTTGGATGACAATAGTGACTCAGGAGAAATCTCGGGTACTGATTTGGAGACTGTCACCGGATTATTATCTTCGAAAGCTTCAAAATATGACAACGTTTCTTTAGTTTCAGATGATACTCCAAGTTGTTCAGACATAAAGGCTGACAATGTTATGATAGATGAGGATGTCAATGATGTAGGCAATGATGATGATTCATTGTCTGTTCATGTTCATACCCATGAACATTACACTAGTCCAGTTTTCAATTATGGTGCGGCTAATTACTATCCGGGAAATCTTGATCATATTACAGGTGATACAGATGAAAAGGATCAGATGTTTGGATTTTCTTCTGTTACTTCGAGTATAGAAGAAAAAACTGCGAGATTTATTCAGAATGGATACTTGGATGCAGTGGATGGTAAGTTCAAATAACATGATTCTTTATGGCCATACTTAGGGAATATAGTATAAAAAATATCCATTTGGATTTGGTTTCAGATAATGAAAATGATATACGAAATGATAGCCCTCAAGAATCTAAGGAATATACAGAAACAAATGCTCCAACTAAAGTTCAGTTTGCAATCAGCGGGAATGAGCAAATAGGATACCATTGTGATAGCCCGAGACTTTCAAGTTTGACATCAAATGGAAAGGCCTTAGCATTAGAAGAGATTACCCATTTTGCAATAGTTGATAGCTTAAACAGGTTAGTGTTCTAATGGCATAAAGCTTGGATTTTTCTCTTCTTGTTCATTATTTATTCAAACCCTTTTTCGTGCTCTCTCGTTCATACTTTGGTTTGCTTCATGATTCCTCTGGCATTCTGTTTCATATATTCTCAATTCGTTATACGAAGATAGGTTTTTTTTTATTTACCTTGAATGTAAACAATGCATCAACTTGAAGGAAGAGTAGGCATTTTGAGCCAATTTGTAATTTCATTTGAATTTACACGGTAAATTAAAGGTTTTTTGGGTTTTTATTTTCATTACCAGGAATGATGATCGGAGAAATGACAGTGTTGAGTCAGACAAGGATTTGCATGATGAGGTGAAAATACAGAACATGAGAAGTGAAAATCTGGTTGAAATTGATCATCTGAAATTCATGCTGGTACTTTTTTCCCCTGGTATAATGGTAATTAATGAAACATAAAGCTATATACTTGCTTATACAGTTATTTCTACATATTTAGCATGAAAAGGAGCTGGAACTGGTAAAATTGAAGGAGCAGATAGAAAAGGAAAAGGTAAAATATTACTTTTCACACATTCTTTTAGATTACTCAATCATTTGGCTTCCATTTCAATAACCAAGTTTAAAAGGGCACATGAATTGACAAACTTTGAAGATGTTTATTGTGTAATTTCAAGATATTTTATCCATTAAAGTCTGGATCTTTTTAATTAACTCTTTTGATTTTTAACATATCTAACATGGGCACTAGATCTTCTCTGATGTTTGCATCTGTTTTTGCTTACATAGTTTAATCTCCTGATGCTTTTATTGTATATTACAAATGGAAAAACTTGGCCGCGTTCCTAATTCGCTGTGTTTTGGATTCAGTTAGCTCTTTCGGTTCTTCAAAGAAAGGCGGAAACAGAGATCAATAAGGCTCAAAAGCTTATATCAGAGAAGGATGCTGAATTGCAATCGGCGGAAGAAAGTCTCTCAGGACTGCAAGAGGTAAAATAATTTTGGTTTCTTCTATTGGTCATGTTAGTTTCAAGATTTAGTACACCATGTCAAACTCCAGGTGACAGATCTAAGATTAAAAAAACCCTGCAAACTTAATGATCTGAAAAAAATCAGTGTTCTAAAAATCGCTCTAAGCGTCCGCCTAGGCGTTGGGCGCTCTCTGGGCATAGTCTTTTTTTTTTCTTAAAAAAGTGACGTCAAAACGATATCGTTTTGGTACTTAAAAAAAAACTAACAATGACACCTATCCATGCGTTTATCTTTTATCTTCTTTACCATTATCATTTCATTTTCCTTCTTCTATATATTGCATCGTTTATTGTCTTAATTTGAGTTTCTTGTCCTCGCATTTATATCTCATCCTCGTCTTTGCCTTCATCCTTGTTTTCTTATCTTCTATCGTCTTTCTATGTTGTCATCGTGTTCATCTTTGTCTTCGCCTTCATTTCTCATCTTCATATTTGTTTCATCTCCAACCTTGGCTTCATCTCTTGCATTCGCCCTCGCTTTTTCTCTTGACTTGGTCTAACATCGTCCTCACTCGACGCCCATTTTTTATATTTTGTTTATTTTACGTTGTTTTCGTCGTAAGTTTGATATTGTAAATTTAATACTTATAAATATTTTTTATAAATACTAAACTTTNGAACCTTGCATTCTTTGTAGAGTTGGATAAGGTAAAAAGAAATTGTTGGAGGGAATTTTGTAAACTAATATGTTTAATCAGCTGTTATATTAAAAGGGATTGATAATTTTAGGTTGAGATTGAATACTGGGGAGATGGTAATGTTGTGGAGGTGACAGGCAGTTTCAATGGCTGGCAACACCATGTGGAAATGGAACTTGAGCAATCCAAATCAATTGGGTCAGTTGATCATTTACTTATACCTTTCCTTATTGGGATGAACAGCTTTGAATTTCATCATGAAATGCAATTTGTGGTGTTGGAATTTACAGGAAGAAGCAGAAATGTTGGTCGACATTGTTGTGGTTATATCCAGGGAGATACGAGGTTTTAACTCTTGTCTTTTTTCTCAGACTCAATTAGTAACTTATATCTTTCTGATGATTCAAGTTTCGTTTTTTCATGCAGATAAAATTCATAGTGGATGGCCAATGGATGATTGATCCTCAGAAAGAATCCATTACAAAGGGACACATCATAAACAACATTATCAAAGTAGATAGATGATGTTTCCATTTCGTATTACTCAGGTGTGATGATGAACCAAGATTTCTAGGTTTAAAAAATCAGTGTTTAGCTTTGTTCTAGTTTCTTGCGTTGCAAGTAACAGAAATTGTGCAGGAGCAAAGATTTTTAGCTTAGTAAAGTACGTGTATTTGGCTTTGTTGTAGTATCTTGCGTTACACTTAACATAAAGTAGGGTTCCCAGTGTACAAAATTTTGTCTAATAAAGTAGGGTTTTTTTTTTTTTCATTTCATCCACACCTCTTTTAGACTTTTGTAAAATAAGATCTTCTTAATAATTATACAATGCGCCATTTATCAAAAATATAATAAATATTTAATTAGTTATCAAACAAGTTCACAAAATCATGCGACTTTAATAATATAAAATCCATGTGTTTATATTTCTGAATCCATCATTCTTGTCTTAATTATATATCCAAAATTGTAATTGTTTTTCTCAAATTTCGAAGTCAAAAACAGGATTAACGAAAAAAAAAGTCCGAAAATAAAGCATCCAAGAAGAAGTTATTTAATGAAAATTTGTGAAAAATAAAAGGGGCTCTGAAAAAATCAATTGATGTATTGTCAGATAAAAGCAGAGTCATGGGATTATATAGCTTCAGGGCATAAGCAAAAAATGTAATGCCTTGTCAAAAGGAAAATATGCCAAATTTACCTAAGTTAAATTCATGGCATGGCAATGAAATTCAACTTCTAATCTTAGGGTTTTCAACAAGAGATGTCAGATTTCTCCTATACCCTAAAATGAATAAGATTTTGCATCTAAATTCTGTACCAAGAATATAAATGGAGAAGAGATCTATTAAGATCTTAGTCGAAAAGCCCGTCCCCGAGCCAGCAATCAACCAAAAAATCCACCATTTCCTGCAGTTTTAACAGTAACAAAGATTGTAGTAATGTTATTTCCGACATGGATAAATAACTGTCTAAACAACAAAATTATGAAATGAGTGTTTTTAAGTATGCATGAACTTACAGATAGAGGGATGGGTTTGTGAAATGATGTATTGGATAAAAGCAGATCCTCATAAGTTGCATTAAAGCTGCAAATTTTGGAGCATGTAAATTTTTCTTAAATACGAAAAAAAAAAAACTGCTTTTACTACCTTATTACAGGTTCAACTTGCATTCTTGAAGTCCGTTTAGACTGATCCCCAACCCACTGCTTTCTCATCTCATGCCAAGAAATCTCGGCTGCACAATGAAGGGCCAACCGCATTTAGGATCATAAATCTGCTTTTTCAATAGCAAAATACTCGAATTAATACTTAACCGAACCAACATGCTTGAAAGGAACAGAAGCTCAGCTAAAAGCTAGCAAAATTGAACCAAAGGGGACATCTACTCATCCCAAACTGTCATCCAGGCACTAGGATAACCTAAGTTCAAACAGTAATTAATGATGATTCAGATGAAAACTAAAGGGCAATTCACCATGGTTCACAAAGATCTTCTCATCTGGTTTCTCTTTGTTATTAACCACAGAGCTTGAATCAGTAGCTGAATCACAGTTAGATTTAGTATTTTCCATTTTCCACCAAATGTGCCAGCAGCAGCGTCCAAAAAACCCTGGTAGAACTGAAACCAATCTGTATGCTGAAGTCTTGAAGCTAGGGAGCAACAAAGAATCTATAGAAAACAGATCATCTGATCATCTATACAAAAAAATGGAAAAAAAAAACATCTTACCCACACGTACAAATTGCAAGAATTTACCTATACATATCCATAGTTATGCATAATATAAATGGATTCTGCATTGATCTCGCGATTCATAAATTTTACAATTATTGGATAAAACCCTAACCCTAAACACCATAACCAGCGCCGATTTATGTAGATTGAATCGCAAATTTGATCACATCAACATTTAACTAAAATCAAATGATAAATATCTAAAGACTGATAAGCCGAAATCAATCCATATGATGAACATACTCAGGCTAAAGACCATAACTAGAGCAAAATTATGTAGAATTAATCGCAAATTTGATCACATCAACATTGACCTAAAATCAAATGATAAATAACTAACGAATGCTAAGCCGCAATCAATCAATATGATGCAACAGAAATTGCTCATCGTTGACGAAAAAAAAAACAGACAAATCCTTTCGTTCAGCAAATATCCTGAAAACAGAAGTCGATAACAGAAGAACGGAATTGAAAGCAGGATCACAAACAAGGTGTTGAAAGGAAGAAGACGTAGTACCTTCGCTTCACGGAATTGATACAGTTCGTCGGAAGATTGACGATGAAGAAGAGAGAATCGCTTAGAAAGTTCCAGAAGCAATTTGTATATACGCAAGATTTCCTCTTTTATATTTGTTAAAATTTTAAAAATAAATGACGACACGTACCGACCTTAGCTCAGTTGGTAGAGCGGAGGACTGTAGTGGAAGCAGATAAATCCTTAGGTCGCTGGTTCGAATCCGGCAGGTCGGAATTTTTATATTTTTATAATTTAAATTATTTTATCATCTCTTTATTATTAAATAATACAAAATTTAAGTATTGTAAATGTTTGAATCCAATATTTTGAATACTTTAAGCATTAATAACATATATAAAAAGTCCATTTTGCCTTGACCTCAGCATTTTCTTATTTTAATTTTTATAAACTTTTTACTGTAATTAAGATAGAGAGAAGTTTTATAAATTTTTATATGTCAATTACATTCACATCAATATTTAGTCCTTTCATATTAATACACATTTCTCTCAATTAATGTTCATTTTGAAACATTTATTCTAGTTTTTAAAATAAAAATATTTTTTTTCTTAATACCGTGATTGTATTTATCTTGTTTAAAAGGACGATAGTTTATTTAATCCATAATAGAAAACAAAAATAATTTATATACTAAACAATTGGAAAAAAACTAATTAAACATTGGAATACCAAAAATATATTAATGAGTGCATGTCTCAACATAATTATTTATGTCAGCCATCACGTCATAGCTTGATTTAAAAATAATTCTATAATTTATGTATAACTCTAAAATAAATCGATAATTTATATAGAAAAATAAAAAAATATATAATATAGATAGTTTATTACGAAGTTTTAGGGTGGATAAATTGCCTCGAAAATCCGTCCCCATCTGAAATTCGTTCCGAATACACGAAAAATTATTTGTATTTTCGGTTTCGGATAATGAGATTCGGGCTTGGATATCCACAGATCTAGTTTTCAATTTACTTATATTTTATTCCTTCCTGATGCTGACCTCCTCTCGTCTCCCTCTCTTCGTCGACTTGACCAACGATACTGGCCTCCATCACCATCGTCTCCCTCTCTTCGCCTCTCTCTTTTCTTCCCGACGTCGAATTGACTAATGATGCTCGCCTCTCTGTTTCTTTCTCTTCCTTCGCTTCCATCAACGCTTGTAAACGCCTTTACTTATGTTGTTTTCATCCTGTTTCGTTCTATTTTTTGTTCATGCTTTCGTCAGGTATGGAATGAGTCAGTCACACAATATCAAAAAAGTTAGTATTTCCATTGGTTAGTATTCAAATACTCGCAATTACCGATGTATTTGGAGGGTACACGAATCTAGAGGTGAGTATTTCGGATTATCCGGACCGACCCAACTCAAAAATTCCAACCCATGAAATATATGAGTTTTATAGGAAATCCATATGGGTTCAATATCAAAAATCCAAATGGGTTCGGGTCGGTCCGGGTTCGGGATCAGGATAATCCGAGGAACCCGAAAAACCCGGAAAAAGAAGAAAAAACTAAACAAATCCTAACCATAAATCGTGAATTGTGACACAACTCCATCTCTCTCTCACTCACCCACTCACGTTTAAAAGTCGTTTAAAACCGAATTACTCGTACTTAAATAACCCAAAAAATTCGAATTATCCGAAATATCTAAATAAATCAAATACAATTCGGGTTTTTTAGTTCAATATTTCAAAATCCGAACAATCCGAACCAAAATCGAAATCCGAAAAATCCGTCCCGAAAACCAAATAAACATTTTGGGTTGAATTTTTTATAACCCGAAAAACCCATCTTAAAACCCGGATTATCCACCCCTACCCGTAACCCACAAGTTCGGATAGAAATACGCCTACACATTCGGATTCAGATACCCTTAAAAAAAAACCGATATTCGAACCGTGCCCAACCCTAAGTTTTATCATAAAAATGCGGTGAGCGTGGATCGAACACGCGACCTTCAGATCTTCAGTCTGACGCTCTCCCAACTGAGCTATCCCCGCTTTTGTTCATCTGTGCTGACATATATAAAATAATCAATATTCATATATTAATATCTAAGTATATTAATTAAAGTATAGAGACCAAAGACTGCAGAGCGTCTGATTTACGCCGGAGACGGAAGTATTGGGTGAGTGAGAATGGAGATGGCGAGAAGCATCTCTTACATCACCTCTACGCAGCTTCTCTCTGTTCATCGCCGACCTAACATTGCTATCATCGATGTTAGGTAATTTCACTTATGCCGCCCGCACTTGTTCTTTCTTCTTGTTGAAAAAGCTGCGATTCGATCCGATTCTCCACCGAGGTCGAGTGAAATCTCTTGATTTTCTGTACGATGTTATGTATGTATACATTTCGGAATCAATCCCGTGAAATTTTGAGCATGGATTCTCTGTGTGAAGTCATGAGCATGTAAAATGAGAATTTACGAACGAATCCTGTTATTCTATACTAATGATTGAATGCTCGAAGGATGAATACATGAAATATAGATCGGATTGAGCATTATTCGATTGTTTTATAAGAATCACAATGTCGTGGAGCACTGTTTTTGTTCCATTCATTTGATCTTACTCGAAGAATTGGTTGCTTATTCAAACAAAGAGGATCACAGAATTGATTTGTTTGGATAGGGCTTTAGTAATGGGTTTGGTTTGTTCAGGGATGATGAAAGAAGCTACGATGGGCATATAGCTCTATCTGTATGAATTCATGTGCATGTAAACGAGAAGTTACGAAGGAATCCTGTCATAATGATTGAAGGCTCAAGGGATGAATACAGGAAATATAGATCGGATTGAGCATTATATTCTATTGTTTTATAATAATCACAATGCCGAGGAGCACTGTTTTTGTTCCATTCATTTGATCTTACTAGAAGAATTGGTTGCTTATTCAAACAAAGAGGATCATAGAATTGATTAGTTTGGATAGAGCTTTAGTAATGGGTTTGGTTTGTTCAGGGATGATGAAAGAAGCTACGATGGGCATATAGCTCTATCTGTATGAATTCATGTGCATGTAAACGAGAATTTACGAACGAATCCTGTTACTGCATAATGATTGAATGCTCGGATTGAGCATTATTCCATTGTTTTATAAGAATCACAATGTCGTGGAGCACTGTTATTGTTCCATTCATTTGATCTTACTGGAAGAATTGGTTGCTTATTCAAGAAATTAAATCACAGAATTGATTACTTTTGATAGGGCTTTAGTAATGGTTTTGGTTTGATCAGGGATGATGAAAGAAGCTACGATGGGCATATAATTGGTTCATTACACTATGCAAGTGATACATTTACTGATAAGATGTCTAGTCTTGTTGAAGATGTGAAGGGCAAAGACACTCTTGTCTTCCATTGTGCTTTAAGCCAGGTGATTCCCATTGTTTCAAGCTCTTGTCTTAACTTCATTTCACCATCTTTGAGTTAATCCTAATGAATGAAGAATGCTTCTTTATAGTAATTAAGTGATTAGTTATTGGGATTATCCAGAAAGAGCTATGGTGGAGCTGTTTTTGAATGTCTGAGTTGGTTTAATATCCTGTCTGCAACTGCATGGAACTTGTTTGCCTCAAATGTTAAACATGGATGAACATCTATGAGACTTAAGGGTACCGATAAGAACCACTTAGGTAGGTAGAGGAGTACGCAATTCTGGTTTTGGTTCGGTTCTGAAAAAAATGGAATTGAGTTGGACTCAAATGTTTTTCCGTTTGACCGCGGTTCGGGTTTGGTTAATTCGGGTTTAGAACTATTAGTACCAAAATAAATCCGAATTCAATTTAAGTTTGGGAATTCGGGTTTTGGGTTCTTACTAAAAAATATAAATAAATTCCCATAAAATATAAAATAAAATACAAAATTTATGTTTCTTTTCGGTTTTTTTGTTCACCCAAGTTTTTTATATTGGGAACAAACAGGTTGTACATGTAATCCATATCAATTATGGGTCAGATTATTGGGATGGGGTCAGATAACCAGAAATGTGCATAAAAGTCTTTATAAGGACTGCATTAGTGAATATTTCAATCCATGACGGCCGACGCTGTCATCCCAAAATCGCCCCTTCTGCGGTGTCATGCCATTTGCGTGTAGTAGGTATTGATACCAATGACAAGAACCGTTTATGTAAAATCCATTCTAAAAGTTAGTTTGTAGGAGATGGTCTTTATAAACCTAACATTAGAGTCTATTTCAACCCGTGTTGAATTTTCGAAAATTTGAACCGGTACATCTCAAACCGGTGGTGAATTTTCAAATTCAGTTGCTAGTTGGATTACATCAACATCAATTTACTTTGAGAATTTGTGTTATAGGCTTTTTAACATTTCTTGTTTTTAGCAATGTAGTCTATATATTCTTCATTTTCGCCTTTAGGTCAATGCAAAATGATTGGCGATGGCTCGATAAACTGGTGGTTTTGTTGCAGGTTCGTGGGCCGACGTGTGCTAGAAGGCTTGCGAATTTCCTCGAGGAGGCAAAAGAAGAGACGGGAATCAAGAACATAATGGTGTTGGAACGCGGCTTCAATGGCTGGGAAGCTGCCGGAAAACCAGTTTGCCGCTGCTTAAATGTCCCGTGCAAGGGGGAATCTTCATAAAAAAACCAGAAGATAAGTATCATACATTGTTATGTATCGTATCGAGTTTCAATTATCGAAACTAAATCGAATTCCACGTTATCGAGTATTTAATATTGTTAGAAAATAATGCTTACAAAGCATTGGATGGTCGTCCGATCAGTGCTTAACGCTTAACGCCTAACGCATTGTCGTCCGATTAGTGCTTAAGGTCTGACGCATTGTCGTCCGATTGGTGCTTAACGCTTAACACCTAACGCATTGTTGTCCGATTAGTGCTTAACGCCTAAGGCCTAACGCATTGTCGTCCGATTAGTACTGAAGGCTTAACGCCTAACACATTGTCGTCCGATTAGTGTTTAACGCCTAACATTGTCGTCCGATCAGTGCTTAAGGCTTAACGCCTAACATTGTCGTCCGATCAGTGCTCAAGGCTGAACGCCTAACGCATTGTCGTCCGATTAGTGTTTAACGCTTAACGCCTAACATTGTCGTCCGATTAGTGCTTAAGGCTTAACGCCTAACGCATTGTCGTCCGATTAGTGCTTAAGGCTTAACGCCTAACGCATTGTTGTCCGATTAGTGCTTAACGCCTTATGCCTAATGCATTATCGTCCAATTAGTACTTAACGCCTTACGCCTAACGCATTGTCGTCCGATTAGTGCTTAGTGCTTAGTGTTTAACGCCTTACGCATTATCGTCCGATTAGTGCTTAACGTCTAAAGCATTGTCGTCCGATTAGTGTTTAACGACTAAGGCTTTCTCTAATAGTAAATGTAATTTGGTGAATGTTAAATAAATATGTAATATCAAAGTGAAAAGGTATTTTCCAACAATCTCCCGTTATACTTTCCTAAAGTCGGCTATATAGGTTTTTATTGGAGTTTGATAATTTAAAGTGTCATTTTATATTTATGTTTATTCATTTATTATAAATTATTAGAGTTTTTGCTTGCTCACATTTAAAAATATAAATTTGCTTAGTTTGATATATTATGGTTATTACAATCTCAATATTTGTTTCTCTCCGCTCTTAGACAATACAAATTGGACGAATACGGTAATATTGTGTATGTTTAAGATGACACATTATATAATATATTAATTGGATACAATTAATTTGTATATACAAGTTTGATTATTGTTGTCTTTTCTGTTGTAATATTGTTTATCCTTAAAATTAGAATTAATAATTTGACAATTTTCAAGGATTGTAATTTATAATCTAACTAGTATTACATCTTGTACTTTTTTTATATATTTTGTCTTTATTTTGTTAGCCTTAATTAACCGACTAATTAAATCATAACAAGGAATATGATTTCATTTGAAATTATCTTTATAAATACCTTAACAACAATTAAATAAATTTGTGCTTATGGATACATGATTTATTGACATCAAAATCAAGAAACCTTTTTCGTGATCCGATATGGTTGAGCTATAGACATGTTAGAATATTGATATGTTATATTTTAGTGAAAATATCTTAAATATATTCAATATTAAAATTTTTAAATTGTATAAAATTTCAAACAAAGAAAATTTTATTGACGAATAATATTATCAAATTTCTAATAGTTATCATCCGTTTATTTGTATTGATATTAGTAATCTAGTATTTGCCAATACGTAGAAGTTCTACGGTAGAACTTTCACAAAAAAATTGTGAAAGATTGATATTTTTGTTTAATAATATATTTTAATTCATACATGAATTTTTATTTTTAAAATATTTTATAACAAAACAATTTTTTTCACTATATTTGAATTAATTCGAATATTTCAGACAATATTAAATATAATCATATCTACGTCGCATGGACCATCTAAGGTTGCGAGTACTTCACTCAGAAGCCACGTGCGAAAGAAATCACAACGTACGCTAAAATTTAGGATAAAATTTGCAATAATATATAAAATTAAAAGTAAATATAATTTAACATTTTTATTTTGATATGGTAAATAAAAAACAATTATATCGTTAGTAATCATTTAATATTTTAATATGGTCGCATCTGTTTCTGAAGAGGGCTATCTCTCTCTCTTTTTCCCTAAATGAATTGTTCCCTCTTTGTAGCAGCAGCTCCTTTTCTCTCTTTCGTTCTATCGCTTCCGGGATTCGATCGCCGTGGATTCCTCACCGTCCGATCCGCCGGCTTTTGCTCCGGCAATCTTTCCGATCACTCTGATGCTCTGATTCACGCCTGCTCAGATCTCTGTCAACTTTCCGGTACATTTCTCGTTTTTTCATCTTATTCACGCCTTAAATATGAGGAACCTGATCCACGAGAAGCGCAGTGGAAAGATATTTGTTTGAGAGAATTTGAATCTGAATAGATAGGGTTTCGATTCGTCGTGTTGCATGCTGATCCGTTGAGTTCTCTGTCAGTGATCTTCTCGTGATTGTCCAGCTCGGAGAGCCTAGGGTTTCTATTTTGAGGAAGAGCAAAGCTAGGGGTTCTTGCTTCGCTGCGTCGTCATGTTTAAGAAAATCATGAAGGGAGGGCACCGGAAGCCCTCTAAGTCCGAGCCTAATGACCAGTCTACGTATGGATTTGGTCCTCCGGGTAGGTCTGGTCCAGGGTCCAATGTGGTTGTTAGCCACGCCTCTCGTGGTGCCCCAGTTCCGTCCTCTCCAGGGCCTGTGGCCACCCCACCTCCATTGCCTATGGGTTCAGTTGAGCCCCTACCATTGTTCAAGGATGTACCTGTTTCAGAGAGGCAACACCTATACATGAGGAAGCTGCAGATTTGTTCATTCCAATTTGATTTCACTGATACGATGAAGAATGCGAGGGAGAAGGAGATTAAAAGACAAACTTTATTGGAGCTTGTGGATTTTATACAGTCTGGATCGGGTAAGATCACAGAAGCATGTCAGGAAGAGATGATAAAGATGATTTCTGTCAATATTTTCCGGTGCCTTCCTCCAGCCTCACATGAAAATACAGGTCAAGAACCTGCAGATCCAGAGGAAGAGGAGCCATATTTGGAACCCTCTTGGCCTCATTTGCAGCTAGTGTATGAGTTATTGCTGAGATATGTCGTTTCTTCTGACACGGATACGAAGGTGGCCAAACGGTATATTGACCATTCTTTTGTGTTGAAGTTGCTTGACTTGTTCGATTCTGAAGACCCGAGAGAGAGGGAGTACTTGAAAACAATTCTTCATAGGATTTATGGGAAGTTTATGGTCCACAGGCCATTTATAAGGAAAGCAATTAACAACATATTCTATAGGTTTATTTATGAGACAGAGAGATACAGTGGGATTGGGGAGCTGTTAGAGATTCTGGGCAGTATTATAAATGGGTTTGCGTTGCCTATGAAGGAGGAGCACAAATTATTTTTAGTCAGGGCATTGATACCACTGCATAAGCCAAAACCAATCTCTCTGTATCATCAGCAACTATCTTACTGTATCGTGCAGTTTGTGGAAAAAGATTATAAGCTTGCAGATACAGTGATCAGAGGATTGTTAAAATATTGGCCCGTGACAAACTGTCAGAAGGAGGTTCTTTTCCTTGGAGAACTTGAAGAGGTTCTTGAGGCAACTCAACCTGTCGAGTTCCAGCGTTGTATGGTCCCACTGTTCCAACGGATTGCTCGTTGCCTCAACAGTTCTCATTTTCAGGTTAGTAATTCGCCTATCCGGTTAGTCAGTAGAGTTGTTTCCCCCTTATATTGAAGTTTAAAGTTCCTCTTATGGGTACCACTTTAAAACTTTCTCTGTAATCAGGTGGAACTTCCATCCACCTGAAAAGATAATGCAACTTAGAATGCTTTATAGCTTTCTTGGTTCTTTTCAATGTCATTCCATAAAACAATCCTGATTGTGAACCATGTGCGTTAAAATACACTTAGCCATTGCCAATATGAACGAGTCCTTTGATTCCATCTCCATTAGTTTTAGATAAGAGGGATATCAATGTTTCCCCAAGAAAAGTAGGCATCTTTATCCTTACCCCTCTCAGGTCTAGAGTTTTGGAAATATGGGAACTTTACAAGGGGTGGGCAATCCGGTTTCGGGACGGGTTCCTCGGGTTTGGTCCTGGTCCGGGTTCCTTGGGTTATAAAAAATTGAACCCAAAAAATTCCATTTGGTTTTCCTGACGGGTTTCGGTCTGGGTTCGGATTGTTCGGGTTTTGAAACATTAAACCCAAAAAACACGAATTGTATTTGGGTTATTTAGATATTTCGGATAATTCGGGTTCTTCGGGTTTTCTGGTTTATTGAAGTACGAGTAATTCGAGTTTTAAACGGGAAATTCGGGTTTAAAACGGGTTTTAAACGTGTGAGTGAAACGTATGAGTGACTTACGGTTTAGGGTTAGGGTTTGTTTAGGTTTTTTTCTCTTTTCGAACCCGTACTGACTCGAACCCATTTGGGTTTTTGATATTGAAGCCATATGAGTTTTGTATAAAACCCATATATTTCATGGATTGGGTTACTCGAGTTGGGTCCACCCCTCTCCTAAGCTTTTGTAATACCGATCTTGTGATTTGATCCATAGGTTGCGGAACGAGCGTTGTTCATGTGGAACAACGAACACATAGTGAACCTGATCGCACAAAACAGGAGCGTAATATTGCGAATAATATTGGCAGCATTGGAGAAGAACATCCAATCACACTGGAACCAAGCGGTACATGGACTAACCGTAAATGTGAAGAAAATGTTCATAGAAATGGACGTAGAGCTGTTCGAAGAATGTGAAAGAGAGTATGAAGAAAAGCAAGCCAAATCCAAGGAAGTAGAAGAACAACGTCAACTTACATGGAAAACATTAACAGCAGCAGCAGCAGCAGCAGCAGCAGCCACAGAAGACACTTATATGCTCGCTTCCTAAAACGGTACTCTTCTTTTTCCTTCCTCCATTTTACTATTTTCCTCTTTTTTTAAAAAAAAAAATTTAATTTTGGGGGGGTTTAAATATCTTAATCTATATTCCAACGTGGCGTCGATATTTATAAAAATTTAAATTTAATTGTTTATTTTTTTTCCTTTTGGGATATTTTGTAGCTTTGTATTGTACACGTCATCTGAAATCCAAAATTCGTCTATTGACGTTTGTTGGATAATGTATTGTCTTAAAACTTTAAAAGTCGGAGAAGTTAAAAAAATAATTGTGAGAGGTTAAATATTCATATAAAATTCCATAGAAAATCAAATATATCTAATGTATTTTAAACTATTTCTCTTCTTTTTGGGTTTTCCACGGTGAATATTTATGACGTCATAATCAACCATAAATAAATGATGCATTTCTTTAAGTGTTCTAAAAATCATTCTGGTCAGCCTTCTGAAAATGCCATTATCTTCAATTTCTCTTCTTCTCTTAGCTTCAATGGTGAGAAGAGCCACCGTTATTGGCTTCGGAATTAGCATAATAATGATAATAAATCATTTGTTATTAGCATAATAATTATATTAATTATTGAATTCTGTGTACAAGGACTTGTTGGTGCTCTAAGTTACTTCATTATGAGGATGAATTTGGGGTCAAAGGACAAATATTGTTTTGTTTGGTTGGGAGATTTAGTATTGGAAAAATATAAAAAAAAAATCATTAGACGTTGGTTAATCGATTTAACGTTTAAATATTTTCAATTGTTATTTCCCACTAACTTATATATATTTATTTCTCAAACATTGTGCATTTTTTCAATTATTGAGGAAATGATATCATATATATATATATATATATATTAAATTCGAGGATTTATTTTGTGGAATGTATTTACATTATCCAAAATCTCATTAGAGAGATATGTAATAGGGCATATGGATTATGCTTTTATATTATCATAAATTCTAGAACAATAATATTGTGAGGTCTAAAACAACAATATATATTGTCTTTGATTCTAACTCCAACCAAACAAACCTTTAAGCGTCGAAGAAGAGAAGAGTGCATTCACTATTTATCTAAAACAATAATATATATATATATGTATTCACTATTTATCTAAAACAATAATATATATATATGTATGTACATATGTGCATGTATGTGTAGATATTTATGACATCTAATATTGTAGTGCAAAAAAAATTGTGATGATGATGATGAACTATTAAAGAACAGTTCTGGGGAAGTATATATGCTTTGCTTAAGACTGAGCAGTGAAGCTAAAGTACTCAAGCCAAGAATTTCGGCCTATAATATATATATATATATATATATATATATAATATTTCTTCCTAACCTAAAATGAAATATCGCATAAAATAAGATATAAATTGTTCATCTTAATTTTTTTTTAAAATCTCGAATATTATTTTGAAAAAAAATTACATTATTCGAAATTGGAGTCAATAAAACATGTAGTAGACCACATATAGTAAATAAATTTTATATGAAAATAAATGTATATATATATCATTATATATGGTAGGATTTAGGATTCATATCATTATATATGGTCGTGTGAGTTGGATGTAGCTGGGTTTGTTTCATTTGACACTCAAAATGTGTTACTTAAAATTCCTTTTTATGTATTATTAATATATTTTTCAATTAAATAAAATGACGTTTTTAACATTCTTTTATGAACTACATATATGTATACTTACATATGTCAAATAATTTATAAGTAATATATTTTTTGTATAATTTCTAAATTCTTTTGAGTAATGATTTGATGAAATAATTGAAGGCTCAAAAATATTGATTGTCTTAGAAAGAGGCGCAAAATTGGGGACTAATTACTTCATTATATTAAATAAATATTTAAAGTATAAGAATTCTGTAAATATAATTTCATTTTGTGGTGAGGTTTATGAGTTGGCTCAACTGCACATGCTGCTGCACTACTCCTCTTTCTTTTCAATTTAATAATTTTAAGCTTGCTATGTTCAATGTACACAAATTCAATTAATATCACGTTTTAGCCATTAATTATATAATGAATATATAGCTTTTATATATCTTATACTCATTTGATTTTTAAGCTTTGATATTCATTCTAAAAACTATTATATATTTAAATTTGGAATTTCGGTTGCAATATAGGTCTGAAACTATAATTGTGGGCAAATTCCCTTGGAAAATAAAATATTTCTCCAAAATTATACGGGACCGAATTATCCAAAAAGATTCTCTCTAATTACACGATGACTATTTTATGGCATTGAATAAAGAATAAATATTTAAAAATTATTTGACCCTAATAGAAGAAAAATAAGAGAAAAATATATTAAAAAAGTTGTAAATATTATATACAAATATAAGAATTATAAATAAATAAAATAAAATAAGAAAGGAAAAAACAAGAGGGAAACGAGTGGTTCCAGGCTTGCAAATCCTTCACCATAAGTTATATGTTTGCTTCATTCCTCAACCTATACACACACACATATATATACGTATACATATACATATATACGTGTGTATATGTATTTCAGTGTGTAGACAAACACAAGCACAAATTAACTCGTATATATTGAGTATATATATAATATATATATATATCGACACACACATATTACAACATCTTATTGATTCTCTTTCTGTAAACGACTCTACAAGAGTTCTTGAAAACCTTCATATAAAAAAAAAGTTTTTTTTAACCTAAAGGATCGATGAAAAGGGTTAACGAGGAAGGTGTAGATCACGCGCGATTAACCATCAAAGGAAAACGCACAAAACGCCAACGCATATCGTCTCCTCCCGTAGCCACCGGAGAGTTGTCGGAAACAAGAGGAGACGTTATCGGAAACGCAAACGCAGTGTTTGATCATATCGAAGGAGACATGAAAGGAGATGATGAAGACATGGCGAATTGTCTGATGCTATTGGCACAAGGACGAAGAAAAAACTGCGATCATCAAACCGCAAATATGGGTTTCTTCAGCAACAAGAAACCACTTACAGACTCTTCTGGTTTTCTAGGGTTAGGGTTAGGGTTAGACGAGGTTTACCGGTGCAAAACGTGTGAAAAAAGTTTTCCCTCATTTCAAGCCCTAGGTGGTCACAGAGCGAGCCACAAAAAGTCTAAGAATGGCGAAGAGAAGAAATCTGCGTTTGCGGTTGGTGAAAATCGAGAGTTGGATGAAGCAACAACCCTAGGAAGCTTTCTTTCTCTGCAAGTAATCAGTAACAGTAGCAAGAAATCAGAAAAAATCCATGAGTGTTCGATCTGTAAAGCTGAGTTTTCCTCAGGACAAGCCTTGGGAGGACACATGAGAAAACACAGAAACGTTGTCGTGAATCCAAATTCAAACGCAATCGCAAATACAACAACGTTGAATAACGTGGGATTAGATTTGAATCTTCCGGCACCGGACGACGAGCGTTGCGATCAGAAACCCAAATTAGCGTTTGCGTCTAAGGATCAGATTCTTATCTTCACCGCCATATCTAATTCTTTGGTTGATTGTCATAATTAACTTAACTCATTGTAACATTGCCATTTATTTCGCATTAAATATTAATTATTTAACATCGATATTAATTCATTATTTTGAAATTGATTCTTGTTATATATTTGTCTTTGGGCATAATGCAAGCCTTCGGTTTTGCATATTAGTTCAACATAAGGTCGATATATGTGAATGTTAGAGGTTCGGAATTATATTGTTTTGGACTTCTTTTTTTTAAACTAGGAATACTCTCGCGCGATGCGCGGGTTAATGATTTTTTGGATTACTAAACGAAGGTATTAGATTGAATGACTAAAAAATTAAATTTTGTATATGATAATTATGTATGCATAATCTATAACAATCGATCTAGACTTTGGTATTAGATTGAATGACCCAAAGATTAAATTGAAATATCTAGAATTACAAAGTTAGGAGAGCTCTGGACGGTGGATGAATGCCTTTATCAATGACTTGTCGGGTCTATAGATAATCCTTCCCATGAATCTAAACTTTAACATGAGCAAAGTTTGTTAATTTATCCCATATCATCATAGATCTAACATCCCAGAACAAATATTCAGTATAACAGATGTTTCACCTGTTATGGCCTTTTCAGCAGAGAAAACAAAGGTTGTTCATTTGATGCATTCATACTGTTGTGCCTTATAAGTAATTTTATTTTCATGGAACTTGAATTGGCTAACTTGTTAAGGTTTCATCACTATTTAAGATCTAATTATAAATATTGCAGCAAAAAGAAAAAAAACGAAGAAGAGCTAATCTTTGCATGTGATAGTTACACATTCTTATCACTGGATTTTTTCACAATGGCTACCAACATCTAGCAAGATCAAAACTTTTTTGTATCTGTGGTGAGACCCGTGTCCCCAGTCAACTTCTCCAGATTGGGGTCCCCGCTTATACACAGAAGTCATAGCAAGACAATAGGGGCAAAAACAAAATGGTGGAGTGCGAAAAGGTAGACTAAGATGAAACATGTTATAGGAATCACTGCATCTGTAAGTGTTTAAACAAAATTATCAAAATGATTGTTGTCTCCACAGTAACATGTTTTTCCACGTACACTCGTGGTGTTCCTTAGACGTGGATAGCTTAAGACCTGACACAACCGAAAAAATACAATAAAGAGATAGCAAAAAACTTTAAATCACACATCGAATGATTCAACAACCCTAAAAGGAATATCCCAACAAAGCTCATACCGGAAACAACTGGAGTGAGAAGTCTATCTCCAATGACCATACAAGTGCCAATAAGAACAAAGACCAGTAAAGCAGTGTGCAAACTCTTGTGCTTCTCAAAACATCTCTTCAACCATGTGTCATGATTCTTCTCTGGTGGATGCTCCAGTTTATACGTAGATAGAGCCTCATCAGCCAGGCGTCGGTTTGGCAGCAAGCTAACTTTGGCATGACGGCATAGCAAAGAATACAATGCAAAAGTCCCTCCTGCAAGAATTTGCATATGCAGTGGAGAAAATTGATCCTGAATTATAGTCAGGTCTCTCAAATGAACATTGTTATAATGCTTTTGGATGACTAACCCTCGCCGTTATCAGCAGCTCGAAGAACAATGAAGACATATTTGATCAAAGACACCAGAGTGAGAGACCAGAAGAAAAAAGACAGAACACCAAAGATCTCTTCGTTGGTCTCAGAATGTTGAATGTCTTCAACAAAAGGACTTCGAAACACGTAAAGTGAAGAAATGCTCGTCTCCATAGACGACACCAAAACTCTGATAAGCAAGTAGAACAATTGACCTCCACGATTCCTTCTGAAACATAATCCACCAGTAAGATATTCACACAACACAACCAAACTGCGAAGCAAACAATGACTCATCAGCCTAGACTAAAAAAAACCAAGAGTTGTAGAATTTTTGACATACCTTTGAAGCAAAACACTTTCTGAGATTGAGATCAATGGTTACTACTTTGGTTCAGTCTGCGAAATTCAGACTAATACACTAAAGCCTGCAACAAAAATCAGAAGATGTTTCTAAATCTCAGCCTTAAAACGTGAATTTTTTTTCGGAACTTTTGAAAGGAACTGAAGAACATTTCTATGAGACTGAAACTCCAAATAACAATAATTACGAAGCACCAACTTTATTGATATAAATAGACGAAGATAACAAGCAAGTCACATTCACAGCGAATACCCAGAATTCAACAAAAAAGAAAAAACACCCAAGAACTGAACACCCAAAGTCCCTAAATAACAGTAACCATAGAGCACTGACCATTTGTACATGCTAGGAAAACAATGCCCTTTCTAAGTGTCTCCGAGTAACTAAAGACAAATAAAGAACTCACCATTTATTAGCTTTTCTTCTTTGTAGCTTTTCTTTGTACTTTTGCAGAGTTATAGAAGTATGGAAGCAGGAAGGCAAAGATCGATATACTAAAGAGTGGATGTTTTTTTAAATGACAAAAGAACTAAAAGAAGTTGATATTGATCAAAACAATGGATACTTATGGTTCATAAAACAATGGATACTTACTCAATCATATGGGAAGATCTATTGGCATATTGGTAAAACAAGTTATCAATTCGTTCCATCTCCTTCGATGAGGCCTTACTCTAAGCTGAACCAACAAAAACTAACACAAAGTCAATCTTAAACAGAAGCAACAAACAACAAACTTAGCCTACAGTGTGAAAAGTAAAGCTATTACAGAACATAAGGAGAGAGAGAGGAGGAGATCCTGATCAATATGATTAAGCACAAACCATTGAATCTGTGAGTAAATCCCAACAGTTTGTTTTCAAAAAGATCAATTAGCCTAAGTCATCTTGAGTTTATCCACCTTTTTGTTTACCATAAGATAAATCCATTATCAGAATATCGAAATTCACCTCAATTATGAACAAAAAAACAAAAAGAACAGAGAGAAATAAATAAAAAAAGCAAGATTAAAATGTTAAGCGTAATTACATGAACCCTAGGCAAAATTCGATGGGGAAAAAGGAAAGAGATAAGATTACACATACCGGAGCGAGCGAAGGAAAACGGTTGGCGGAGGATTTGCTCTCTGGCAGTGAAAACGCCACCGCCAGTAGCACTCGATGCCCATGACGCGTGCGGTCTCTTCGTAGATGCTGAAAACGAAAATTCCCGTAAGTACTACAAGTGGATGTTTTTTGTTTTCTCAGCTTCGCTCGGAGGGCCTTCGTCGAAACGGCTGGATCGTGAAGAAGAAGAGAGAACTAAGCCTAATCCTGCAAATCCATACTTAAAAAAGCCCTAAATAACCAAAAAATCAACACGAAAATCGACCAATTAAACGTAGAAGAAATGCAAAGAGAAGAAAAGAGAGGAGCGAGAGAGCACGAATCTGAGGTGCGCCGGGGTGGTAAAGAGACTGTTGCGGGAGGCGAGTGCAGCTGGAACCCGGGGGACGAGCGGCGTGGGAGATTCTTGCGGATGTTGCAGGGCGGATGTTAAGTGAGGAGATCGTGGGGGAGAGAAAATAGATCGTGAGAGGGTGGGCGGTGAAATGAATGCATGGGTGACATGGAAAGGTGAGGGAGGAGAGTCTCTAAGAAGCGAGCAAAGTACAGACTTTTAATATATTGATGTTTTCACAAAAATGATCAAAATCCACTGGTTTTGAAGATAATAACTAACATTTATTTTGATAAACCAAATTTAAATGTTTTTATACTTAAATAATTTAAACGTTCTAAATATTAAACAATTATAAATTTAGGGCTGTTAAGCTGATCGTCAACTGATCTTGATATAATCTATATTTAGATTGAGTTAAACTTTTCTAATATATATAAAAATTGGTTAATGGATTGAGTTAGAATTTAGGCCATATAAAATTTAGGTTAATTGGTTAATTGATTGAACTAGGATTTTAGTTGATCTATATTAATTAGTTTGTATGGATTATAAATCACAGGGCATTTTAAATTAAAGTTATATATTATGATTTTATATAAAAAATTTAAACTCAAATTATCAATATAACTCGTGGGTTATAAATTTACGATGTATTGGACACTCAAAAAATTACATTATATATAAAAATGAATTGGAATAAACAACCTAAAAATAAAAGTTAAAATTAATCTACAATAGCGGTGATATAAATATTTTTTCTACCTAGACATAAATATTATAGTTAGTTCGAATAATCAGTGGTTGAATTACATATAAAATTTGATTATAGACATATAAATATGTAGTTATTTCACATAAACTATAAACTATGTATCTAAATAACAAAAATGAAGAATATATATATATAGATCCATGCCATTTTATAAATGGGCCTCGAGCCCAAGCTATATATAGTGAATCTTATGTTATTCGACGGTAAATTTTGCTGGGGGAGGCAGAGAAATTTGTTGACGGCGGCAATGGCGGTTCCGAGGGGAGGCAATGGTCTGATAGACGAAGAAGACGTTGATGGAGAGAACGCTCTTTTCGAGGAAGATGGTGTTGATTCCGATGACGATCTCGAGGTTCCGCCGCACCTCCGCGATTTGGCCGCCGCCGCTGAGACCGGCGATGTTGTTGCCTTACGGTTTGCTCTTGGTACTCCAACCTCCTTCTCACGCTTCTGTGAATTTCTTGTTAAATTTTCTCGATTAGTTGTACTGGTGATTTTCGTTAGAGGTGGAGACTTTGCTAGGGTTTTGTTGACTCTCAAATTAATGGCCGTATGGCTTTATTTTTCTTTTCTGGATTCTATATATTACAATTGACCACATCTGCGAGTGGATTATTTGAATAATTTGATCGACATAGAATATGTAATTAGTGTAAAATTTGATTGATGGTAGAATGTCCAATTGATTACACTTTGATTGTTTATGATGATGAATTCCTTGAAGATAGTATGCATTTTCGTTGAATTCAACAAATGATTGTTTACTCTCCTGAATTGGTAGATCATTTGGAAGGGAGTGTTGATGAACCACTCGAAGATGGAGACACAGCTCTTCATCTGTCCTGTCTTTATGGTCACCTGCCTTGTGTTCAGGTTGGTGATGTCTTATCTCAAATCAATTTTTACACGATTTTCATAGATTATTCATGCTTAATTTGCAACTTTATTAATGGAGTTGAAAATTTTCTAATGTAGCTCCTTTTGGAAAGAGGATCTAATGTGGAGGTCAAAGACGAAGATGGAGCAATTCCATTGCATGATGCTTGTGCAGGGGGTGAGTTGATGATCGTCTTCCTACAATTCTGTATTTGTCTCACGATGAGTTAATAGTCTATGTTTTAATTTCAACAGGGTTTATAGAGATAGTACAGCTTCTTATTAACAGAGCCAGTGGTCCTGAATGTGTGAAGAGGATGTTAGAGACAGTTGATGTAGAAGGAGACACGGTAAGTAAACCACCATGGCAATGGCAAGATCTTGTCAAATATGAGTTGGATCTAACTAATCTTAAAAGCTAATTCAAGAGTTTAGGGATGTTCAACACCATATATACGAGTTCCAAAGTTTATGTCTTTGTTGATGTGTGGGACAAGTTATTATAACACCCCTTCACGTCGTCCAGGCTCGATCCTAGAGCGTAGACATCGCAATCAGGGCTCAACATCGGTATATTCAAATCAAGGCGAATCAGATTCTGATACCATGTCAAATATGGATTGGGTCTAACTAATCTCAAAAGTTAGTTCAAGAGTTTAGGATTGTCCAACACCATATATATGAGTCCAAAATTCATATCATATCCGATGAGGGAAAATTTATCATAACAGATCTCTCTCTTTCTCATCACTTTGTTTTATTGTGGCAGCCTCTTCATCATGCAGCGAGAGGGGAACATGGGGATGTCGTAAGATTTTTGCTGGCTTCTGGAGCCTCACCCAGAACGCCAAACTCTTATGGAAAGGTAAATCTCAAAGAAATTATGAGGAAATATGAACTGTGAAGCGTCTATCCGATCGAATTCGAGGGTTTAAATGGATTGAATCTCCATCATACCTTGTGTTCTGATCGACATTTTTTCAATCTATAGATGCCTGTTGAGTTAGCTGATTCCGACACTGAAGCCAAGAGACTTCTAGAAGCAGCCGTTGGTACCTTATCCAGATAAGTTAAACTCTAAAAAAAAAAAGATAAACAGGGAATCAAGAAACAATTTCGACCCCCAGAGATGTTAATTTGTTTTTTGAAAAAAAAATTGTTATTTATGAAAAAAATAGATGGATAATGGATCAATGATCATCGTCTCTGTGTTGATGCGCTATGCTTTTGTCATTTTACTCTTGAAATCTATACGAGAGAACAGAGGAGCAATAATATATATATATATATATATATATATTAGCAGTGACATCAGGAGTATGCATTTATATGTATAAATATATGTGTATTATGTATGTATTGTTTTGGAATCTTACTTGGAATCTGCCAGCTAAGCTTTGTCTAATTGAGATAGAGTTTTATTATATGCCTTGTTGTCGTATTTGACTTTGTGTCTATACACTTTGTTTCATTTACTTATTTTTATGGGTGTGGTTTTGTCTTAAACCTAATTCTTTTTATTTGATCTTCAATTCAAGCCCTTTATTTATATAAAATGTCATCTTATATCATTTTGTAATCTACATCCTAAATTAATGCAAATCATTAGGTTCAATTTTGTTTCATATGGCTGTAATGTGTATAAAATTATAGTGGGATGTGTAGGCGTATAATCATATAATATATATATATAGAGAGAACTCAATATAAAATCTTAATTATATGTGGAAGAACATATATTGACTTTGTCCGGTCCGAGAGAACAATAAAAGATCAACGTTCTCCACCAATAGCTGATTGCCAGCTCAGCAGTAATCCCAATTATTTAATTCTCTTCATATAATCTAACCCTCAAAATCACTCTTATTTTACGTTTTTGTAAAGTTTAAACTCATAAAAACGTCCTAATTGCGTTTTATCTGATTGGTTATAATTTTGTTTATAATCAAATTGTTTTTCTGTCATTTATTAAACTATTATTATGATATGAATCGTGTTTGATTTTTGTTTTCTGGAGTTGTGATAGGGTCATAATTGAACATATACAAATATTGGGGTTTAAATGAAATTATTCATATAGTTAAGTATAAAACTATAAATATATTAAAATATTATCCACCAAATGTTTTATTCAGGTATCAGACAGACAGACAGACTCCTTCAGCAACATAGGAAAGTTTCTTCCTTTATTTTCTTTTTCTTTCTTCCTCTCCTTTTCCATCTTTGTCTGTGTCCGGAGAAATTTTCTTTCTTCGGCGGAATCAGATTTTCCCCAGAAACAAACTTATACCTGACGGCTTATCTCTCGCCGACAAATAGAGAAGAAAATAAACTGTTTTTTTTTCTTCTTCTGATATGGCGGTTGCGCCTTCAAGAGCTCGTGCTGACTATGATTACCTCATCAAGCTCCTCCTCATCGGCGACAGTGGTACGCGTCTCTCTCTCTCTCTCTCTCTCTCTCTCTCTCTCTCTCTCTCTCTCTCTCTCTTCCCTGAAGAAATCAACATACGGGCACGCATACTTACTGTATAGTCAATCTCTCACACCTTTTTTTGCAATGTGAACTAGGGTTTGGGTGATTTTGAATTGGTAACGATTTCGTGTTCGTTCAATCTCGTTTATCTTTACAAGCTGAAGACTTAAAGTGGAATCAGATTAAAAAAAAATGAAGACTTTGAAATTTTGTAGATCTCTTTCAGACAAAAGCTTGATTTGAGTGAATGCAGGTGTAGGAAAAAGTTGCTTACTTGTGCGTTTCTCAGATGATACATTCACCACAAGCTTCATTACTACCATTGGGTAATGTTCTTCAATACAATGATTAATCCTTCAAAGAAGAAGATTGTATGAAATTCATTGACCCTTTTCTCTTCAGAATCGATTTCAAGATAAGAACAGTTGAAGTTGATGGGAAACGTATCAAATTACAGATATGGGACACTGCAGGACAAGAACGTTTTAGAACTATCACTACAGGTAACTCTGGTTTGGTTATTACCTTAAAATCAGACAGTCACCCTTCAGATGCATTTAGATTTTGATAATTGTTTTATATTTCTACACATCTGTTGAATCTTCTGATGATACCACACTGTTCAGCCTTTGCGCTTGGCGGCATTTCTGTCGGCAATCGGTCGCCGCCCGGTGTTTTGTTTCATTTTTTGTCTGAATAGTGGAATCTTTGTCTTTGCGGTTGGCGGCATTCCCCCGTGTTTTGTTTCATTTTGTCTGAATGGTGGAATTTTTGTCTTTGCGGTCGACTGCGACTAGAAGCCAATGGTAGTCGATTGCGTTTTGAACAAGACTACCAAAATAGACAATTATTAAGAATTTTTTTTAAAAATTGTTTGTTTACTTTATATTTTTAATTATAATTTTCAAATATTTGAAATAAATTAAAAAATTGTAAAAATATTTAAATATACAATACATATATATGCATATATATGTATATATATTTACAATTAATATAAATTATAATAGAAAGATAGAAGAGATAAAGGAAAAATACAAGGGTATTTTGGTAATTTTATTTAAAACGCATCAAAATGTAAACGTAAAGCATTATAATTTCAGTTTTTTAAAATGCGTTTTCGGACGACTGCGATTCCACCAGTCGATTTTAATTTCGTCCGCAGTCGTCGCGTTTGCGTTTGACTGTGACGCCTTTTATCATACGTCAAGATGAAATGTATTGATGTATATTCTGATGCAGCATATTACAGAGGAGCAATGGGTATATTGCTTGTCTATGATGTAACAGATGAGTCTTCCTTTAACAGTATGTCTTAAGCATTTACTGTCTTGTTTGTTTTTACATGTGCCAATCCTAAGCTTGTTATTGTTTTGATTTGACACAGACATTAGGAATTGGATGAAAAACATTGAACAGCATGCATCGGATAATGTCAACAAAATTTTGGTTGCTAACAAAGCTGATATGGATGAAAGCAAAAGGGTAATCAGTTGAAATACTTTCACATATTTAGGCCTTGGCTGGTGGAAACGCAAAGCTTACGCTTGGCGGCGTTTTGTTTTATTTTGTCTGAATGGTGGAATCTTTGCGGTTGCAGGCGATTGCGACTAGAAACGAGTGGTAGAAAACTGTTGCGACTAGAAACGAGTGGTAGAAAACTGTTGCGATTGCGTTTTGAATAAAATTACCAAAATAGACAATTATTAAGAAAGGAATTTATTTAAATTTTTTGTTTAGTGTATATTTTTTAATTATAATTTTCAAATATTTGAATTAATTTAAAAATTATAAAATATTTAAATATACAATACATATATATGCTATGCATATATATACGTATATTTATATAGACGATTAAGATAAATTATAATAAAAATAGGAAAGAGATAACGGAAAGACACGAGGGTATTTTGGGTAATTTTATTAAAAATGCACTGAAACGTAACGATAAATCAACATAATTTCAGATTTTTTAAATCTGCGTTTCGGTGCGTTTTCGGGCGATTACAACTCCATCAGTCGGTTTTAATGTCGCCCGGAATCAATAGAAAACGCAGTCGTCGCGTTTGCGTTTGGCTGCGATTCCATCAATCAAGGCCTTAGTCTAGATTTGGATAGTTTGCTGATGATTCATCTTTCTTTGCAGGCTGTCCCAACATCAAAGGGTCAAGCTTTAGCTGATGAATATGGAATTAAATTCTTCGAGACGGTGAGATAGAAAATCATACATAACCTTATTTTCGTTTGGCGTAACGTCGAGATACTGATGTGAATTTGATTTCACCCTAATGAATGCAGAGTGCAAAAACGAACTACAACGTCGAACAGGTTTTCCTTTCTATCGCGAAAGACATAAAACAAAGATTGACTGAAACAAACTCAAAACAAGAGGTGAGAAATACAACAGCTCATTATCGGTATATCTGCGATTATATATATATATATACACACACTACTTCTACTACGAAGACTTTATATATGTGTTAATGCCAATTTTGCAGACTCAGGCCTCTTCTTCAACAACCATCAAGATCACTAAACAGGATGGTGCTAATGCCTCTTCTTCAACAACCGAAAAATCAGCTTGTTGTAGTTACATTTAAAAGTATCTCTTTTCTTTTGCATCGGATTTGGTTCTTATTCTCGTGTCATCAACGTTCTTACGCTGTAGGATGTGTCATTTGATCGCCGTGATTTTATATTAACCGGGTTCTCAAGACTCATGTTCAACTTGTTTATCGAGTTTTCACATTGTCGTCAAGGATTTGATCAACCCTTTTTGGTAAAATCTATACTTTATATTGTTGTCTGACAGAATCTGAATTTCAGACAAGAAGATGGAAACATCATTCAGAGGTAAGAAGAATAAGATAGTTAGGGCAAGTGAGATATCTTTACAGAGAAAGCCAACAATTTGTGTCAGAGATTTTACACAAGAAAAGAGAAGAAGATTCAGTTGAAGAAAATAGATAAATTCAGGAGTTGCAGCAGCCACTTTGTTGAATCTGATGATCTGATTTCTGCTTCAATATGTTTCTCTTTGCAGCATTTGATCCTTCTTCCATAAGACTAGGTACCTCCATTATCTGTTTATTACATATATACAACCTCTGTTACATTATATTTGTGTATCTCTACTCTGATCATGAATCAATCATATTTGCACGATTTTACGAAAAGGGTCGTTGAATTTCTCTAGATTTACAGGGTTCAACAAGTAATCGATACTGTCCTTTACCTTCAAAGCAAGCTCTTCGAAGCATTGCTCAACGTTTTCTCGGGTTTTAGCGCTACATTCAAGGAAGAGACACTCGAGCTCTTTAGCTAAAACGATCCCTTCTTCGCGGCTGACTGCCCTATCAGATTCCTGTAGTCATACAGACACTCAGTTCATCTGATACCATGTGAGTGACTTTCAGATGTTGGCATTTAATTTAAATTCAATGAATTTGAAACTAAAACTTACTCTGTCAACTTTGTTGCCAACTAGAATCTTGATACAATGAGGGTTTGTAGAGTAAAGCTCGATCTCCTTCGCCCATACATCGGATAAGTTTGTAAATGTCTCTCTTCTCGTCACATCATAAACTGTATCATCAAGACAGAAGGACGAAGTTCGAAGGACGATTTCTCAGGTTAGCATTTTACAAACGATTAAAATTCGGGAAAAAAAGCCTCCAGCACCCCAACTATCATGTTTTATGTCAATTCCCCCTGAACTATACGACACAGCCGATTCTACTCAATTCTTAAAAAATTCATCCGATTCCCCCTCAACTTTGCCAATTTAAATTGATTCTCCTTTCCGTTATATAAACCGTGTAATGGTTTTAACCGACCTGAATTCACCCGGATTTGATCCAATTCTAATACTTGATTTTGATCCGTATTATACCCGCTTTTTAATTCGATGTCGCTCCAATTTTAACTCAATTTCACCTAAATTTAATCCGATTTCACCCATTTTTTATTCGATTTCATTGAATTTCAATCTCGAATTGGGTCAAATTTGGGTCAAAATCGGGTGAAATCGTGTCGTTTAACGCCATTACACGGTTTATATAAAGAGGGGTAATCGGCTGAAATTGACAAAGTTGGGGGAATCGGATGAATTTTGTAAGATGAAAGGAAAATCGGATGTGTCGGATAGTTCAGAAGATTGGCGTAAAGCATAATAGTTGGAGGTGTTGGAGGTTTTTTTTCCTTAAAAGATTCGGATAATTTGCCTTTGGAACGTTACCGAGAATAATCCCTTGAGCACCTCTATAGTAAGAGCTTGTAAGTGTTCTAAACTTCTCTTGTCCAGCTGCAAGTAACAACAAAAAGAATCATGAGAACTAAAGAGTTTGCCACTTTGGAATCCTTAATCTGATCTGAAAAGACAACAAATGGCCATGGATTTGATAAACCTGTGTCCCATATTGTAAGTTTCAGTCGTCCTCCTCCCACTCTAAGTTGTTTGATCTTGAAATCAACACCTACAAGAGTTGAAAGTGAGTGAAATTCAGATCCCACTCTTGTTTAGATGCCTAGCCATCCTTTTTGTTGTTCTCATTGGGGGTTGCTATTTCGGTTGGATTCAAGTGTAGATAAAATATCCGAAATCGAATATATTTGGTTCTGTTCGTTTATTAACAGAATAATCGTGGATAAACGATTGGTTACATAAATGATATTTATCAAATGAATATTTATCTAATATAATTAATAATTAAAATTAAATAAATATTTTTTAAATTTATGAATTATTTGAAATATTGCGAATAATATTATTTATTTGTAATTTTATATGATAAAATATTTGATAAATTCGAAATAATTGAATAATAAGTGAATAAATTAGAGTTTAATTTTTACTTTGTTTATGATATTTTATTGATATAATCGAACTGAATCGAACTTATTTAAATTCAATTAGTGTGTGGTCATTGTTTTTTAACAAAAGAGAGGAATGATTTATCAAGCTTCTTCCAATGGCTATTAGTTTACTACCAAATGAATTGAATGATCATCAAGACTCAAAACACAACAACTGAATTCATGAAATGGTCACATCCTCTTTGCATCAGATGAAACATTACAGAATGAAGAACTGAAAAATAGTCTGAAAACCAAAGCTTCCTATGAATCCTACTGTCAAAGATCCCAAACGGCGACAATTATAGAAATCAAAATAGACCAATATCCATTCCTCTATTTCTAACAGTTTTAACCAAACCGAATCCAGAATTGTATGAACAGAAAGACAAATCTGAGGCATATGAGTGTGATGTTAACATACCTATTGTCGGAGCAAGATCTTCGACAGAACTGGAGATGAAGCTCACAAGTAAACTACTTTTACCAACACCTGAATCTCCAATCAACAAGATCTTGAACGACAGATCATAACTTCCTTGTCCTGAAGAAGATCCCATTTTCTAAAACCAAAAACCCAAATGAAATCTCCACTCAAGATTTGTTTTTTCTCGATCCAACTCTCTGAAATTAGAGACCCAACACAAGGGAAAAACAAAAAGCCCTTGAGAAAGAAACAATAAAATCACGAGAGATCAAATCATATTAAAAAAGAAGTCTTTTTTTTTTCTTTTTGCTGTCTTATAATGATGATGATGATGATGTTTGTTATTAATATTAACATCTCTGCATCCTCTTCCTCTCGTTGATTCTTTACTGAGAAAGAGATGAAAAAGAAAACGGCTATGAGAACACCTGACACCAACGTTATTCTTTGCTTTTCCTCCGACATTATATGTTTTGTTGGGTTTCGTTTGTCTTTTTCCCATAAAATAAATGACTTTTATAGAAAAACATTGCAAGAAATAAAGATTATATTTTTACCTTCATAATTTATTACATCTCTTTTTCTTGACAAAATTCCCATTAAATATTGAGATTGAAAGGGAATCAAATTGGAAAGATTTGAAAGCATGTTCAATCTTCTTACTCATGTTGTATTCTTGCAAAATGTCTATGATTCCTAAGTAAAGCACCACATCATAGCTTTCATGGAAGCTCTGTTTCTCCTTCTCTTCTTTTCCTCCTATCACTTCTGCTCTCGCCGCCATGTTCACTCCCAATTGTATTTGCAGCCTGCACTCATACATGTACCAATGATGCTATCACAATCTTATTCCGTCTTAATTTGAATATTTCGATGTTGAATTCTTGTTTGTTTATGATGTTCACGCTCAAAGAACGAATTTGAATGTGAAAAATGAGTTTTATGTTGTGTTTGTTGTATAGTGAGAATGAATCTTATGTTGTATTGTCTTATGACATAAATCGCGAATTTATATATATCACACGGAAAATCTAAGCTCTTGAGTTATTTTCTAAATTGAATTAGACATCAGTCAATTTGATATAATATCAAAATTTTGTTCGTTTTATTTTAAATATTTCGATGTTGAGTTCTTGTTTGTTCATGATGTTCACGCTCAAGGAACGAGTCTAAATGTGAAACTGAGTTTTATGTTGTGTTTGTTGTATAGAGAGAATGAATCTTATGTTGTATTGTCTCCTTTCGGTTATGACATAAATAATGAATTTCTATATATATATATTACTGAGAAAATCTAAAGTCTCGAGTTAGTTTTTAAATTGAATTAGACATCAGTGAATTTGATATGATATTAGAATCTAATCCGTCCCGATTTCAATATTTTCTTTTGGATTTCTATTTATGATGTGTACACTCTAGATCTGTGTTTAAACGTGAAAGAAAATGTTATATCGATTATCGACTCATATATATATATATATAACATTAGACAATCCTAAACTCTTAATTAATTTCTAGATTGAATTAGACATAAGTCAATCTGATATGGGATCAAAATCTAATTCGTACTGATTTGACTATTTTCATTTTTGATTTCTATTTGCGATGAATACACCTTAAGATCGAGTTTGAACAAACTCTTATGTTGAGATGTCCTACATCAGTTAACACATGAGTAGTTGCCTCAGATATATAATATTAGACAACCCTAAATTTTTGAACTAACTTATAGACTTACTCCTAATCATGTTTGAAAATATCCAAGGCGAGCAAATAGGAGAAGTGAGTACCTCGCTGTTCCCGGAAGAAGGAGATCAACTTCTTCATCACCGGCTGCTGATGCACGTAATCGGCTACCTCTTATGTGAGGGCCAACGACGACATCGCCTGTCTCACGAGGGACCAAAACCAATCCTTGAGGATAAGATAACATGTCATCTTCGATTGTATCTACAAAGTAATCAAACATTTTCGTTAGAATTGATGAAGCTATCAAGATTATATTCAATGGAGAATAAAAAAGATATTCACCATCCTCGGCCACACTTTCTAATCCATCAATCGTCATACTCTTGGTACGAACCATTTGAGATCTTAAGTGTTGTGGAGCTCGATGATGCACACCGAGCAATAGACTATAATCCATTATGTTTTGAGCTTCCAAGAACTTGCTATCAATCTCTATTTGCCTATGCAAACACCATTGAAGAAAATCTTGAGCTAATATGTTTTCGATAACGAGTAGGATATTATCATTCATGAGAAGAAACATTACTTGAGTAAAGCGTCACGCCAAGATGGTTCCAAGTAGAAACAATAGTTGAGATCTAAATCTTTAAGTATTGTATTCTCATCTATTTCGACATTGTATGCAGATCGTCCCAATGATGAACCTTTCAGATCAAACCTTCGATGAATTCTTAATTCAGTACAGAACATGTTTCCCATCACAACAAAGCGGAACTGAAAAAAAAAAAAGAGCGATTTTTAAATGCTATGATGCAGAATATGGTTCAGGGTACCCATTCGTTATCCTGATAAATCGATTAGCCAACGAAAAAAACTTGGAAAAGTTGGGTATTTATTTGGATCAAATAGAGTTGCAATGGAAGAAGCCATATCGACAATGATAAATTGTCCCACATCGGTTAGAACATGAACTTTGGACTCATATATATGGTACTGGACAACCCTAAACTCTTGAACTAGCTTTTGGTATTAGTAAGGCCCAAGTCCATATTTAACAGACAAGCCCTTTAAAGCTTGCGATTGGTTCGTAAAGAAAACAATGAGGGGCTATAAAGTTATTGTTAGGATCCAACATCGCTTAGAAATGGGACTAAGTGGTGCCTTATAAGGCCATGGACACCCGAGATCCGTGGATCTTTGCGGGATTGGTTTGGCCCTATTATGGGATGAGTTCTTATCAATTATTCATTTTAGTATACCTTTTGACCACTTGAAGGTTTGATTCTGTGAAGGCCAAAGAACTTTGTTATAAGAGTATTCTCATACTCTTTTACATGATGATGGTAATCTGGAAGCATCCTCAAAAGAACCTACACATGAGACATTCTTATTTAGTCCAAAAGAAGTGATATATATATATATATATATATGTGATGATGAAATCTAACATACCTTAACTTCAGATTTCCTGAGTGTTTTGATCATGAACCGATCATCCTGAGATAGAAAGAAAACGCTACCGCTCTTTCCTGGAGAGGAAAGTTCTCTTAAGGTATCATTACCACAAATAGACATCATATAATCAGCTGCATCAATCTTGAACAGCTCCCTTAGGTCCCTACAAGTTTTAGTAGTGAATAACATTAGATTCAAACTGAAAAACTCGTACATTTAATGTTTTTCGTATGAATACAAGCTCCATGTTCATCTTTGAATCTGTCTTCACTTGAGATTTTCTAATGAAATTCAACAGAAATTGAACAAAAACAATGTCAAATTGTAACCTGAACACCATTGGGCAGTAATCTTTCCACTTAAAATCTTCAGAGTGATGAGGAGGAGTCATTGAGGAGCCAGCTTTAGGAAAATTCATCCAAAAACTAGCACGAGGTCCAAAATCCGATGTCCTTACTTCCCGTCTCTGTATTGGCGTAATTTTCCCCACGGTGTATCTAACCATATGATATCAATGTTTAAACATAAGATTAGATTGTCATCAAAGAGGGAAACCATTTGAATCCTTTGGAATAAACCAGAGGATCAGAAAGAACAACTTCCATACCTAATCCCAAGCTGCAAACTAAGCATCAAATCATAACTCCGATGACCTTTAATAATAATTTCGCCAGGCTTCTTAGCGTCTTTCACGAGTCTTTTATGTCTTCGTTTTGCTCTCCTTGATGGACGTGAAAACTCGTTGTTTACCACAAGTTCACTTATTAATACACCTTGAATATATTCACGCTCTAAGATCGGTAAATATGATTTACCATGATCTAAACTTGGCTCAGATAAATCGGACGAGTAATCATGTGCAATCACTTTTTCAATGGATACTTCAAGACTCCAACGTCTTTCTAAAGATACCATTCCATTCCGTGACTGTTCTAAATTGATTAAGCTTCCTTTCGAGAGTTTACGGTTCATACCAATCCTAATGTTGGCCATATTAACCGAAGACGCAACTTGATTCTGTTTTTTCAAATCTGGTAGTACACCCCTTTTTCTAAGAGCATCTAAATAACATTCTTGCACATCAGAAACTTTACTTCCCGTAGGATAAAACGAACCTTTTCCATCTTTCAATCCTCGTGTCCACGTTCCAACATAACATCCACCGTCACTCCATGTGTATACTCCAAATCCATGCATCATTCCGTTCAACCAACTTCCTTCGTAGGAATCTCCATTAATCCATGTTAGAATACCTTTGCCTGACATTTTTCCTCCTTTCATATCTCCAAGATAAACATTTCCATTTGCCCATGTATACTTTCCTGGCCCTTCTGCCATTCCTTGAATCCAAGATCCTTCAAAGATATCTCCATTAGGGTAAACCTGATATCCCAATCCATGTTTAAGATTAAGCCGCCATCTTCCTTTATACGTTAAGCTATTAGCACCTACATATGTTCCCGTACCATGCATATAACCACCTGAAAATTCTCCTGCATACCATGTCCCTGAAGCCCATTTCATCTTTCCATTCCCATGTCTCATCCCTCGCCTCCATTCTCCTTCGTAAATACAACCATCTGACCATATGTACTTCCCAGATCCCTCAGGAACATTTCCAAGCAACGAACCGGAATAACATTCACCATTTGGTAGTAACAGCTCCCTAACTCTGAAGCCAGTATTCTCCGACGTGTCAGAAACGTCTCCATTGTTTAATATATCAGTAAGTTGTTTGGTAGTAATTGCATCAGCTGATCTTGTTCTTTCTGTGTAAGTAAGTGGTCCTCCCACATCAAGACTGGCCACAATGCCAGACATACAAATTGACAAAAGAAACACCTTTGGATTAACTCGTGGGCGTAAGGCGAGGCTCGAGTTCCCCCTCGCCACACACACACACACAAATGTGATGGTATCTCTACAGTTTATCCATCCCTTCTGAACTGTAAGAACATGAAAGGATACGGAGATTCGTTAGAAGAAAGAAATTTTACTGATCCACTACTACAATTCAAGCAATTTACTATGAAAAGATTAAAAGCAAAGGGGAAAAGAAGCAATATGATAAATGATATGATCGTCGAGAGGAAAGATTTTTCGAATTCCACATCAATGTCAGTATGAGCATCTGATTCTTGATCCCCACATACAAAGGGCAGGAAATTTCCTTCAATTTCACACACAAAACATTATATAAACATGCTTTTTGGAAAGAAACATCTATAATTCTTCTAAAATCTCTTGGGAAGTATAGAAAATATGCTCACCCTTTGAAGATTTATACCATTTTAGGCTATGGATCAACAGTCACTCAATCTCAAAATCAAATCAGAAACAGCCAACTTGCAAATCTAAAGTCGCAGACAAAATCTCAAAGTGGGATCTCCGTGTCCTAAAACGAAATGGTATTCTAAATTTGGAAACTATATACAGGACTTGATAAAGACCAAGAGATATATCTATCTATACCCAAAAGACGAAACAAATACCTAATTGAATTCAGATACACCATAGCAACATACTTCAAACAACAGAAAACCAGACAGCAGCATGGAAATGTCCGAATCGAAATTGGAATTGAACCTAACATTAATTATAATCACCTTCACCATAATTCAAAAAAAAACGAAAATCATAATGAATCGCCAGCTACGTAACCATTTTCACCGCAAAAAAAAAGGAAGAAAAATAAGAAAAAATGAGTTGCAGAAACCGTACGGAAAACGTCAGTGCGGAAATACTATCTAAAAGAGACGATTGGATCAAATCCCGAAGCTAAGAAACGCCACAACTCAAAGCTTTTTATGGCAGCAAGAAGACGAAGAGGAAAAATAACTGATTCATTCTGTACTAAAACCTCAAAGCTCCAGCTTCCATTTTTATCTATATGAAAAAGACGAATATACCCTTATACTGTTTTATGCCTTCTGACGTTTTCGTTATTTTATATTCTGACCCTCGAAGAAAGTTATTCTTACATTTTGGCACATAAATATAAATAAATAAATGATTAATTTTGCAATCGAAATTAAACTAAAATGATTTGAGTTTAATTAAAATTCAAATTAAATTGAATAAGAAATTAACAAAATTATGATTTTGTTTTATTGTTTCTTTTTTTAAGTGTGGAATATCAAATTAGTGTGTTGGAAGGTGGGGATGTTGACTTCCTTGGCCGGTGAAGACATTGCCGTCTTCTATCTTTTGATTTATATATATATATATATATTATCCACGTGTACGCTAACTATTTTAAAGTCCACTTGTGCTTATAAACTCTATTAATTATAATATTTATTTTTAAACTAAATTTAAAATTTTATATTCGATTTTTATTGGGAGAAAAAAAATCCAAATTATTTGTAAAAAACAATCCCTCAAATTTGGTGAAATTAATTATGTGTGTCGTTATTATAGTAGTTTTTTTTTCTGATCATTGTATTGAATTATTATAACTATGATACAAAAGGTTTATTTATTCGATTAAATTTATGATTTCTTTTATAGACAATGATTATTGCTTTTTGAGATCTAATGCGAATGAATTATTGTGATGTTATTGGTTACCAAAAGGTTCAATTAACTAATAAAATACTAATTGTATTAATCAATCAATTTACTAATTAATTAATTAATTAATTAATTAATTAATTAATACAACTATAAAGTATATAAAGTATGCTTTCCCCATGCTACGTTCCAATTTGTTTATTGCGTATTTAACAGTTTTTATCATTTTCTATGAAATTTAAAATTTTGAACTTTCTAATTATGTAAACAAAAATATATTCGTGATGGTTCGAACCGTAATAAAAAAATATTTTAAATTTTATATTAATCAATTGTATAATTGATAATTAGTTCAGATTATTTTGTGTAAAAAAAATAATTGGCTACTCATAAACAAATTAATTCGCAACTAATTCATTTAATTTAAAATAAATATAAATAAAATAAAATATCTAAATATAAAATATTAATTTGAATACAAAATCATTAAATATCAAAACATTAAATTAAATACAAATTTATCAAATATCTAAATACGAAATTGAATACAAAATTATTACATATAAAATAAAACATTAACCATTTATAAATATGTTATATATATATATATATGTAAATACTTAATTTGTTATATATAAACATATATATTTTTGTGTATGTGAAAAGAATGAATGAGTGGTATATTATGTATTTATGTAATGACTAAAATTGTAGCACTAAAAGTATAAGTAGGGAGAATATATACAAAGCTTTCGATAAAATATATACAAGTCACCATCGTGCATTCTTGAATAATATTCTCCAACATTATAATTTTTTTTTTTAAAAAAAAAGTGACATGATGGGTTTACGTGGGATTTTTTTTATCAAATATTCTCCATATATATCATCTTTAACGAATAATGTAAAAATAAATAATTAACAACCACGATAATTACATTTTTTTCCACACCGTCGGTGGCTCTTAGAGATGGAACGATAATTATTATATATAAATTCTTATTAATATATAATATGAATTCTATGGTTGTTGCAAATTAAGGTTTAATATAACTAATCGGATTATATTCTTCTTATATAAAATGACTTTTTACGTGTCGTTGTTTAATAAAAAAATATAAAGTTATGATATTTGGAAAAGAGCTGATCAAGAAAACAAATTGGAAAATAAATTGATTGTGACAAACGATGAATTAGCAATAACAAAAATATATTTACGTAGATTTATAGGTTTAATAAAATCAGTTATATCGTCTGTTTATTGGAATTTAAGTTATATAAATACTATTAGTTTTGATTGTATTTATATTTTTTTAATTTTTTTACAGGACAGATAATTGTCGGGAAGTCTTAATAAACAAGTAGATAAATTTAGGTTTTTTACCGTCAACCGTTCAACTATATTGCTGTGTTAAATAAGTATTTTTGAATTATTTATTACTACTTTATTTAAGGGATTGGTTCTGACCATGTTCGACAAGAGCATTCGAATAGGACTTTAATAAATTTATGGCCTATTATTTTCAAAAAAATAATTAATATTTAGAATAATTATATGTTAAAAATATAAAAGGGTCTATTTTAATTTTATGGCACATGATCTCTTTTCCAACATTTTTTTGGTTGAGTCGGCTCTACTTGTTTATAATTATTAACCACTTGGTTTAAAATATTTCAAATGCCCTAACCTATATTTAAGATATAATTTTTTTGAAGAATTAATAAATTTATACTTTTGTTTACATCGAAATTCAAATTAATTTTGGAATTTGAGAACACTACATGAGTATAAAATGTCATTTACTATTTAATATCGGATTCCAACTACTGACCAATTTGGTGTAAAGTTAATTTAGAAATTTTATATGGATTATAACGTATTCGATGTAAAACATTGTTAAAAATATTTAGATTACCAAATGAATATTTTGTATTACATTTTTAACCATTTTCTAGGAATATATTCCAATTAAATTTAAAATCTTTAAATAAAGATAAAATTACGTGGATGCTCTCAACACTCAACTCTCAACTCTGATAAAGCAGATCTTAAATTACATTAGAGGCATATTTTGTAAGAACAATAAGATTACATTTTTATAACTTTTCCTATAAAATTTTATTTTTGAAATATATCGTTGGTCACGAGTCATGATGAATATTGCCCATTTTGCATGTGGTGTGTCCAAATTTAAAACCCTACTTATTTAAAAAAAATAAAAACTCTAAAGAAATTACCCATTTTGATGTTTTTTTATGAACAAGTTTTCATCAAGAAAATTTGTTATATATATATATATATTGGAATTTCTCAAATGATCACCAACGTATATACATTATTATTACAAAATATATGTAGCCATTGAGGCTGACCGAAGGGCCTCCCTGGGTGGATTGCAATTTAAAAATATAGTTTTAAGACATTTTTAATTAACGAATATTATATTTACTAGTTGAGAAGAAGCTCGATTAATAGATACGAATAAGGTAATCATATAATTAAAGTCATAAAACATAATTATATAGAAATCTAAGTATGGATTACAACATTATTAGCATTAGATTTGTTTGTGGATTATGACCCAAGTACTTGTGATAATCTTGTTTATGTACTA
This sequence comes from Gynandropsis gynandra, assembly GCA_036759665.1. Lineage (NCBI taxonomy): Eukaryota > Viridiplantae > Streptophyta > Magnoliopsida > Brassicales > Cleomaceae > Gynandropsis > Gynandropsis gynandra. Next base: position 40,027,080 of record CM071871.1, on the reverse strand, counting down.
ATGTGTCATCTTTTATTTATAATGTGTCATCTTATATATATATATATATATATATAATTTTGGTCAAGGTCTACTACGTATTTCTCGATGGCAATATGGGTAGGGCCATTACGACATGTTGCCATTTTCTATACATCTCTACTATTTTTATATATACATATATGTATTGTATATATTTATGTTGTACGGAATTATTTAACATTGAAATTTACATTATTTGTTGGAAACTAAACATAACATCGTATTTAATTATAAGTAGAACGATATAGCAAGCACGTTGGATTTTAGTTATTATAAAATTGGTGAGCGTATTCATAAATTTGCATGAGCATAAGTATCAGCATAATAGCTTGGATTTTATATATTAATGAAACAAATCGTAAGATTTGTTTTAGAAATTAAGTAGTAGTAATAAATTTAAGACTAACTCTTTAAAATAAAAGAAACTCAGAAAATAATATGTTAGATCGTTCGAATATTTTTTAAATATGTTATAATTTTTACAATCTCCAAGAAATAATCTAATTGACATGAGATAACTTTAAAAGTAACATTGAAATGTTATATTGACTTCAAAACTATCATTTCCTAAAAAAATGTTAGTTTTAAAAATACATTTATAATATTAATATTTTCAAATTGTCCTTGTGATTCAGTGCGATCCAATACGACTCAGTGCGATCCAAACGACTCATGAGACCCTTCCAGTGCGACCCAAACGATCCATATGACAGATGAGACCCTCTCAAATGTGACCCCAAACGACCTATATGACCAATGAGACCCTCGAAAATTGTTGAATCCCTGAAAATCACTGGAAATCACTCTAAAATTGCTGAAAATCGCTCGAAATCGTTGAAAATTACTCGAAATCGGTCGAAAATAGTTGAAAATTGCTCTTAATTTCGAAATCTTTTTTCGCTCCCTCCTCTCAATTTTAAAATAAATTTTTGTTTCATTAACAAAAATATCAAACCGATATGTTTTCAATAACAAAATATAAGAACACAAATATTTTTTTTTTCATTAAGTTTATTAGGGTATTTGTGAACTCTTATATTTTCCCAACTGACATGCATTTTTCTTTAAAAAAAAATCCATGATAAAAGAAAAACTTGTGACAAACAAATGGGATGAGGATTGGACCGAACCTACTAAAAGTCCATATAGGATACTAAATATCCAAAGTAAAATAATTGGCCTAATAAATAAATGTTATAAGCGAATATATAATTATGGGCCTATAGGTGTAATGCCATAAGTCCAAATAAACATTGGTTACCAATTGGGCCTTATAATATAATTTATACTTTAAAACTGCGAATAATTCTTTTTAATTAATGTTAATAAAACATAACACAAAATATTATCATTGTAAAATAAAGTTACTTGAGCAATGCTATACGATCTTTTTAGATATAAAATTGGATTGAGGTGTAGCGATATATAGAAGAAATAAATGATTAATTTAACGATATAGGTTTAATAGATTAAAGATTCATTTAATTTCAATTAAGTGGGTCTAACCTATTCAATCCAAAACAAATTTATATTTTTATATTTTATTGTTTATTCTATTTACTTATATTGAAGATTAGTATGTATCAAAATTTATCATTAAATTTAGGGTAAGAACAAAAATTAGTGAAGATAACGAGATTATTTTTCAAAAGGAAGACTTATGCCATGAAAAGAGTTGTGGTGCCAACAAGGCAATTTTGGTAGGGCATATTCATTGGAATATCCAAAATTCGAAGCACATTAACATGCGATTTTTTAAACACATAAAAAATAAAATATTATTTCATGTTCCCTTTATACCAATATTATATTATACATTTGCACCATAATCTCATAGAGTTTGTTCCTTTTATACCAATATTATATTACACATTTGCACCAATAATCTCGTAGAGTTGCATCTAAGATTGTAGCACAAAAACACTTATATTACATAATTTGATCAATAGTTTTTTTACAACGAAACCATTTATTCCGGTTCGATAATATTATTTTAGTCTGATACTTCTTCACAAATTTTAATTATTATCCGATTATTCTCTCAACTATAAAAAAATTTATCTAAAATCCAATATATAAAAAGTTCCGTTAAATTCACTATTTCATATTAAAAACCTAAATATCCACCTAATTTTAACCGAATTCGATCCGATTTTGACCCGATTTGAAAAAATTAACACAAATTGTTTATATTTGTAACAAATTCATATCTAATTATTTAAATATTAATATTTCGAAATATAAACGTATTAAAATCGAATAAAAATTGCAAAAATATCTTCAAGATCGAGTTAATCAAATTGATTTAATTGACTAGGTTTAGGCACAGCTAATTAACTTGGCCCATTTGTTTACTTGAAATCAATTATAATTGATCTGATTAAATCGATTTGATTTGATTTTGATACAATTAACTATTTAAAATTAACTCGATTTGATGCAATTATCCCAAAAATTAATAGTTATTGTTTATGCGTGTGATAAATTCACATCTAATTGTCTAAAATTTAACATTTTAAAATATAATCAAGTCAAATTAGATTAAACTGGGACAAAATTGTGTCAAAATTCGAATTAAAATTGGGTCCAAATTATGTAATGTTTTGGATTAAAATGGGATCAGATTCTGACCAAAATCGAATCGGTTAACATATAATTAACGAATAAGGTTTTGACAGAACTTTTATAGTTAAGGAGGAGAGCGATGAAAACGAAAAGTCAAAGGGGATTATATGAGGTCTAAAGTCGTGGGATGAATCGAACGAAAATAATATTTTCAAGGAGCATATGTGTTTCTCTTTTTTAAAAATAATTTTTACACGAACTATGACAAACTATACATAAACTATACATGATTGATTTCTAGTTTTAAAACTATATTTGAATAAATTTTTATTTTTATTTTTTAAAAATATTAACTATAATAATTATTTTATTAATTCATACTGATATGTATTCATAAATTGACTTAGAAATAATTAATATAATTAATAATTATAATATATATTAATTTAAAGATAATTATAGGTTAATTTGAAGATAATTAGAGGTCGGTGTAAAATAAAAAGAGTAATATGATTTTATTTTAAAAATATGAACTAATCAATGGTTTAAATTTTATTTACAAGGAAAACACTATATTAAAAATTAAAAGTAGGTCACTAATTTATTTATAAAAAAAATATGAATTTTTTATATAAAAAGGTAAGAAAAAGTGAGAATAAACCTGGTTTCAACCTCTTTTTAAGTGTCTTCACGACTGAAGACACACACAAGTTAAAAAAAAGAAAAAGAAAAAAAGAGAGGTTATAAGAACCCTAAAAACCCTCTATTGTAGAAACCCACATACCAAAAACAAACAAAAGGATCACACAGAAAAAAACCATGTGATCACAATGATGATTATTATGGAGGAGGAGGAGGAGACCATGTGATCACAATGATGAGTATTATGGATGATGATGATCATCATCATCATGATGATGATCTCTTCATTGTGTTTGATAATGTTTCTATGGAGCAATGAAGATTGCAGAAAGGGTTTCTCCCTTCTTCACAGGGCAACTTCGATCCTTTGGCAAGCTTCGGTTCCCCTCGGAATCAGCAGATTATTTCTATTATTATATATTATATATTATTATTATTATTATTATTATTATTATTTCCATTTTTTCTTATTATCAATGTAATAATATTATCTCTATTTACCTCTCTTTATTATATATGAACTCTTTGTTTATGGGTATTGTAATGCTAATGCAGATGCAGTGTTCTTGTCTGAGTATAATGCAAAACTATTTGGTATCTTTTTAAGTTATCTAAATAAACCCTAATTTTATTCACACGCATTCTTTTTTAACATTTGTTTTTTTTCATGTACGATGTATTTTCTAGCACCTACATTTAACAAAACGAATTGAAAAGAAGAAAAAAGATGCTTTATTTGTCAATATTTTGATATTTATATCCACTCAATGTTATGAGTTGACAACACAAAAAATAAACGAAGAATTCGTCAAAATAGTTTAAAATAAATTAAATTGAAAAAATAAAAAGAAATAATTAGATATACAAATTCCATACGATGGAATATAAAATAATTTTCCGACACAAAATGATGTATTTTTATATTTTATAAAAAGCACTTATAAAAAATTTTATAGTGCACAATGTCATCACTTCCTCTTGTGTGTGAAGTGAATGATACGAGGATATTCCAAGCTCATGATTTTGGCATGATTTGTATACCACGAAAAAAATATATCATAAACAATAAATTTTTTATGTGTTTTCTAAATAATTATTGGTCAGTTTTGTTTATTTATAATTTTTTATACCCTATGCCAAAAATTAAGAGTTGATATTTTTTTAGCGTTGTATTGGGGATATATAGTGATATCTAAATAAAAAAAATATTGGTAAAATAGTGCAAAAATATACAATGCCGAATACACATCACTTTTATACTCGATTTATATAGAGATTTTAGTACAAATCATTTGATTCATATAATATATTTTGTATAAATATTGACATGGTTGCCACATTTAAAATAATTATATCGTCATATTTTATCAATTTTACACTAAATTATTTATTTGAAAAATATTACATTTTTTACACATTTGATAAAATATAGATAAAAATCCCCTAATTTTGTTTACAAGATCGAATAAAAAACAATTCGACCATTTCGAAGGAGGTGATAAAGTAAATGTTTATTATGTATCATAAGGCAAGAGTGGTTGTGCCGAAGAAGACAAGTCTTGTTTCCGACTCAGACAAGACAAAAACCAGTAAACAAATCCGGCGATGAAAAAGCTGAAAAACCAAGCATTGTTGTAAACAATAGCAAACCCATCTCCGATCTCCGGCAAAGCTCCGATCTTTTCCATGAAGCCCGGTACGACGGGTAATATCCCGGCGATTAGAGCCACGACTGCCGTAAAGTTATAACCTTTGAAGAAGTAATATTCTCCGGTAGGACTCAAGGAATACAATTCTACAACGTTGAGTTTCATTTTCCGGATTAAGTAATAATCAGCCAGGATTATACCTCCGATGGGACCAAGAAGAGCTGAATATCCAACAAGCCATGTGTACACGAAGCTTTCACTTGATTTGAGTAATCTCCATGGCTGAAATGCGATTCCAAGAATCGCTGTGAGGAGAGCTCCTCTCCTAAAGGTGAAGAATTTAGGGTTTAGATTGACAAGTGCGTTTGCGGGAGCGACAACGTTTGCGGCTATGTTTGTGGTGATGGTTGCCAAGGTAATACCGATGATGGAGAGGATAACTGTTGTAAGACCTCCGATTTGACCTAGAAGTTGAATGGGATTAGAGATCACTTTTCCAAAGATGATCTTAGTGGATGACGTGACAGCCAAGCCAAGGAATGTGAACAGACCCATGAACACAGGGAGACCTGCTTGACCAATGATCTGATCAGTTTGCGATTTCGCAAACCGTGAGAAATCAGGGATGTTCAGAGCAAGAGTTGCCCAGAAGCTTATATTTGCGGTTAAAGATGGGAAAAACAAAGACCAGAACTGGGTCGTGGTTAACTTGGATGACAAGTTAACCATGTGTCCGAAGCCACCGGCTTTAACATAAGCCCATATGAGGAGACAAGAAGTAAGTGTAATGAGAATCGGAGCAGCGTATTTCTCGAGCTCTCTGATTCCGTCGATTCCTTTCCAGACAATACCTAACTGAGCCAACCAGAATACTATGAAACTAGTGAATTCTAGAGGTGACGTCCCGAGCCATGGAAGAGGCTGAGATAAAGCTGAGTTCTTGATATAATTTGGTAACAGTAAGAAAATTGCTTCTCCACCAATCCATGTCTCGATACCGTACCATCCACATCCGACCAAAGCTCTAAGAAGAGTTGGGATATGAGCTCCTCGGATCCCGAATGATGATCTAGCAAGAACAGGGAAAGATATTCCGTACATCGTACCTGGTTGAGCCGTAAGGACGAGTGGTATGAGTAAGATAACATTGGCTGCGACCACGGTGGCTATACCTTGCCACCACGCCATGCCTAGATCAACCAAACTGCCAGCAAGGTAGTATGAAGGCACACCGACCACGAGTCCTATCCATAGACTCGTCATTTCCCACCATGAGAACGTTCTTTGGCTCGGTGTTGTTGGCTTTAAGTCATCATTGGTGAGAGTTGGATCGAATTCGGACTCGTCGAATCCGAATTCATCAGAAGATACGGATCTAAACAGGCTTGAAAAACCCATGTTTTGATGTTTAGATTGACAGGTCCCGAAGGATTTGAACAGTGGGTGTGTTCCATAAGAACTGATGGATCTCTTGTGGAGAGAAGAGGGACAAAGAGAAGATGTGGTTGTGACTGAGACATGAGGATTGAGTTTAGCCTTAGGGGGGAATCTAAAAGAAGGAAGAGATTGATTGTGTTTGTGGGGATGATGAAGATGGAGATGGAGACTAAGGCTAAGGCAATTGGTAACCATTTGCAGAAGAAGAGATTGCGTTTGTGTATGTGTTTGCGTTTGAGATCTCTTTTTTGAGACTTACCTCAAACTTGTGGTTGGAGATGAACCTCGTGGAGTAGTTGTTGTTGCTGTTGTGTCATTATCACATCCTTTGCCCTACCCCTGTTGACTTTATTTCATCATTGGTTAGACAAAATAAACTTTATTTATTACAAATAAATAATAAGACTATTGAAATCTGGTAACAGCTGTAGAGTCGCATATATTTAAATAATATTTCGACTGTTTTTTTTTATATTTAATTATGTCAATCATTTTTCTATGATGTAATAACTTTCCCTTAGACAGAACATTTAACAGAACATAACGTGAACAAAATACGTATAATATCAAGAACCCTAACCGACCAACCTTTGATAGTGTGTAATAAGGGAATAAAGCTTTAATCTTTCAAGCGTTCGAGCTCTCTTTCCCACTTCAATCCAAATATTTGTCGACCAAAGGGGACAATAAGGTTGTAATGGTTAACCTACACAGAGAAATAAGTGAACCAAGTGGTGAAATGTACGAGATTTTAACGTTGAAGTGTAGTTTTTGTGATGGAGTTTTGAAGCTTTTACCATTTTGTTTATATGTTGAATTTGGGTTTTTAGTGTCTCTGATCTCTTTTCCCATTCAGATTCATCTCCTTCGAGTTTCATCCTCCATGCTCTCTTTAAGGCTACTCTCCATTCATTGGCATTGCTCCGAATTTCTTTGTTAAGCTCCACCCATTCTGGGGCAAACCCGTTTTTGTTGAGAATTCGATACAGGGTGTCCTCCGCTGGATCTGCATGAGGATTTGTACTGAGGTTCAGGGGTTTACCTTTTCCTGATAAGTTCTCGAACTGCCCTTCTTCCATGGAGTGCCATATTCTCTGCTCTACGACATTGATTATGTCCGTTTCTGACCTGAAACATGATTCCATATGAGCACCAAGGAAGATAACACATCACAATACAAATTTCACCAAGAAAGAAGTTTAGTATTCTCAAAACACAGAAGTCATGCAATAAACAACTAAAAATACGGCCAGAAGTGCATTAAAATCCAGAATCAGACGAAAGACACTTGTTCACATCCACAATCGCTGCAAAATTTGGACAAATCAGATGTCGATCACAGCATGTCGCAAGGTCACAGGAAGTAAACCACCGACTTCTGCTACTACTTATCAAATAAAATCTGGATAACAGTCCTAAAGACTTGGCCCCTTTTATTTTGAAGAGCTTCTCTCACAGCCTTTTCATTAGGAACAAATCTCTTCTTCTTCATATCCTGCAGTAACTCCCCAGCTGAATCCTCTTTATTCTCCCTTACAAATGCTTCAAACACAGCTGTATAGGTTGCAGCATTAGGGCGTATTCCCTTTTCCAACATCTCTAACAAATACTTCTTTGCATCCCCGAGTGTTTTAGCATCCATTGCAAGCCCTTTGATAAGGACAGTGTAAGTATAAGCATTGGGTGCAACCCCACAAGCGAGCATGCGCATGAACACCTTGAGAGCCTCTTTGGGTTGACCACCCTTAGCATAAGCCTCGATGATGGCAGTATGGGCCACCACATCTGGCATATGGCCTTTGTCTTTGATTTGGGAGAAAAGCTCGAGGGCTTCATGAGTGAGTCCGTCTTTGGACAATGCGTCAAACATCTTCACAGCTTCATTGGTAAGACCTTCTGTTTTCATCTTGTGGAAAACTGCTTGGAGATCCTTAGGATCCTCTGGCTCCTCTACCACAGGTTTCTTGTTGAAAGGGTCATATGGTGGAGGGAGCTTCGACTTGCCAGCATCTTCAACAGCAAGAGAGATTTCCTCATCTGAGTCAGAATCCGAGGGAGAGAAATTGACTTTGGTATTAACCCTCTTAGTATCAGAGCTGAATTGCCTTGAGAAAACTCTAACGCAAAAGCATGGAAACAGCAAATTCCAAATGAGCTCGAAGCTTGAATTGAAGGAGAGATAAGAGAAACAACAAGGTAGAAGATCTGCCTCGAAAGGACATTTCGAGCAAATTCGTTCTCTACATCTTTTGATCAAAGATATCTCAAATTGATAAACAGAACAACAGCCAGCAATCACCAACAAGAAACCAACACACAGATCATGATACTGTAACCACAACGTCAGCTTATCCGACAATACCACAACCAACGAGGAATTCAGGTTTATATTCAATCAGTACCGTATGTTCATTTCAAATCACACACAATAAGGGTCCAGGTACTGTAATCCTCGGAAAGAGATAATTACCTGACAGAATTTCGCTGTCCACGTAGCTCCGGTGGAAGCTTCCGGTCATTGACGGCGTCAATCACCGAGGATATACGGTCGGTGATCTTCTTCCCTCGACTCTTAGACGCCGCCATCAGGCCATCGGGACTCATCCACCACGATGAAGACGATGAAAAGGAAACAACCGTACCAATAGCAGGAGCAGATATATCCGGAGTCGACCTCCAGATTCCGGGCCGGAAAATCGATGCAGAAGACGAAGAAGATGATGCCGCCAATGACCTGACGAGGCGAATCGCCATGGCTGGGTTCCGAGGACTAGAAGGTTCCGGTTAACGCGTCTAATGACGGAATAGTGGTGGAACGGAACGCCGAGTCGGGTTTTTTCTCCAGCTTCAGACTGCGCGTCGTTTTTTTATGTCTAGACTACGTGTCGTGTGACTGAGGTTGTTTAAGACGGTTTATACTTACGAAATTATGAAATGATACATTTGTATTTGTATATTTCTGATTTGACCCCACATATGAAAAAATTATCAGATAGAGCCAAATTTGTGAATGAAAAAGATTAACATGTATTATTTAATGGTGAATTCTAACCATAAGATAAGAAGCAAAGATAATCAAAGCTATTTATATGAGCAACTAAGGAGATAAACATATATTAACTTGTAAAACGCTTTAGAATTGTAAATATATAGAATTAATTAACTCTTATAAAAAGAAGATCACAATTATAATAATTACCCCTCACGACAACACACAATAAAGAAAAAAGAAAAGAGAATAATGTTCCAAAAGGAAACTCAAATCCCAAACCCTCCAGTTCTAGTAGCCACCTTCGGTATCTTCGGTTTTCGGTACAACACACATTGGAGTGGTATAGTAAAACGGTCCGACCATATACTTGACCAGATCCCGGTACACACTAAAGGGTCTAACCAATTTAACACCGGTTTTTCCTTTACCGAAATCGGTTGGTATATCACAAGACCGGTCCGGAGAAGAAACGATCCGTACCGTACAAAGCTTAGGATTAAGATCTTTGCCGTACAAATTCTTATTGACAAGCAAATCAAATTCACCTCTCTCATCGGTTTCGTCACTCCCGTAGTACGTTACCCTTCTCCTCTCATCCAAGCAAGTGATTGATACTACGACTCCTGAAATCAAATTAAACCGGTTTGAAATGTCCGGTTCAGGGATTTAAACAAATATGTGGTATTTTTAAGTATATATAAAATACCTTTAATGGGTTTAGATCCTTTGATCCAATCTTCAAAGCTAAGAGAACAATCTTGACAAAGCACTTTTCCGGCGACGTGAACCACATCGCCGGCGCCGTCGTTATAGGCCACGACGGCATTACTCAATAGCCCCAACACAAATAATGTCTCTATTATCATTACCAATCTCATCATTTTCTCTTTCACTCTCTCGTTCAATGCCTTTACACACACATATATATATATAGATATACATATATATATATATATATGTGTGTGAGAAGTATGTATATGCGTGGAAGGGCACTATTGAAGGACGTGCGGACCATTTATTATTATGGTCTCAATCATATGATAAGTATAATAATTCAATCATATGGAATATACGTGCTTAATCATGCAATAAACCATCCCGGTAGAATAAATTAACAATTTTAAATTTATGAAAATGAATATATATTTTGTTAGTTTAATTTAATTTATGTGGAGTTTTTGTTCCATAGCTTTGGTCTTTTACCAAAACCAATTTTGATGCTTATCTCGACCTTCTTCTTTCTTCGGCGTCATCTCTACACATACAAAATTTCTATCTATTCATCACAAAAGTTAAACAAATTATTTTTTCGAAATATAAATGGATTCGATATTTATTTTATGTATAATGAGAAAAAATATTTTAAAATACCTATTTGTGTTCCATTCATATATTGGACAGCCCTTGTTGCATCGTAAGAGGTTTCAAAATCGATAAAAGCAAATCCTCGAGATTCACCTTTAAAGTCCTTTGCCAAAACAAGATTTGTTATCTTTCCAAAATTCGAAAATATCGTAATTAACCTTTCTTCCGAAATTTGAAGATCCAAATTTGTTACGTATAAACTCGAATATTCGTTTGGATCGATAGATTCATTTTCTTCCCTAACTTGTAACCTACCAAGAGAAAAAAAAAACATGTTATATGAAAACATTTATCATTTTAAATTAATTTTTGTATTATATAATATTGAATAATATTCGGTTTTCATCCTATTTTTTATATATTAATTTGAACAATATTGAATAATATTTGATCCTCAAACGATTTCCTTTTATCTTTTAATCATAGTTTATTCTTGAAAATCGTTGAATTCAAATCTTAATTTGTTTAATCTATTTTTTTTCCTCTTAACCTTTTTTCTATCATTCTACATTTTATATTCAATTTTATTTTTCTCCAAAACTATTCAAATTATTTTAAAATCTCATAGTTCATTAAATATTAATAACTCGTTAAATATTATTGAACCCCTAAAAATTCGATTTTAAATTTTGAAAATAATGACTTTCAAAATAAAAATCAAACCAGATAATTTAAAACAATCCACAATAAAATTACATAAAATCTTAAATTATTTCGAACAATATTTGATAATTTTAGTTTCGTAATTTATTGTGATTTATGTTGAGTTATATAGTTTATACTTATTGAATTTCGTATCATTAATTTTGGGTAACACAAACATACGCCCAGAGGCATTAATGAAATTAACTCATTTGGGACGACGGTTGCAAATCTGCGTGGATAATATGAGTGGCCCAGCTAAGTCTCTTAGTCAGCAACCAACACAACATAATTCATTTATATATATATATATGCGTAATTTTATATTATTTTTAGTAAAATCATTCATTTTTATGTATATATATATTCATATAACTATATCCATGCTTTGTAATAAATGTGCTAAAGCACATGGATTCATAAATTATATTAATCTAGAAAAGGAGAAATAAGTTATTTAGGTCAAATATTACAAGGAAACGGAATTTAATAATTACTTAGGAAATTAATAATATATAGCCTAAAAATCTCATTGGAAATATAAAAGATTTGTAATGAAAAAAATATACTATTAAATATATTGTTACATAAAATCGAATAATATTTGGGATTCCTGTCAATATACTAAACTCCGTATATGTGAACTTAGAAAACTAAAATATTATTTTATTTTATTATGATAGCGTGGAAAATATTATAAAACTAATATAACTAAGAATATAATAAAATATATAATCATGTGAATTAATCTATTTGTTATTATAAATGTCAATGAAACTCAATATCAAAATTCTAATCCAAATTTATAGAGTTTTAAATTTTATTTACTCCGATTAATTTTATTTTGTTTTTTTAATAAAATATTTAATAATTTTAGTCGAAAATTACACCATAAATGACAAACGCACGCACATAAATCGTACCTGCGACGGTTGGTGTCGGAGTTACGGTTCCGATTACCAAATCTCCACGGCGGAAGAGAGTTAAGCACGACGGATAAAGCTATCAGCGACGAGACCATAATCAGCAACCGCCGTGATGACGTCATTTTCCGGTATGGGAAATTGGGAATGGAGGAAGAGAGAGAATTCAGAAAAGTGAAAGGAGGGTTTTGTCAGTTTACATTCTCAAATAAGGGTTACGTATATTTTTTTCTAAAACACGAAGGTTATTAGTAGTAATATTATTATTATTTTTGTTTTTTACGTCATTAAATGTTTCAATTGAAGTAAGAATCCACTAAATTATTATTTCGATTCATGACTCCAAATATAATTTAATTGCTTTTATGATTTCATCCATAATTAGAGAAAGATAATTCTCTTTGACCCAAATTAATGACCTTTTTTTTCTCGTCTAAAGTCTGAAAGTCTCTAATAAGCATTACGTATTATATCTTAATTAGTGCATGTGACTATTTCATTTAAATCTCAATTATGGTTCAAGTTTTTAATTTCAAAGTTTGAGGAAGAAATAACAATAGGAAAATACATCAAGGACTTAAATGAAATAACAAAAAGTAGAATATCAAGTTGAAAAACTATATCCTTGTTGTATTATGTATTAAATCATTTCTAAAAAATGGATCTTTTTTTAATTCTTATACCGTCGCCTCATCTTGGTATTTTTTTTTAAATTTTAATATTATTAATAAATATTAATGAAAAAAACTATATATGAAACGTTGGAGTTTTTTCTCTCAATTTTTATACGGACATATTGGCTTCCTAATTTTTTGTTACCTCATCTTCCTATTTAGTTATCTATTTTTAATCTTTAATATTATTAATGAAGATTGATGGAAAAATAATTAATAATTTTAATGTTTATTTTTTTTAATTATCAAACTTTTAGTCCCTTCTTATTTTTTTTACGTTTTAATTTTCATCGGAAGATAAATGTCAACTCTCAACATGAATAACGGCGTCAAAGATTAGGATTGTGCAAAAAATCCGGAGATATCCATCCCAAAGCCGAAAAACATTACTCAAATTCGATGGTTTGAATTTGGGTAATAAAATCACAAAATCTACTGATTCGGATTTTTTAGTCACAACACGAACATTCATAGATTCCTAGATACATATACAAATTTATAAAAATATCTATAAATTTTCATAAATTACAATAAGCATTGGATTAAATTATTAAGGGAAAAAAGCCAATTCCTCCACAACTATCATGCTTTACTCAAATTTTCTCGGGGTGGGCAAATTACCCGAAGAACCCGTCCCGACCCGAAACCCGTCCCGAACCCGCGAAAAATTACTCGAACCCGGTGGTTCGGGTTCGGGTAATGAGATCTTATTACCCGCGGGTTCGAGTTCGGGTTCGAGTTCGGGTTTTAAAATAACTGAATCGGGTATCCGCGGGTACTCGAGTATATATATATATAATTAGACATATACTTACTATTATTTACATAAATGCCACCATAACCCTAGATCCATTTTCTTCTCTCTTTTCTTCCTCCTCTCCTCATCTCTGTTTCCTTCTTCTTTCCAGAAAAAAAAAACACCATCTCCGTAATCCCACCACAAATCTCTCTTGTCTCTCACCGGAGACCTCACTCGCCGGCAAACATGGAGAAAGGCTTTTCACCCATCGGTCTCCCTCTGTCTCTTCTTCCTTCCCGACGCCGTCGACCTCCTCTCGTCTCTTCTTCCTTTCTCGACACCACCGTCCTCCTCTCGTCTCCCTCTCGCCGTCGCTCTAGGTTGACCCTCTCTTCTATTTTCCTCCTTACCGTCTGTGGTTTTCTCGAATCCGAATTTAATTTTGTTCGAAGAAAAAGCTTGTCAATTTCGATTTTCTTATCTACCCAATTTCAGATTTCCTTTTATGTTTGAGTTTCTAGGGTTCTCTGTTTCATTTAGGTCGGAATTGGATTTAGGTTGAAAACATTGGCGAACAAAATTTTGGTTGATTTGATGAAAATTTGCGAGAATTTTGGTTCTATTGAAGTTCAATGGGCACGGGTTCGGGTACCCGCGAGTACCTGATGCATTTGGCGAGTACCCGAAGCCCGGGTACCCGAGCCCCTCGGGTTCGGGTTCGGGTAGAAAATGTCTACCCCGTCCGGGTTTGGGTTCGGGTTCGGGTTCTCTCAAAAGTCCGGGTACCCGACCCGTGCCCAGCCCTATCTGACACAGCCAATTCCACCCTCATCTTACAAAATCCATCTGATTCCCCCCTCAACTATATCAATTCAGCCAATTCCCCCCTCCGTTATATAAACAGTATATTGGTGTTAACCGACCCGATTTTGACCCAAATCAAATACCCAATTTTGACCCGTATTATAACCGATTTTAACCCGATTTCAACAATTTTTAACCTAATTTCACTCAATTTTAACCTGATTTTACCCAATTTTAACCCAATTTCACCCAAATTAACCCGATTTCATCAAATTTAATCTGATTTCCACCCAAATTTAACCCGATTTTATCTAATTTTAACCCATTTTCACTCAAATTAACCCGATTATCGCCCAATTTAACCGATTTACTCACTTTTAACCGATTTACTCTTTTTTAATCGATTTAACTCGATTTTCGATTCACCTCAATTTCATCCAAAGTAATATAATTTCAACCCGATTTCACCCAATTTAATATAATTCTTACCCGATTTCACACAAATTTTACTAGTTTTCACCGAATTTCAACCCGATTAAACCGATTTACTCACTTTTAACCCAATTTACTCATTTTAAACTTGATTAAACCGATTTACTCACTTTTAACCCGATTTATTCTTTTTTAATCAATTTAACTCGGGTTAAATCGGTTTAATCAAGTTTAAAGTGAATAAATCGGGTTAAAAGTGAGTAAAGTTTAATCGGAATCAAGTTTAAAGTGAATAAATCGGGTTAAAAGTGAGTAAATCGGTTTAATCGGGTTGAAATTCGGTGAAAACTAGTAAAATTTGTGTGAAATCAAGTAAGAATTATATTAAATTGGGTGAAATCGGGTTGGAATTATATTACTTTGGATGAAATTTAGGTAAATAAAAAATCGAGTTAAATCGATTAAAAAAAGAGTAATTCGGGTTAAAAGTGAGTAAATCGGTTTAGTCAAGTTTAAAGTGAGTAAATCGGATTAAAAGTGAGTAAATGGGTTGAATCAGGTTGAAATTCGGTGAAAACTAGTAAAATTTGGGTGAAATCAGGTTGGAATTATATTAAATTGGGTGAAATCGGGTTTATATTACTTTACTTTGGATGAAATT
>CM071871.1:39990913-40006090 GCA_036759665.1 Gynandropsis gynandra | reverse complement strand
CCTATTTCCTGGTCGTCTAAGAAGCAAACCGGACTCTCCCGTTCGTCTACCGAGGCTGAATACCGCTCTATTGTATCCACGGCCGCGGAAGTTCTATGGGTAGTTGCTTTACAATCGGAAGTTGGAATCAAGTCATCATCACCACCTACCATCTACTGCGACAACATTGGAACGACATACCTCAGTGCTAAGCCCGTCTTTCACTCCCGAATGAAGCACTTGACGCTAGACTATCTCTTCGTCCACGGCCTGGTCGAGTCGAATACTCTTCGGGTCACTCATGTCCGAGCCGCAGATCAACTCGCGGACATTCTCACGAAGCTTCTCCCGAGACTTCCGTTTCAGCTCTTGTGTTCCAAGATTGGACTCACCGAGGGTGCTCCATCTTGAGGGGGCGTGTAAAGGATACATGTATAGGGGTATATAACTCTTTTTGTAATTAGATCTATTATTGTGTAATTAGGTGTAACTTTGTATATTTAGCCGTTTTGGCTCATTTGAATCCATTATTCATATTTCAAATTATCATTCCGTGGAGCTAATTTGTGACTTGAACAATGGGCGTTGAGGTTGGAAAGTCTAATGTATTCGAGATTGCTTTGGCACCCTTTGATCAGAACGGGTAGTCGAATCATGGAACAGGGTCCAAAGTTTCCATTAAGTTCGGTTCACATGATGACCCGAGCAAAGGGGAAGAGAACAATAATGTATTCAGTTCCTAAGCCCTAAAAGATGCCATTGAAGAGTGGCCTGCAGCCAAACAGATCCACGGTTTCTACTTTGTTAGGTATCGTCCTTTTGAAGATCCGAAAATCAAAGCTAAGAGGGTTAGGTTTAATCTTCATTCCTGATAGATTAATGTCTTGTGGGGTTGTGTTTTGTGATTCTCTGCTGATATGTTTGTGGTTATGATTAGGATGAGAGAGACGAGTTATTTGATCAGCTGGCGCCATTGAAAAATGAGCGTAAGGGATTCAATACCATGTTTGATGAGAAGAGAAAGGAAATGGAGCCATTGCAGCAGGCACTTGGAAAGCTGGGGAGCAATGATGGTGGGGGTCGTGGCGTTACGCTTTGTTCATCCGAGGAAGAACTAAATGATATGGTATGATCTACTTTCAACTATGATTTACCCTTTTCTTTATACTAATTCGTTGATGCAAAATGTAGATATACAGCTTTCAATATCGTATTCAACATGAAAGCATCTATATATTAAAATTCTAAGATTTTGGAGGCTCCTCAGAACTTCTCGTCTCTCAGCCCTCCACCTCAGCACAACATTTATTTCCCTTTCTTCTCCATTCTTCCACAATCTACCATTCTCTCACCCACGATCTTCTTACCTCGCCATCGCCTCTACAACCAATTGAAGGATTTTCCGCTGGCCGTCTTAATATATCTCTTCTCTCTGCCACCATCTCCTCACCTCAACATCGACTTGCAGGTATTATTTGTTATCCGGATTATCGTTCGTCTCTACCAACGCTCCCGTCGCCTCGCCTCTGGTTCATCCCACATCTGTTCGTTGCCCATTCCGTCACGATCATGCGGATTCAAGTAAGTTTCGAATTAACTTGTATAGCCACGCCATTATTTTTTCGCTTTTGGTCTTTGATTCTACGTGCTCTACTCTATCAGATACATATCCATTCCGTTTGTTATGCTCATGAATTGCGATTATCCAGGTTTGGCAGGTGGGTCCGGGATTGACTTCAACAGGGTTCATCCAGAAGCACGGTTTCGACACGGCGAATCTCGACGCGAAGGGAACTCTGGATCTGTCCGGAGCGGACAACGTCTTTGTCGTCGGCGGTGGAGATAATTCTAGGGTTAAGAAAAGGAACGTAAGTTTAGCCTCCTCTGAGTACATACATTCAGATTCTAAAGATTTTCAGACTGGAAAATATGGAACCATAAACCTTCAAAGGTTTCGATTTTTTATGGAATTTTAGATTACCCGGTTCCCTATTTCTTCCAAAGTTGAATTTTCAGGGTAAATTTCATTGAAAGACGATGATTTTCTACTTGGGTTTTGTCGTTAATACCTTCTTTGACTACAAACATTCACTATCCAGGATTTTAGACAATGAAACAAACATCGAAAGTCTCAATTTTCCATGAAATTTAGGTTAATCTCTTCTCAAATTCGTAAAAATGCAGAATTTTCAGAGAGTTTCTCCTAAAGAAGACGACTGTTGGATTGTGGTTTCTTGCTAATCTGATAAGATTATCTCTATTTGTGGTAAATGTGCAGATTCGTGGGATTTTGAACGTTGTGAGCTGGGGAATTTTGTTCCCAGTTGGAGTCATAATTGCTAGGTACATGAGAACGTTTGAATCTGCTGATCCTGCGTGGTTTTACCTCCATGTCCTGTGTCAGTTCTCGGCTTACGTCCTCGGTTTCGCTGGATTGCAAGTGCTTTGTTATGTTCTGTTTTTTTTTTGTTTTGTAATGGTTCATGTTTGTTGTCAGGATTTTGTGTTCCGTGGAGCTAATTTGTGACTTGAACAATGGGCGTTGAGGTTGGAAAGTCTAATGTATTCGAGATTGCTTTGGCACCCTTTGATTAGAACGGATAGTCGGATCATGGAACAAGGTCCAAAGTTTCCATTAAGTTCGGTTCACGTGATGACCCGAGCAAAGGGGAAGAGAACAATAATGTATTCAGTTCCTAAGCCCTAAAAGATGCCATTGAAGAGTGGCCTGCAGCCAAACAGATCCACAGTTTCTACTTTGTTAGGTATCGTCCTTTTGAAGATCCGAAAATCAAAGCTAAGAGGGTTAGGTTTAATCTTCATTCCTGATAGATTAATGTCTTGTGGGGTTGTGTTTTGTGATTCTCTGCTGATATGTTTGTGGTTATGATTAGGATGAGAGAGACGAGTTATTTGATCAGCTGGCGCCATTGAAAAATGAGCGTAAGGGATTCAATACCATGTTTGATGAGAAGAGAAAGGAAATGGAGCCATTGCAGCAGGCACTTGGAAAGCTGGGGAGCAATGATGGTGGGGGTCGTGGCGTTACGCTTTGTTCATCCGAGGAAGAACTAAATGATATGGTATGATCTACTTTCAACTATGATTTACCCTTTTCTTTATACTAATTCGTTGATGCAAAATGTAGATATACAGCTTTCAATATCGTATTCAACATGAAAGCATCTATATATTAAAATTCTAAGATTTTGGAGGCTCCTCAGAACTTCTCGTCTCTCAGCCCTCCACCTCAGCACAACATTTATTTCCCTTTCTTCTCCATTCTTCCACAATCTACCATTCTCTCACCCACGATCTTCTTACCTCGCCATCGCCTCTACAACCAATTGAAGGATTTTCCGCTGGCCGTCTTAATATATCTCTTCTCTCTGCCACCATCTCCTCACCTCAACATCGACTTGCAGGTATTATTTGTTATCCGGATTATCGTTCGTCTCTACCAACGCTCCCGTCGCCTCGCCTCTGGTTCATCCCACATCTGTTCGTTGCCCATTCCGTCACGATCATGCGGATTCAAGTAAGTTTCGAATTAGCTTGTATAGCCACGCCATTATTTTTTCGCTTTTGGTCTTTGATTCTACGTGCTCTACTCTATCAGATACATATCCATTCCGTTTGTTATGCTCATGAATTGCGATTATCCAGGTTTGGCAGGTGGGTCCGGGATTGACTTCAACAGGGTTCATCCAGAAGCACGGTTTCGACACGGCGAATCTCGACGCGAAGGGAACTCTGGATCTGTCCGGAGCGGACAGCGGCTCTGTCGTCGGCGGTGGAGATAATTCTAGGGTTAAGAAAATGAACGTAAGTTTAGCCTCCTCTGAGTACATACATTCAGATTCTAAAATTTCAGACTGGAAAATAGGGAACCATAAACCTTCAAAGGTTTCGATTTTTGATGGAATTTCAGATTACCCGGTTCCCTATTTCTTCCAAACGTTGAATTTTCAGGGTAAATTTCATTGAAAGACGATGATTTTCTATTTGGGTTTTGCCGTTAATACCTCCTTTGACTACAAACATTCACTATCAAGGATTTCAGACAATGAAACAAACATCGAAAGTCTCAATTTTCCATGAAATTCAGGTTACTCTCTTCTCAAATTCGTAAAAATGCAGAATTTTCGGAGAGTTTCTCCTAAAGAAGACGACTGTTGGATTTTGGTTTCTTGCTAATCTGATAAGATTATCTCTATTTGTGGTAAATGTGCAGATTCGTGGGATTTTGAACGCTGTGAGCTGGGGAATTTTGTTCCCAGTTGGAGCCATAATTGCTAGGTACATGAAAACGTTTGAATCTGCTGATCCTGCATGGTTTTACCTCCATGTCCTGTGTCAGTTCTCGGCTTACATCCTCGATGTCGATGGATTGCAAGTGCTTTGTTATGTTCTGTTTATTTGTTTTGTAATGGTTCATGTTTGTTGTCAAGATTTTGTGTTTCGTGGAGCTAATTTGTGACTTGAACAATGGGCGTTGAGGTTGGAAAGTCTAATGTATTCGGATCATGGAATAGGGTCCAAAGTTTCCATTAAGTTCGGTTCACATGATGACCCGAGCAAAGGGGAAGAGAACAATAATGTATTCAGTTCCTAAGCCCCAAGTGAGTTTGGTTTGATCAACATTTACTTGCTAATTGCTTATAAAATTTGTTTGGATTATCCAAATTGGTGATATATTACAAAATGTTGTCTTTTACCAAAGCCGTGCTGTCTTGAACAAAGCTCGGGATTTAGCTGCTCTGAAGAACATAAAAGATCTTGAGGCACTATCACTAACCGAGGTTTGCTCTTCAACACCAACTATTGCTTATCTGATGATGTCGAGATTTGTTCTTATGTATTTATCTTTGTGTCAGTCGACAAATTCATGTCCCAATGGTGTAATAAGAAGAACTTCAGAGATGATTATGAGAAAAGAATCTTGCCGTCATTGGATGCTAGGCAGCTGAGCCGAGATGGGCGTATTAGGAACCCCGAAGAGAAGCCTTTGGTTACACCAGAGGCACCCTCAAAGGCAATGCCTTCAGAACTTGTGGTTGCACCTAAAGCTAAATCGAAACAAGCAAAGCAGAATTTGGGTTCTGTCCCGAAGGTGGGTTCTTTCAGCTCCCTCGGGTATTATTCCATTTCTCACCATTGCTGGTTTAATCTCAAGTTTATCCTACTAAACTAAAGCTCACTGATAAAGCAGCTTAAAACACAAAATTGATTCAATTCTTTGATCATCTACTTTTTGGGTTACGATTTTATCTCGAAAGGAAGAAGATTTTGTTAAATCTTATAGCGAATTTTGCTTATGGATTCTTTGATCATCCGATGACAGATCGGATATAATCTGTTGTGAACAGGTATGGCTGTGGTAAGGGATTTGAAGAAGAGGGAGAACAATGTGATAGCTGTTATAGGTGACAGTGCAATGACAGCGGAACATGCGTATGAAGCAATGAATAATGCCATTGTCCACGCTTTACACTTTAGAGAGAGATTAATCCGGGTTCGAAGGATTGGTTTCTCACGTAGAAGCAAGAGGTTGTCTATGTTCTCTGAATGTTTATTATGTGAAATATATATTGTCTTATTTTTCAAACATGTTTGTCTTTTTCTTTTGTCAATCTTTTTCTCTTTTGTTTTTTCCGTCTAAATCGATGACAATTACCAAAACATATTACATATATCAATATATACTAATATACATGATAATAGAAATGTTATTATTAATTTAGTTTAATAAATTATATATTAATAAATATGATCCAAAAATTATTCACCAATAAATTTTATCATGATATATAACAAAAGATTATGCATGATGTTTCTTCTTTATATTAATAAATATTTCAACTTTATCCTGATTTATTTTAAAAAAACTAAATATTAGAATATAATATTAATTTTATAAAGAATATCCACAACAGATTTTAATAAAATATTTTTTCATCTTTATACCAAAAAAATCGTGACGCGCATCGCGCGCCTATTACTAGTGCTTACAATATCTCTGAAGAGATAAAACTTTTATTGTTATAACAAAAAAAATTTATATACACGCATTCTTTATTATAAATGTTCAAAACAAAAGTAATTTAGAATAATATAAAAAATAATATGTAATTACATTTTGTAAAGTTGAGTATGATTTTTTTTTTGTTGTTGCAATAGAAGGAGATTATTATTTTTTAGAAGGCTCTGTCTCGCTCTTCTTTCTCCTTTATCGGTGTCCACGAGCTTCACCGTCGTTGCCGTCGTCGACCGCCGCCTTCAGGTAATCTTCTCTATTCATTTCGTTTTCTGTGTTCGCTTTTCGTCGTTGCTCGTGAGTTCCTTAGCGATTTCAAGATCCAGGGGTTTTCGATGTTTTGTGTGTTAGGGTTAGTGTGATTCAGTGGCTTAACTGAAGTATGAAAGTAGCTTCACGATGTTGGATCGGATTGTTTGAGAGTTTATGAAGAGATTTAGGTTTTTAGTATCTGAAATTTAAGGGGAAGTGAAAGTGGATGGTGTGATTGGAATTTGCTTAGGATTTTGTATTCTCTCGTCCAATTTCTATATACTATTTTGAGATTTCGATTGAAGGATTGTTAATGCCGCTTTCTCCGGTTGATCGTCTAGTGAGATCTTAGAATGGGTTCTCACAGCAAGAGTAAGAGAGATAGAGATGAAAGAGGGAAGAAGAAGAGGAAGAGGAGAGAGGAGGAATCGGAATCTGAGTCGCTATCGGTGTCTGAGTCATCCTACTCTGACTCAGACAATTCCTCGTCGGAGAGGAGATCGAGGAAGGGGAGAAGCAGGAGCAGGAGTAGTCGTCGGAGCAGGCACCAGAGTTGGAGTGAGGATGAAGATTCAGATGATAGCAGTGGTGGACCCAAGGGTAGGAAGAAGAGTTCGTCCCGGAAGATTACAGAAGCGGAAATCAAAGAGTATTTGGCTAAGAAAGCTCAGAAGAAGGTTTATTTTCCAGTTCCGATATCTTCTTGTATGTGATGAAGCTCTTTGTTAACTTTTGGTGTTTGTTGAATTCGTTGTAGGCATTACGAGCTGCGAAGAAGCTAAAGGCACATTCGGTGTCGGGTTATTCAAATGACTCAAACCCATTTGGTGATTCAAATCTCAATGAGAAGTAAGTGATTCACTGGAAGTTTGCAATTTAGGAATGATAGGTAATTGTATGTTCTAATACATATTGTGCAAGTAGTGTTGGTTATGGTGTTTGTTTACTGGTGTAAGTTCTGCAAAAGGGTATTCCACGGAGAGGATTGTACTGTTTAATTTGACTAGAAATGGGCAAAAATCTGCAAAGTGGCAAGCAAGGTTATGTTGGTTATCTTATGAGTAATGCATACAATTGGATTATTCTTAGGGGCAATGGATGTAATAAGATTATTATTATAGGGGTAGTCTAGTTTATGAAGAATCTGCAGCTCATAAGGCGATAACCTGTAATGTCAGGTTTGTGTGGCGTAAGAAGATTGAACGAGATGTGCACCAAGGAGTGCCACTAGATGAATTCTCCATCAAAGCTGAGAAGAGAAGACAGAGAGAAAGGATGGTATGTACGGTTAACATTCTTGATTTCAGGGAACTTTTGTTCCTGTCTGCTTTGAATTCTGTGTTGTGTAGTTTGGCCATATGTCTTTGTTTGTGAATTTTCTGTGTATAGCTGTACCAAAGTTTGGGTTCAATTATTGAACTTTCTAATGTGACTTATTGCCAGTCTGAGGTCGAAAAGGTAAAAAAGAGGAGAGAAGAGAGAGCACTCGAGAAAGCAAGGCACGAGGAAGAAATGGTAAAATATGGAACAAGATCTTGGATTATACACATACCAATATGCTATCTATTTTGGTTGTTACTTACATTTCTATTTTTTAATAATGCTGTCATTTTACAGGCACTATTGGCCAGAGAGCGCGCTCGAGCTGAATTCCAGGACTGGGAGAAGAAAGAGGAGGAGGTATAGCGCTACATTTTTTTTTGTCGACATATTTCCCTTTTTTAATGAATTTTAAAATTGAGTGCAGTTTAGGTATAAATACATAGCGTGGTGCGCGTTGTCTAACTTGTCTGTGCAATATGCAGTTCCATTTTGATCAAAGTAAGGTGAGATCTCAGATTAGATTGCGAGATGGGCGCACAAAGCCAATCGACGTCCTTTGCAAACATCTTGATGGTTCAGATGATGTGGATATTGAATTCAGTGAACCATATATGGTTTTCAAGGTAAAAATATCAAGGCATTTCTTCTAAAACCCAACTCCGTTGTGTTATAGAAGCTTTTTAGTTTAGGGTTTGAGCATCTTTCTGGTTGTCGTTTCAGTTTTATGTTTTGTTCATCTATCACTTTAGGGAATCAGTGAGACTTGTGTTTTTGATTTGATTACATGTGCTCTCTCAACATTTAAATTGCATAGGGTTTGACGGTTAAGGAGATGGAAGAGCTTCGCGATGACATCAAAATGTATTTAGATTTGGATCGAGCAACTCCAATTCATATACAATATTGGGAGGTATTTCCTTCTGCAAATATGCTTCATTATCATTCTGTTTCTTCCACGTGGGCGGGGGTGGCTGTTCTCAATAGAAAAAGAATGCTTGTGTATATCCGGACTTGAAGTCCATTGAAAAATCTCTTCTGTTTTTTTTTTGTTATACTTTGGGAATTCGAGTGTTTGATCGTATATTTGTACTGTGATAAATATATGTATAAACTTCCTATTCTCAATGAATTTATTTGAAAGATAAATACCACTATGATTATCTTTTTCAGGCACTTATGGTGGTATGTGACTGGGAGCTCGCTGAAGCACGTAAACGAGATGCGCTGGACCGAGCTAGAGTTAGAGGGGAAGAGC
The DNA here is from genome assembly GCA_036759665.1 of Gynandropsis gynandra. Taxonomy (NCBI): domain Eukaryota; kingdom Viridiplantae; phylum Streptophyta; class Magnoliopsida; order Brassicales; family Cleomaceae; genus Gynandropsis; species Gynandropsis gynandra. The sequence goes on along the minus strand of CM071871.1, from coordinate 39,997,244 downwards.
CTCCCGCAGAATTACTTGCACAAGAAAGGGGTCTGCATTCCGGTGTAGAAGCCGATGTCAAAGGACTTCTGGATGGGAAGACTCATAAGGAACTCGAAGAGTTGCAACGGGACATTGAGTCACAGCTTCGTTCTGGTTCAGCAAAAGTAGTAGAGTATTGGGAGGCGGTTCTTAATCGCCTCCACATATACAAGGCAAAGGTAAGTGCTTGTGATGATTTCAAAGTCTTACACTTTGGGAATATAGCATCAAAAAATATCCAACTATTTTATTTTAGCCTATAAAACATGAATTATTATTTTCAACCTAAAAAAACTCAAACTTATATTTTTTTTCCTTAAAAACACTAACTTTAGGATATGATTAATTTGATAAATTTGTGTTTTTTTAGACAACAATTAAAAATTCAAAGAGTTAAAATATGATTTAGTGTTTTTGTTTGTGTATAGATATAATTAATTTGATTAGTTTGTGTTTTTTTAGACAAAATGTAAAAAATTCAAAATTTTTAGGTTCAAAGTAATAATTTGTGTTTTATAGGCAAAAATTAAAAAGTTTGGTATTTTCTACACTATATTTCTATAGTTAGTGTTTTTAAGGCAAGAAAAAGTTTGGACTTTTTAGATTAAAGATAATAATTCATGTTTTATAGATTAAGATAAAATAGTTGGATATTTTTTATGCTATATTCCCGTACACTTTTGAATGGAGATTTGGGATTCTTGATACTCACTGATTAGTTGATATTGACAGGCTTGCTTGAAGGAAATACATGCTAAGATGCTTAGAAAACATCTTCAGCGCCTCGAGCAATTTTCCGAGGATGAAGAGATGGAGAGTAGCCATGGTTTAAAGCCTGTAGAGGAGGAGAACGATGAGGCCGTGAAAGGTGCGTATGCCCACTTACATCCACCACCCGTGCATGATACATTTCTAAAACATCTGTTTACGCTCTTTACAGAGGCTGAATCATTTTCTCCCGAGCCCGTTTTTAGAGAAGAAGAAGAAGCTGACGCAGAAGCAGAAGAGGCAGGTTCATTCTCGCCTGAGCTCTTACATGGCGATGATCATGAAGAAGCTATTGATCCTGAGGAAGATAAGAAGATACTGGTAGTACTCTTGATCGTTTTCCATGTTTTCTTTTTCGTATATCGTTAAATTGTGATGATTCAATTATTTATATATTACACAATCAGGAAAGAAGACGTGTGGCTGTAATGGAAGAACAACAGAAACGGATCAAAGAAACTATGGCATCAAAACCAGCACCGTCTGAAGATAACTTTGAGCTGAAAGCTATGAAAGCTATGGGAGCAATGGAAGAAGGCGATGCGGTATTTGGCAATGGTGCCGAAGTTAACCTAGATTCACAGGTACCGATTGGAATCATATAATCATTACAACCCTTGTATTAATCCGTGACATGAATCTCCGAATTGTCTGAATTAAACCCTCTGTAGGTGTATTGGTGGCATGATAAGTACCGACCAAGGAAACCAAAGTACTTTAACCGTGTTCACACGGGGTACGAGTGGAACAAGTACAATCAAACACATTACGATCATGATAACCCGCCTCCAAAGATCGTACAAGGGTATAAATTCAACATTTTCTACCCGGATTTAGTTGATAAAACGAAAGCGCCTATATATACGATAGAGAAAGACGGGATTAGTGCAGAAACTTGTATGATCCGATTCCACGCAGGTCCTCCTTACGAAGACATTGTAAGTTCGATCATTCCTGTCTGAAACTTTAGTCGGAGATTGTGATGTAATGCTAATGCCAATGATAAATATGGCTTTTTGTGGTTTATGTATGTCTCAGGCGTTTCGAATTGTGAATAAGGAATGGGAGTATTCACACAAGAAAGGCTTCAAATGCACCTTTGAAAGAGGAATACTGCACCTTTACTTTAACTTCAAAAGGTACCGATATAGGAGATAGATTATTAGGGTTATTTTGGTCATTTTACTTATTTTTTAGATTCCTAAAAATTAGGGTTTCCAAATTAAAGTTTTGTACCTCTACCATTTGTAATCTCTTCATCTATAATGCAATTAGTACTTCTTTTTTATTTCACAAAAATGTTTTTAATCATTCAATGTTGCAAAAAGCGCTCTAGATGCTGGACGCCCTTTGACCACACAACTAACCTTTAAAAAAAAAGTAACAATGATATTCATTCATGCGATTATCTTTTACCGCCTTTACTTTCATCATTGTATTTGTCTGTTTATATTTATTGCATCGTCTCTCATCTATTAATTTCATTTGAGTCTCTCATCTTCATCTTCGTGTCTAATATTCGTCTTCATCCTCGTTTTCTTATCCGTAATTGTCTCTTGTATGTTATCATTGTTTTCATCTCTTGTTATTGTTTTTATTTCTCATTTTCGACTTTGTTTCATCTTCACCATCGGCTTCTTCCCTCGCATTCGCCTTTACCTTCGCCCTTGCCTTCGTCTAACATAGTCCTCATTCGCCGTCCGTTTTTGTATTATGATGTTGTTTGTCGTCGTAAGTTTTATACTATGAATTTAATATTTATAAATATTTTTTATAAATACTAAAATTATTTATTTTTATGTTTGTTTTTATTTACTATTAATATTTAGAATTGAATATATTTAGATTATAATTATACTAAATGATATATATATATATACAAATATATCTCTAGCCCATCTAGAAATCGATTAGATAACGTTTAGACGCTCTAGACGTTAGGCGCTGGATGGTCATCTGTCTATTAGCCCACTATTGATTTTTTCTCTTTACGTTTAATTTCCATCATTAGTAGAATTTATATAAAAAATAAAGAAAACCTTATAATATTTTCCCAATTTGTCTCAGACTTGCAGACAAATCTATTAACTATTTTTGTTATATATTTAGTTTTTGATTTATTATTATTTTATAATAATATATTAATTAACTTATTATTTTAAAAATAATATATCAATTTTTAAAATTAATTCGAGCTTGATTAATGATATAAATATGATTAATTAATCAAACTATCAATTTTAAATAAATAATTTTAAAAAAAATTATATATTATTTGTAATAATTTCATGTTACTTTATTGATTACTGTGATGTAATAAACAAATTTACAAATAAATATATAAAAATAATTAATATATTATTTATCAATTTGAATTAAATTTGAAAATTATTATGATTCCTTTTTTCTAAATATATATTCATAACATTTGTTTTTAGTTTCCATTATATTTTCATTGCAACCTATAATATATTGATCCTACAAACACTACAACCCTAAAACATCTCTATTTTTTTATATAATTGACTTTGTCAACGACTTTGTTTATGCCTCTTTTTTCTATCATTTTTTTATAGTTTTAGCAATTTAGTGGGTTAATAACATTATTACACAGACCTGAGATTTTGTTGGGGAGATTTCATTAGATAAATCGGTTTAATTGATTTATTCTATAAAATTAAATGTTTATTATAGAACGAGAATAGGGTGATATTGGGAAGTTTACAGAGCTATATGACTAAATCGACATTGAAAAAGAGGGTCAAAGTAAGATGTTAGATGTTATATATGAACACATAAATCACGGTGTAGAATAAATGAATAATAAATTTTATAAAATATAAAAATTAGTATTAAATTTCTACGTAAAAATATGAAGTAATAGTTTTAATTTTGAAGTACGGATTTGTATATAATTCTTTTAAAAATATAGAGATATAACACAATATTACATAAATCCATAAAAAAATATGTTAACATTTTAAAATTAAAAACTTATAAAATGGTATAAAAAATTTAGTATTTTGTATCAACCCTTGTATAAACGTACATTGTATCAGTCTATAGATTGGATCCAATTTTGATAATATATTATTTAAGTGTATTAATAGATCGGTTATTGTTCTTGTTCTTGTCCTTTGACTATGTTTCTAGGGCTAGTTTGTGTTTGGCTATGGAGTAAATAAGTATATCATTATATCTTAAAATAAATCATAATATATAGTTTATAAGAACTTTTAGGCACCATATTCTATAAATTATATTTTGGAATTATCTTTTTTTATATACCATGACTTAACATGGAATTTACAGTAAATTAGGTAAATCTACCATTTGTGATGCTTGCTCAATAAAAAATGGTTGATGATGGGTGGAAGTAACCATTTAACCAAAGAGGTACAATAATTGAAGTGGGCAGGAGACACAATGAAGAGGTATGTAGGGTGAATATGGATTCATAGAATGTGTATGTAATGAGAGTAACATCCTATAATATATGTATATGAAAGGGTACATGATGATGTCACCATTAGGTATGACCTTTGGCCATTATAAATAGACATGGGCATTTCTCAATTTCTACACCATTTACAAACCTTGAGATAGAGAGAGGGCTAAGAACAGAAGTAATTAGAGATAATTTATTTGCATCTAGTAATCGCGGAATAAGAAGAAGAAGGATCAGATTTTCGCAAATCACTATTTATCTTTTAAAATTGTGAGTTTTTCATCTTCAAGTTCTTTGTGAATTTCTTAAGGATGTTCGTGAAATTAATCACGCACTAGTAAAACACAATAGATAAGAAAAATATTAGGATTTGTTGTATAGGATCGGTAAAGGATTTTGTTGTCGAGAAAAATATTTTTTTTATGTGACGTTAAATCTTATCCGAGACAAGATGTCGACGTGAGATAAAGAATCGACGTAGTCTTAATGTTAAGATATATGTTGGATAAAGGGCTTAGATGTAAATTCACGAATACACTAACCGATTTTCGTATAATCCGAACATATACGACAAAGTGAAGATCTTGTGAATAAGACACCAGCAGATCGATCGGCCGAGATACCTATAAAGTGGCTGATATGTGAATATGAATGCAAATATTGAGAATTAGCGTCGGGATTAAGAATGGATTGAGTGCTAATTGTTCGACCGAGCATTAGCAATAACGCCAAAAAATGTTAGGATTAGATAAGGTGTCATACAAAAAAGTTAAGTTTACACGAACACAATAGTGAAATGAAAACGAGTCTTTTGGTTAAAAATGAAGTCATTTATCGAAATGATATTTATGTAGTCTTCTAAACTTGTAACATAAACCGAGAGTGATATCTTTAGGAAAAGGTTTTGGTAGTGGTAGTTATCTGATCTTGTGGATTAGAGTACTGTAAAAATTATGTGAGAGAAAGAGTGAGTGATACATAGTTACTAATTATCTCTAAACTATCAATGTAAAAATCGAGTGAGATAAATAATAAGTGGTAGTTACTTAGTCTAGTGGACTAATAACATAATGGTTGAGAGAAAGAGAAAACAATATTTATTCAGCCCACCAAATTAGTAATGTAAGGGTGGAGAGAAAGATAAAGTAATATTTATTTAGTCCTCCCGATTATTAATAACGTAAAATGTGATAAGAAGTATAAGCGGTAGTTACATAATCCTTTTGACTAGTAACATAAAAAACTAAGAGAAGCAAATGTTGAGAGTAGTGTATAGTAGTAAGGTAGGTCTAGATTGAATCGAGAAATATGTACTTTTAAATATTGATTTAAAAGTCATATCTTAGTTTAACGGAGATAGAATGTTTGCATAAAAAACTCATTGAATTATATTTATCGTACTCGTCACATTCTCTAGATCGTCTTGGATGACAAGTCAATAAAGTTTTGATTACTATCCATGAGGAGCATGATAGGATTTAAAAAATCGTTTGGTTTAAGGGTTTGAACACTGATTTACATTTGATTTATACACATGATATGATATGTATTTCTAAAAGTTTGTAAAATACGAATTTTGCTATGTATTTATTAAAATATTTAACAAAAATGTTTTCAACTTAAAATTCGAGTTATGTCTCTCATCTCTATAATAGGATGTCATGATGGATTCCCTGAGACTCATGAAAAACGGGTTAGGGGTATTACACATTTTATCAATTATGCTAAGAATTTTATGTAAGTGGTTTTTTTAATCAAACTCTTATTCGAACAAATATATGATTTGAATCCTCCTAAATATATTTAGTTATAAAACGGTTAATGTTTAAACCTACGCATTTTTATATAATCCATATTTAGTCTTTACCAAATTATATGCTCTAATGCAAAGATACAAAAATCTTGAAACATGACTATTGTCATGGTTACATTGTTGGTAGAACCTTTACATGACATGAAAATATATATGGAAAGAATTAAAATAATGGACCGTCGAGAAATTAATTTTACAGTTTGAACAATGCTAGCTCCTAATTAATCTCATTAACTAAAAAATTAATACAAAACGATAAATTAGGTGGAAATTTAGGGAAA
>CM071871.1:39963935-39990904 GCA_036759665.1 Gynandropsis gynandra | reverse complement strand
AAGATCCTAATTAAGAGCCACTAGACTCTCGTTCTAAACCAAAGACTTAGCAAAACTTGAATGATTAAGTGGCCATTAGCGTTTTGTTACTTGTGTTATATTAACACATTCACAACGTTTATCACACTACTAAACTTCAATTTAGCCAACGTTAATTATAGATTTACCTCTATCAAACTCGATGAAGATTACACCGAATCTTCGTTTTCGAGTGTTCGTATTATGTTTTCATCTCATTACCGCCGCATTCGAAGTAGCCGCCGAGGATAGAAGTGACGACAGAAAGGTAGTTCATATTGAACATTACATACTTCTCATCGATATCATGTAGACTTTTTATGCATTATAGCGTTTTATCGTTTTATTGTTGCATTCTTTCTATTGGTATCATGTAAAATCTTGACGCTTTAGGGTTTTTTGTTTCAGCCTTACATTGTTCCATTCTTAATGTTTTTAGAGCGTTTTATTGTTCAGTTGCATTCTTTTCCTCGATATCGTATAAATTCTTGACGTTTTATTGTGTTTTATTGTTCTGTTGCATTCTTTTCCTCGATATTGTATAAATTCTTGACGCTTTTATAGCGTTTTATTGTTCTATTCCATTCTTTTCCTCGATATCGTATAAATTTTTGACGCTTTTATAGTGTTTTATTATTCTGTTGCATTCTTTTCTTCGATATTGTGTAAATTCTTGACGTTGTTATAGTCTTTTATTGTTCTGTTGCATTCTTTTCCTCGATATCGTATTAATTATTGACGTTTTATAGTGTTTTATTGTTCTATTGCATTCTTTCATCGATATCGTATAATTTCTTGACGCTTTTAGAGCGTTTTATATATTGTTTTGTTTTACCCTTACATTGTTTCATTCTTTTCATCAGTACCATATAACTTCTTGACACTTTCAAAGCGTTTTATTGTTCCGTTGCATTCTTTTCATCAATATCGTATAAATTCTAGACGTTTTTAGAGCGTTTTAATTCTTCTGTTTCAGCCTTACATAGTATACATGGGAGAAGCAATTTCAGGTGCTCAAACGAATGCCCTAGAACACCATCACAACCTACTAGTGACAGCCATTGGAGAGTAAATAATCTTCTTCAGAGATGTATTGTCATCATTATATGATTATCTTTCTGTGAATCCTTCTTTCATTGTTGCAGTGAAAACAAAGCAAAAGCTGTTAAAATCCATAGCTATGGGAAGAGCATCAATGGTTTTGCAGCGAGGCTTCTACCACATGAAGCAGAGAAGCTATCACGTACAAGTTTATGCAATTCATAGCCATTTACAGCTTATATATATATATATATATTCATATAATCAATTTGGAAATTGTAACAGGCGAAGAAGGTGTCGTGTCAGTCTTTGAAAGCACTCGAAGACAGCTTCATACGACAAGATCATGGGATTTTTTAGGCATGAAAGAGGCTAAGTACCAAAGGAGAATACACATAGAGAGCAATATAATTGTGGGCATTCTTGATACAGGTACTTCGGTTTGATTCTCAAACCCTAATACAGTGTATATATATAAAGGATTTATAGTCAATTTTTTTAAAGAGTATGGATTAAATTCATTCATTTCAAATGGGTTTTTAAAGTTCATATATGATTCAATGGCAGGAATCTACATGGAGTCTCCGAGTTTCAACGATAAGGGTTTTGGCCCTCCTCCAACAAGATGGAAAGGCAAATGTGTTACTGGCCCCAACCTCACTCGTTGCAACAAGTATGCATCATCTTTGATTTAGAGAGTATATATATATATATATATACAATGTTCTAAAAAGCGTTCTAGGCGTCCACCTAGACATTGGGCGCCCGCTGACCGTCCGATTAATCTCTAGGCGGTCTTTTTTTAAAAAAGTAACGTTAAAACGACGTCGTTTTGGTATTTAAATACTCATCCACGCGTTTATCTTTTACCGCTTTACTTTCATCATTGTATTCGTCTACTTATATCTATTGCAACATCTCTTATCTATTGATTTCACATGAGTCTCTCGTCCTCGCCTTCATCTCTAATCCTTGGCTTTACCTTCATACTCGTTTTCTTATCTGTCGTCGTCTCTCGTATGTTATCATCGCTTTCATCTCTTGTTATTGTCTTTATTTGTCATCTTCGTCTTTGTTTCGTTTCAACCATCGGTTTCATCTCTCGCATTCACCCTTGCCTTCGCCGTTGCATTGATCTAACATCGTCCTCACTCGACGTCCATTTTTTGTATTTTTTTATGATGTTATTTATCGTCGTAAGTTTTATATTGTAAATTTAATATTTATAATATTTTTTATAAATACTAAAATTATTTATTTATATGTGTGTTTTCATTTACTTATAAATATTTCGAACTAAATATTTAGATTATAATTATATGAAATGATATATATATATATATATATATCCGTCTAGCCCGCCTAGACACCGTTAGGCCCCGCCTAAACGCTATGGACGCTAGGCGCTGAGTGTCCGTCCGCCCTAGTGTGTAGCGCTTTCTTGAACTTTGCATATACATATACGTATATAAATTTTTGTTTGTGATCCAAGAAATCTACTTGCTTTGTATCTGTCATCTTCTTCCTCTGATTCTGCGTCTGCAACTTCTTCAACATCAAACTGATTACATGTTCTTCCTTTTGTGTTGTAACAGCAAAGTCATTGGAGCAAAGTACTTCCGCTTGGAATACCCATACCCACGTGAAAATATCTCATTCTCCGCCGCTGATGATGACGGCCACGGCACCCACACCACTTCCACCGTCGCTGGACTCTCAGTCACCTCTGCAAGTTTCTTCGGAATCGCTAATGGTACTGCCCGCGGCGGTGTCCCCGCCGCTCGTATTGCCGCCTATAAGGTTTTTTCCTTTAACCCATGACGTCATCAACGAAACCCTAATTGAAAAAACTGACATTTTTTATTTGGATTAACAAAAACAAAAGGTGTGTTGGGAAGATGGCTGTTCAGATACGGACTTATTGGCGGCCTTCGACGAAGCAATCTCCGACGGAGTTGACATTATATCGATCTCCATTGGAGGAGCTCCGACACCTTTTTTTCAAGATCCGATTGCGATCGGAGCATTTCACGCAATGAAAAAGGGTATTCTCACTTCTAGCTCCGCCGGAAACAGTGGTCCCGACCTCTTCACCGTCGCCAATTCCGCTCCGTGGTTAATGACCGTCGCCGCCAGTAGCGTGGACCGTAAGTTTGAGACTCTTGTCAAACTGGGAAATGGACTCTCTGCTCCGGTAAGCTTTCCCGCTTCAAGAAAAATGTTTACATTTTGATTAGCAATTAAAATATATATATTTATATTTTCTATATATTATATCAAGTCTTTTTAGTTTATCTCAAGTCTTTTTATATATTTATACGACGCTTCTTATAGTTTATCTCAAATTAGAAAAACATTAATCCATAAACATTTCCATTTCCGATCAATTAAATTCTGATATTATTAAATATGAGATATACAGATTTTTAACAGAAAAAAAAAATTGATAATGAAAATTCATTATCATTATATATATATATATATATTATCAGGTTCATTCTCAAAATGATGAATTCATATCAATCTTGAAGTGTTGTTGGTGAGCCAATAGGTTACTTGTACTACAAGCAATGAAGTTTTTTTTTTTCTAAAGCTGAGTTTCTGTCTGAAGGGAATATCTCTGAATACATTCTCACCAAAGAAGAAACTGTATCCTCTAACGAGCGGATTGTTAGCTTCAAACATATCAGAAGGAGAATACGGAAACCCTAGGTAATTCAGAATCATAAAAAACTCAAAAATCTGAAACTGAAACACATTATTTTGTGTAATAATCATGAATTGAAACACAGTGTATGCGATTATGGAACAATGGGAGAGGAGAAAGTGAAGGGAAGAATAGTGTATTGTGAAGATGGGAGTAGTGGACAAGATGATACTATTAAGAACTTGAAAGGAGTTGGAGTTATAATAATGCAGATCGATGAACCTTCTGATATTGCCTCTGCAACTCTCATCGCCGCCACTTTTGTCTCCTTCCACCATGCCACCTCCATTGCTCATTACATCAACTCCACCAAGTAAGTATATATATATACCCATCTCTCTCTCTCTCTCTATATATATATATATCCACCAAGTAAGTATATATACCCATCTCTCTCTATATATATATCCACCAAGTAAGTATATATACCCATCTCTCTCTATATATATATCCACCAAGTAAGTATGCCTATCCCTCTATATAAAATGAATTGGTGGTTCGCGAGCCAGCTTTAACTCGAATCATATTTGTTCGAGTCGAATTGGATATTTTCCAACTCATTTAAAAAACAAATTGACGAGTTGAGCCATAAACGATCTAGAACTTAGATGAGTTGGCGAGCTCGCTTACGAGCTAGTATAAAAGCACATATTTTCCTATTTTTACATATTATACATATTTTTTATATTTATTAAATTTTATTTAAGGAAAAAATAATATATTATTTGCATATAATAATAATATTATTTTTCTATTTATACCAAATTAATATAATTTTATTAATTAAGAAATAAAATATTTTAATAACTATTATTAAAAAAATATGTTTATATATTCAATATTTTATTTAAATTTCTATAAATTTATTTTTCAATTAGTATTTTTTATATAATAATTTTTTTATTCAAATTACTGTTTTTATATTTTATTTATTTTATTTCGTTTGTGAAATAAAACATATAATATTATTATATTATAATTCTTTTAAATTAAATATTCTAGCTCACGAATCAACTCGTTTTTGGACAAGTTAAAGGCGAGCTGAGCTGAGTTGTGATTTTCTAACTCGTTTTGAAAACGAGTCGAGCTGAGCCAATTCATCTTTTGGCGAGATGATGGCGAGTTGAGTCGAACCGATTTGAGCGAGCTCATTTTACACCCCGACGAGCCAGCTCGTTTTGAAAACGAGCCGAGCTGAGCCAGCTCATTTTTTGGCGAGCTCACGGCTAGCCGAGCCGAACTAGCTCATTCTCTCTCTCTCTACATTGTATAACTCAACCTTTCAAGGTTTACCAACTGACAGGAATCCGAAGGCTGTAATCCATAAGACTAGAGTGCTGAAAATGAAAGCTCCATCGGTTGCTTCTTTCTCATCAAGAGGGCCACAACAAATCAGCCCTAACATTCTCAAGGTATAATTATATTTCATCCAAATTTCATCATTACTGTTCATATTTATTCTCTAGTACTATCAAAATGACCGATTGAATCTGATTTGATAGCCTGATTTATCTGCACCGGGATTGAACATCCTTGCGGCCTACTCAAAGTTAGCATCAATAACTGGTTATTCAAATGACAAAAGACGAACTTTATACAATATACTCTCTGGAACATCCATGGCTTGTCCTCACGCTACAGCGGCTGCAGCCTACGTCAAATCCTTCCATCCTAATTGGTCTCCTGCCGCTATCAAATCAGCCCTCATGACAACAGGTAACAACATCCATTATGCTATAATCAAACCCTTCAATTCTTTGTGAAAACTTGTAGACAGACAACTTAATTAATCAATAGTTCTAAGAGATCAAAATGCACAAAATAATACTAGTTTTATTTACGAATCAATCTTTTAAGTATACTTGTTTTTCTTTACAACTCCCCCTGAGTTAGATATAAATAAACGCTAATTGTCTCTCACTCCCCTTTTCATTATATCGTTCTAAGTAAACTTGCAACTCTGTGATCTGCATTCACTGGTTTGTCATACTTTTTCGATACCAATTTGATAAATCAACTGCTCTTTTATATCGAGTTAACTTCTTCTCGCGTGTCTAGGTAGATCCACCGGTTTTCCAGCCGTCTTCCTCGTTTTCACATCTTGACTTCTTTTGATCCTCTTTAGATTCATTTTTTTCTCCTCATTTGACTCCTTTATATTATCTTGAAACTTTCTGCTCCTTATATTTCTCAATAACCTGATTTTCAAAATATATTTTATGTTACTAAATTATTGCATTAACACTTTGTTCTAAAAACGAATTTACTGTCTAATATCTACAGCTACACCAATGAGAGTGAAAGGTAAAGAGGCAGAGTTAAGTTATGGTTCGGGTCAGATAAACCCTAGAAGTGCAGTACACCCAGGTCTTGTATACGACAACTCCATACTTTCATACATTAGATACTTATGCAAAGAAGGGTACAACAACACAATGATAAGTCTTCTTGTCGGAGGAAAGATCAAATACAACTGCAAAGAATTCAAACATGGGCTTGGAACTGATGGCTTGAATTACCCTTCAATGCATAAACAATTGAAATCAACAGAGACCAAAGTGAATGCAGTTTTTTACAGAACGGTGAGGAATGTAGGGTTTGGAAATTCGATTTACGTGGCTAAAGTGACAGCTCCAAAGGGTTTAAGAATTGAAGTCATACCGAGGATTTTGAGATTCAAAAGGAGAGGAGAAAGTAGGTCGTTTAAGGTTGTGGTTAATGGAGTTTGGGTGAAGAAAAAGACAGATGGAGTTATGTCGGCCGCGTTGCAATGGAATGATTCAAGAGGACATGTAGTTACAAGTCCCATTCTTTTGTTCAAATTAGATTGAGGAGGATTACACTTAGTTTATTATTGTCTTTCTTTAAATAATTTAAATTGAACATTATTAAAATGTTGAGATCTATTTGCCATTTACACTCCGAGACCAAAGATGTGAAAAATTGTTAAAAACTTTAATTTCAAACCAATAATATACTTTTATTAAACCAAAGCTACAAATATAAAGTTACATCAACACCCAACAATTAGAGGTGGACAATCCGGATTTCGGGACGGGTTTCTCGGATTCGGTCCGGGTTCAGGGTTCTTCAGGTTATAAAAAATTGAACCAAAAAAACCATTTGGTTTTCTAGATGGATTTCGGTCCGGGTTGTTCGGGTTTTGAAACATTGAACCCAAAAAACACGAATTGTATTTAAGTTATTTAGATATTTCGGGTAATTCGGATTTTTTTAGGTTATTTAGATATTTCAGGTTTTTTGGATTTTTTGGATTATTTAAGTACGGATAATTCGAGTTTTAAACGGATAATTCGAGTTTTAAGATATATTTATATTTGTATTTGTGTCAACGGATATTCGAATTTTGGGTTCGAATACGAATATTCAAATATGTTCACCTCTAATTTTATATATATTTTAAAAAACAATAAAATACCCATGATTAGACTAGTTATACGCTATTTAATATATATATATATATGAATTGGGAGATATATAATTTTTAATGCTAATGGGGTAATGGGCTGGTTGGCTATCATTTATTGGGCCACCAACTTAGTGGGCCTAATTTGACTTCCATTACATAAAGAAACCGAAAGCAAAAGCTTGTAATTTCATTTATATATTATGTGATTAGTGGTTAAGCTTAGTGCTAAGCTGCACAATGTCACAAATCTAAATAATTAATTAGAAAATTGTGAATTGCTTTTAACCTTTAAATAAACCATGAAAAATAAACATCGAAGTATATATTTTTGTAACATTTATGAAGCAACGTTTGATCAGGAAAGTTTAAGTATGATTGACTTCTTAAATTTCGATTTGAATTTAATTGATAGAATTTATAAGAATTTATAAGAATTTTAATAAAAAGGTAAAAAGAAAAAAATTTAAAACACTTTGATTAGTTTTTAACCATACAAAATAATTTGTTATAAAAATTTTGAGTTCAGTTATTTTATTGATTATTTTGTTATTTAACATTATAAATAAATTTTAATTCAAAAGTTATCACATATTTAACAAAATAAAACACAATTTATCGATTAATTTAATATTTAATTTATAAACTTTAACATGTATAAAATAATTTTTTTATTATACTCGTTATTAAAATTTTAAAATTTTAAATTATCAATCAATTATTTATTATTATTCTCCTCCAAATTGAATCGAATCGAACCGATTTAATAATTTTATTTTCATTTCTATGGCGATTCGTTATTTTAGATATATATTCAAACTAAATTGAAATAACAATGTTCAATTTGATTTGATAAATTAAATAGATATAGCACCCTAATTTCAATATATGTTTCTTGTATAAGTTTAAGTATAAAATACATGATTAGTCTATATATTTATTAAATTAACATATATACACACAGACGACTATATAGATTATATAAAAATATAAAGTTTTTTTTAGAGGGAACCATTAATTAATCAAAAGCCAAAGAGAACAATGATGATTACAATTAAGTTTCTTCTATTATATATGGACCGTCCTAATTGTAAAAAATAATAATACTTTACACTTTAATTAATTATGTTGGTCCATCCCATTAGTCTTCCTGTATTTCCGAGCATTAGAACCAATTTTTAACCACTTTAAGCCTTAATTAAAGCAAATTAAACAAAAAGGCCATTAAGGAATAATTTTACATTATCTACGAAACAATTATACGAAAAAATCCATTTACTGAAGTTATTTTTTAATCCACAAAACTAATATTATTATACCATAAATTAAGGGTGGACAATCCAAATTACCCCGTACCGAACCGAACAACCCGAATCGTTTAGAATATGAGCTAATCTAAAAATTCATATGGATTCAAATTTTAGAACTCATTCGATTTCCGATCGGTCCGATTCGGATCCGGATAAATCTAAAAAATACGAACAATTCAATTTTTTTAAAATAATTTAAAATATTAAAACAATATATAAATACTAACAAACTACCAGTATATTTTCTTATATATTATATATATATAACTATATATTTTATTTTATATTTGATATTTTTATTTTTTATATTAAAAAACAAAAGATCCAAAAAATTTTAACCTAAATAATCTAAATTATTTATAATATCCGAAAATTTGAACCCGAATAACCCGAAGAATCTAAATTTTCAAATGTGATACGAATTATTTCGAATTCAATGTTTTTGAATCAATTTTTTTCATAACTTTTTTAAAAATTTTGAAGTTAGTTTTTAAATTTTTAAATAACAAAATAACATGATTTTAGACATATTTAAAATAAAATAAAATAAAATAAGTTAATTAGTAGATATCTATAAACCTCAAAACATCTACAATAATTTATAAACCTTGATGTTATTCGGACGAAGAGTTTGTATTGTAATTAAGATAATTGTTATTTATTAAATGTATGTAGCTGAAATTTCAAAATATATAAAACAGTTTGCAAATAGTAATATTTTTAAGAAATTTAAGATAAAACATAAATGTAGAATGATAATTTTGAATCTATGAACCTTAATTATTCATTACTTAAAGCATAAAATTAGTATATTTATAATCATTTTGCTAATAAAAATTGAATAGTTTTTTTTTATAGAATAAATGCAGAGTAGTGATGTACATGTCAAACTGTCTAGGTCGATTTGATCATATAATTTAATTTATAATTCTATTATTATTTTCAATGTCTTCCTTATTACATGAGACCCACAAACAATATGATCTTTTGTTCTTCAAATTGCACAAAAATCTCTCCAGAGGAAAAACAAAACAAAATTCCAGAAGAAGAACAACACTTTGTCTTCTTCCCTTTGCTTCTTCAATTCTGTCTCTTAGGGTTCTTCAATTTATCTTCAAGGTACTCTTTTTGCTCTTCCTTTATAGAAATCAATATGATGAAAATCTAAATTTTGGATTTTTCCTCTTGGGTTTTTCTGGGTCGTTGTTAGATTTTGATTTTGATGTATCTGTTTGGGTAATTTGGTCTCCTTTTTCCTCTGTTTGATCTGTCATTTCCACTTTGGGATTCAATCCATTTCAGGAATCTGGTGAATCAATGGAGAAACCTTTCCATTTTAAGATACTCTGACTGTAAACTGTTATGGGTTCAATTGTGGAAGAAAAACAACAATCTGGATTAACCATTAGTGAGGACAAAGATCTGGAACGTCCAGTATTGAAATTAGGTTACAAGGGTTCATTAGAAGATGATATCAATCAGCTTTTTCAGTCTATAAACATAAGAACAACATCAACCATGCTTCCTTCTTACCAAATTAACCCTAAAAAACCCTTGAATCCTGGATCATCTCGGTCCCCAATTGTGGGATCAACTGAACCATCGACTCTAAAACAAGCTTTAAGAGATCTTTGCATCTCTAAGGCATCAGAAACAGCTGCTATGAAACGAGGATCCGAAATTGGAAAGACAAAGAACATCTATGGTTCTGTTAGGTCTCAAGATGATGAGGACAAGAAGTTAATCAGTTCTTCAGGGATTAAAACAGTGGTTGGATTGAAATCTGTAAGAAAAGTGAGATTATTGTATGCTAATACATATACTTCTACCATAGTTAATGGCAGAAGAGTTCCAAAGTTAACACGACGGAACAAAGTTTCCGTTAAAAAGAAAGTAAAGCAAGAAACTTTCCCGGAAAATGTTTATGATGAAGTTGATGGATTCTACAATCCCGTTACGAAAGAACTCCTCTGTCATAAATGTCATTATGCTTTGAAGAATGAGGTTTGTAAGGATTCGATCGTTGAATCTGTTTATAATTACAGCCATTGTGATGATATTGTTCAAGATGATTTTGATCTGCGTACGATTAAACCTATCATCGATGATTCAGCTAAAGATTTTTCCAGTTCGTGCTATGAAAACTCTCGCGAGATCAATGCTAATGCAGAAACCAATCTGGATAGTCAGATCTCGTTAGCATCATCGGTTGAAGTTCCTCCTGATGACGGATTGAATGATGATCCGAAGAACAGCGAAAAGGAAGTGGGAAAATTACAAAAGGATTCATTTTTTTCATCTGATCAGAGTGTGGAGATTGGATCATTCAGTGAAATGAACGAGGATGGAACAGAGATCGAAGAAATCGATGAGAATCCTCCCGTGACAATAATCAAAGCTGAATTATCTCGAAGCTCGAAGGATAGTATGAATGAGAATAGCACGAGTACAAGCATGAGCGAAGAAGAAGAAGAAGAAGAAACGGATATAAACAGGACAAGTTTTGGCAATAGGCCTCATATGTCGAAAGACGTGAGGTGGGAAGCGATTCAACATATCAAAACGCAAAACGGGTCATTGGGATTACGACATTTCAATCTTTTGAAAAAGCTCGGTTGTGGAGATATTGGAACGGTATATCTTGCGGAATTAACAAACACAAACTGTTTGTTTGCGATAAAGGTAATGGATAATGAGTTCCTTGAACGTAGGAACAAAATGTCGAGGGCTCAAACCGAAAAAGAGATTCTCAAAATGCTCGATCATCCGTTTCTTCCTACGCTTTACTCGCATTTCATATCGGATAATTTATCATGTTTGGTCATGGAATGTTGTCCTGGTGGTGATCTTCATGTCCTAAGACAAAAGCAGCCTGGCCGATGTTTTCCCGAGCCCGCAGCCAGGTAATATATCTGACAAAACTCATGTCAAATATGAGATTAGACCTAATCAATCCCAAAAGCTAGTTCAAGAATTTAAGGTTGTCCGGTATTAGGGTTAGACATTTCGGTTCGGTTATATAAAACCGAACCGAATTATGATCATTCGGTTCGGTTGTAGATAAAATAACCGATCTGCTGTGAAAGTTAAAAAACCGAATATATTCGGTTCGGTTCGATTATTAACCGAATAACCACGTATAAACGATTAGTTACCTAAAAATATAAAAAATATATAAATAAGTGATATTTATCAAATGAATATTTATCTAATATAATTAATAATTAAAATTAAATATAAAATTAGAATAATAATATATTATATTATATTTTTTAAATATATGGATTATTTGAAATATTACGAATAATATCATTTATTTGTAATTTTATATGGAAAAATACTTGGTAAAATCGAAATAATCAAATAATAACCGCATAAATTAGAGTTTGTGTTTTACTTTGGTTACGATATTTTATTGATATAACAGAACCGTTGTACAACCGAACCGAACCAATTTAAATTTAGTTATTGTTTTTTAAAACCCAAATAATTCATACCCATTATATCCAAACCGAAATATGAAATGGCCAGGTCTATCCATATATACGAGTCCAAAGTTCATGTCTTAACCGATGTGAGACAATTTATCATAACACTACCTGTCACGTCCAGACTCGGTCCTGAAGCGTGAACATCGCAATCAGGGGCCCAACATCGGTATATTCAAATCGAAACGAGTCTGGCTCTGACATCATGTCAAATATGAGATTGGATCCAACTAATCCCCAAAACTAGCTCAAAAAGTTTAGGTTGTCCAGTACCATATATATGAGTCTAAAATTCACGTCTTATCCAACGTGGGACAACTTATCGTAACAATTCAAGAATTTACCATTCTTTGAGATTTGACGTAATCTATCGGCTAATTTTGAACAGGTTTTACGTGGCCGAGGTCCTTCTGGCATTGGAGTATTTACATATGCTTGGAGTTATATACCGAGATCTTAAACCCGAGAACATTTTAGTACATGGTCATATTCATATAATGGTAACAGATTTTGATCTTTCCCGGACTTTCCCTAAGATGTCAAGTCAATCCAACCCTTTTAAAATCATCATCATCATCTCCACTTCACGGAAACGGTACGGACTCGAGTTGTATCGAGCCACTTTGTTTCCGTCCACGACTCTCCGTTAAAACCAAAAAAGGAAAGAAAAAACTGAAGAAATCTGATCTCATTGCACGTTTCCGATCATTACCACAACTTGTGGCTGAACCAACGGATGCAAGATCCAATTCGTTCGTAGGAACACACGAATACTTAGCTCCTGAGATTATCAAAGGCGAAGGACACGGAGCCGCTGTCGATTGGTGGACGTTCGGGATCTTTCTTTACGAGATTTTGTACGGACGAACGCCTTTTAAAGGATCGACAAATGAAGAAACATTGGCTAATGTTGTACTACAGAACTTGAAATTTCCTGATAATCCAAATGTGAGTTTTCAGGCGAAGGATTTGATTCGAAACTTGTTAGTCAAGGAACCTGAAAATCGGCTCGGGAATGCGAAAGGAGCGGCGGAGATTAAACGACATGAGTTTTTTCAAGGATTGAATTGGGCTCTTATACGTTGTGCTATTCCACCGGAGCTTCCAGATGTGTATGAATATCATGAAGGTAATAAAACTAGTTACTTAGAGTGCAAGGCAATTGGTCAACACCTTGAATTTGACTTGTTTTAGATGTATTATTCTTGCTTGTCTCACAAGTTATTTGCATCCCATTGTTTTGATTGAAGTAATTTTTGTTTCCTTTTCATGCTTTTACCGTTCATCTTCTTGTCACATTATTACAGTTTTCCAAATTTACTTTTGTTTTAATTTATATTTTCATATAAAAGATTTAAATAGATCAAGTTATTAGGTATTTTCAAAACAGTTATCAAATAATAATTGAATTTAAATCGGATTCATTCAGTTCTTTTGTATAATGGTTTGGTTCGGTTTGATTTTATCAATAAAATAATGTAATCGAAGTAAAATTTATTCGATTGTTATTTGATTATCTATTGCTTATCATATAAAATTATAAAAAATCATAATATTTGAAAAAAAAATTATATAATTAATATATTTTAAAAAATAAAATAAAATATATTAATAAAACATTAGAATCAAAATAAAATTTAAGTTCAGGTATATTCGTTTATTATTTATTTATTTTAATTTTATCGATTGTTTATAACATAAATTATAAAATAAATAATAATATTTGAAAGATTTTATATAATTAATATATTTTACAAAATAAAATAAAATAAATCATTTTGTTTGATAATCAATCCTTAATTATTAAATATATTAAATAAATATTTATTTAATAATATAATATACATATATATTTTATACTTTTAAATAAACAATTTATTATTCACATTTAATAATATACAAACCGAATCAAATTATATATCATTATTCGGTTTAGTTCGATTTTATATAACCGAATCGAATATTTAGACAAATTAATCGATCACTAATAAAATTTTATATGTTTTTTCCTAATTTATTAACATCAATTTACTAGCAATTTTTTAAAATTTAGAATATGATAAAATTTATATTTATTTAAATATTAAAATAATGTTATTTATACAAATAATGTTTTTTTTTTAAATCAGCTATTGATATGTAAACGGTCGCTAACTAGTATGTGGCCCAAAGATCCGAGTGGTCAAATTCTTTTACTTTTATGGGACGTTTTACTACAAAATTGAAATATAAAAGGGTGTAAATGAAAAATTTAAAAATAAGTGGGTGGAATTTAGAATATGAAAGAAAATGAGGGGTGCTTTATTACATATCTTTTTTGGGCAAACCATTTCTTTAATTTTATTGGCCTAAAATTCGACTGTTCTCGAAAAAGGAAAAAAATATAAATTTCGGTTACACTTTCGTGATAAATTCCACGTGGCAGTGCATTATTACGATTCCGAAATCATGTGACTCTAAATCTCTGTAAGATAAAGATGTGATAATATACATTATTGTAATAAAACCCATTTAAAAAAAATCAACAAATCGTTCTACTTATATATACGTTGATAATATTTCTCAGCACCACACCATATACTTATATATTATTATTTAGTTTATTACCCATTAAATATATAATATATGTATTTGTTTAGTTCCATTACATGTATCATTTTATATTCGAATTTTCTTGGAAAATTTCAGATTAGTGGAAATCCCAAGAAATAGATTGGGTGCATTTGTACCATTGAATCACATAAATGAAATAAAATATATTATTATTTACATATTATCAATTGTTATTACAAATTAAGAAAAAAATCCCAAGAAGAAACGGACGATAGGGAATTGATCAGGTGTGGGTCCCACGTCACTGATCTCCAAACAGAGTGATGAAAATGTCACTCTCTCTCTTTTTTCCGCCATTGCCGTCTTCTCCATTTCTCTCGTTCAGCCACTCTGCTCTCTCGCTTTCATCCTGAATTGTTGGGTGTTATTGGTTCTTTGTGGTCGAAGAGAAGCAAAGTGGGAGATGGTGGTGGTTCATGGCGTCTCGTCTCCGGGTGTTGTCTCACGGTTCTCTCTCTGTCCTTCCTTGACGGCGTCATCTTCATCTTCTTCATCCTCTCCTCGATTCACCATCGGCTTTAATGGCGGTCTCAGAACCTCTAGCGTTTCTTTCTTCCTCAAGAAGCAGACTCTCTCTCGTACACCTCTCTCATTGCTGATCCTCGTTTTGAATTTATCCTTCTGATGGAATTTTTTGGATGGATTAATTGTTTGTGGAAATACGAGTCTGGACTAACTTCATGAGCTTTGTAATTTACTTAGTTTTCATGACTATTCGTTTATATTTGAATAAATTGACTTTTGATCCAATTTTATATTCGTATTTTTTTTATGTTATGCTCAAGAAATTTGAAAATATATTAATTAGATTATTCTCTGAAGACATGTAAGAGTATCGGACTTATCCAATGCCCAACTACTGTTTACTCTGATGCGTGAAGAATTGCTCTTAGGCTGCATGTATTCCGTTGTTGAACTCAATTAGGGTTTTTCTTGGGTTGATTGGAAAACATTTAAAGTGAAATGCTGGATTGTGTGTGACACACACATACGAGGATGGTATTTTTATGTATGGATTGTATGAATTTGCTGACTTGATCCATGTCTGTAGGGAAGATCTTTGCTGGAAAACCATCAAGGGATTTTGATTCTCCTTCATTAGCTGTGGCTTCATCCGATAAAGTCTTAGTACCTGGAAGCCCAAATGATGGTTCTTCATTGGTGACAATGAGGGAGGAAGACCAAGCTTCTGTTTCTACTTTGGATACAGAAGACAATGATGGAGCTCATAGTGAAGAAGGTAGTGTTTCTCTTCATGAGAAAGTAGTTATTATCAAGGAGAAGGAGATGAAACCAAGAGTAATTCCCCCGCCTGGTGATGGACAAAAGATCTACGAGATAGATCCCATGCTAAAGAGTCACAAAGAACATCTTGATTATCGGTATAAACGTTATATCCTACTTGTTTTGGCGACCCTTTCCTTAGAATTAATCTGCCTTTGGCTATTGCTTATAATTATCTTGACCATTTTGGCTGCAGTTATGGACAGTATCGAAAATTGCGTGAGGAAATCGACAAGTATGAGAGTGGTCTAGAGGCGTTCTCTCGTGGCTATGAAAAGTTAGGATTTCAGCGCAGGTGACTATTCGCTCTCTACTAGTTAAAAGCTTGTTGTTATTTAGTAAAATATCATATTCAGATTGCAACTATTGCTACTATAGGTCATTGATTTAAAGGATTTTCTTTTAAGGCCAACTTTCTTTCTAATTAGAAGTTACTGATCTAAAGCTAGTCGTATATGTTGTTACTCTGTACAAGATCAAGTAATGGGCATTGAATTTTCATTTTCCTCAGCCCTACCCTATATTTTTGGAGTAGAGTCTAATTTTTACGCTCTTTTTTGTGTTTGCAATTTCAGTGAAACTGGCATAACTTATAGAGAGTGGGCGCCAGGAGCCAAGGTTTGTTTCTCGGTGTCTGTATGAAAAGTTTACTTTTGCTATATTGTGCTATGTTCTTCATTCATAGACGGGTTCTCATTTCATCTTACTGCGACTTTATAGATTTAGAAACTGGTTGCCTATAATTTGATTGCTCAATCGTAACCAATTCTCTGTCGCTATCTCTATCTTATATCATTATATTAGTAGTTTAGTTGGTTCTTCTGAAACATGTATGATCCTTATTTCAGTCTGCATCACTTATTGGAGACTTTAACAACTGGAATCCTAATGCAGATGTCATGACTCGGGTATGTTATGCAGACTCGGGTATTTTATGCTTACTAAATTCATACTCAAAGATGGAATAGTTGGCTTGATTATTGTTCCATCATATTTATAACAGAATGAATTTGGTGTCTGGGAGATCTTTTTGCCCAACAATGCTGATGGTTCACCTGCAATTCCACACGGCTCGCGTGTGAAGGTAACCCTATTTGTCTCTTCTTCTATTTACTCATTTGTTGTCATGATCCACAGGTTTTTCATTCATGAACAGATGGTATCACTAAAGCAAATCAAACAATTTTCATTTTTACAATATGCACAAGGAGATTATGTGATGCTTAGTTCAATTTTATTTCCAGCATCAGATGTTGAAAAAAGGAACCAAGAACTTAGTGTCTTGCAATAATCATTGTTACAGTTTCAAAAGAAAGATTTACAATTTGTCTGCTCTCTTTGAAGGCTTGGGTTGCTATGGTAATCTATTACACAGCCTAAACAGATCTTGTAATGTTAATAAAGTGAGTTTGTTACACGTCTCTGTAGATTCGCATGGATACTCCATCTGGTATCAAAGACTCAATCCCCGCTTGGATCAAGTTCTCAGTGCAAGCTCCTGGTGAAATCCCATACAATGGCATCTACTATGACCCACCAGAGGAGGTACAAGTCTGTATTTAATTGTCTCATTGGCAATCTGATGTGGTTTGTCGGAAGATCCAGTATTGTTATGTTCATTGTTTAATGATATGAACAATGAATGAAATCCATTGTATAATTACATGTTTAAAATGACATATTGTTGGTGTTTCTATGAACATCATCAGATAATTTGGTCTAACGACGCTAAATTGGTTTCAGGAAAAGTATGTGTTCAAACATCCTCAACCAAGGAGACCCAAGTCACTAAGAATCTATGAATCACATATTGGCATGAGTAGCACCGTATGATCTTCCCTCTTCTTCTTCTTGTTTTTTTTTATATCAAGAATATAATGATATCTCATTTAAATCACTGGTCATTCTGACCCAGATTTGGTCTTAGCATTCTGAATGAGCCGTTTCTTGAGCTTTTAAACGGAATATCTGATAAAGTTATATGTCATATAACACATAACTTCGATTAAAAGACAATAATCAATGCTAACAATGCTATTCTGATTGGGATGCAGGAGCCAATTATTAATACATATGCCAATTTTAGAGATGATGTTCTTCCTCGTATCAAAAGGCTTGGATACAATGCTGTCCAAATCATGGCTATACAAGAACATTCATATTATGCCAGTTTTGGGTATTGTTTGATCTTCATTTTTTATGGAGAAAGCTCTATTTTTTTTTTCTTTTTTGTGATGCTCTCTTCCTCTTCAAGCATCTAATTGTTATGGGGATCGTCTCTTCATGCCTGAAGAGCATAACAGTTTCTATTACATTATGCAGATACCACGTCACAAACTTTTTCGCTCCTAGCAGCCGTTATGGGACCCCAGAGGATCTTAAGTCGCTGATAGATAGAGCTCATGAGTTAGGCCTAGTTGTTCTGATGGATATTGTTCATAGGTAATGATTATTTTATCATGTCTGTCAGTTTTTCGGTCATGTAAAAATCATTCAACAAGTCTTTGAACTTGTTTTCATATGTCATTCTTTTGTAGCCATGCATCAAAGAATACATTGGATGGACTGAACATGTTTGATGGAACTGATGCTCACTACTTCCACACTGGAGCTCGGGGCAACCATTGGATGTGGGATTCTCGTCTTTTCAATTATGGAAGCTGGGAGGTACATAACTTCTTCCATAATCTTATCACGAAGCAACCCGCTTTAGCATCGTGACTGATTACATGTTTCTACCTTATTTCATTTAGGTATTACGTTTTCTCCTTTCAAATGCACGGTGGTGGCTAGAAGAGTACAAATTTGACGGATTTAGATTTGATGGTGTCACCTCAATGATGTATACTCATCATGGACTCGGGGTACTTATTCTTTTTACAATTTCTATACTTTGCTCTTCCTGTTTCTATTCAGATTTTGGCTGTGCGACAATTCATTTTTGTGCTTGTGATAGGTAGGATTTACGGGGAATTACAATGAGTACTTTGGATATGCCACAGATGTGGATGCTGTGATTTATCTGATGCTGGTAAATGATATGATTCATGGTCTTTACCCTGAAGCGGTAACCATTGGTGAAGATGTAAGTTATCTGTCCTGTCTTCGTCAATCTACTATACTCTATGCTACTTCGTTATAAATACTTTAGGCGACATGTATTATATCTCTTGATAGAGATAGTCAATGCTTAAGCATTTAGAATGATAATATCAAATGGATTTGTTTAGAATACAAGATTTGCTTGTTATGAATAATGACAAAGAGGAATTCAGAAGAGATTTAGTAGTGGCTATCTGCTTGTTTTACGGTGAGAATTACTAAAGGATTCATCTTTGTTAATGCACGACGTTTCGTTTTTAGGTAAGTGGAATGCCGGCATTTTGCATTCCTGTCCAAGATGGAGGTGTTGGATTTGATTACCGCCTTCACATGGCAGTAGCTGATAAGTGGATAGATATTCTAAAGTAAGTTTCGGGTTTCATTCCACGATCCTTAAGTTGAATCCACCGTTAGTGTTTGATGATACGCTACTTCTTTTGTAATCTTTCGTGAAGGGTAAAGGATGAAGATTGGAAAATGGGTGATATTATTCACACACTCACCAACAGAAGATGGTTGGAAAAGTGTATTTCTTACGCCGAGAGCCATGATCAAGCCCTTGTTGGTGATAAAACAATTGCTTTCTGGTTAATGGATAAGGTATAGCTTCCGTTGTATCATTGCATCGGTCTTGAATGTTATATACATTTCCGAGTGAGATAGCGTAAAGATGACCATTGTCACTTTGGTAGGATATGTATGATTGTATGGCATTAGACAGACCAACAACTCCTCTTATTGATAGAGGCATCGCTCTTCACAAAATGATAAGACTCATAACAATGGGATTAGGCGGCGAAGGATATTTAAATTTCATGGGGAACGAATTCGGGCATCCAGGTAATAATACCATTTTAGTATTGTCATCTCGACGTCCATCTCTTTGTTGAAATTATTCTTCTCTTATACTTTTTCCAGAATGGATCGACTTTCCTAGAGGTGATCAGCGTCTTCCCGATGGTTCTGTGATTCCTGGGAATAATTTCAGTTATGATAAATGTCGTCGTAGGTTTGATCTCGTAAGTTCCCTTAACAGTTTCAAGATGATTGTTTTCGTGCTTTCCCATTTCGATATACGTTAAACTCGAACTATTGTTACGGATAGGGGGATGCCGACTATCTCAGATACCGTGGAATGCAAGAATTTGATCAAGCTATGCAGCATCTCGAAGAGAAATACGGTGTAAGTTAGCCTCATAACCATTCCTTTCGACTCGTGCTGAAACTGTATGATTTGTTGTACTAACAACAAACCCATTTATGGCAACGAATCTGCGATTCTTCGCGTTGAATCTGCGGTTCTTTCTGATTTCGCTATGCGCAGTTTATGACATCAGAACATCAATATATATCGCGTAAAGACGAAGGAGACCGGATGATTGTTTTCGAGAGGGGCGATCTGATCTTCGTCTTTAATTTCCATTGGAGTAACAGCTATTTTGATTACCGTATCGGCTGCGCAAAGCCAGGGAAGTATAAGGTACTACAAGTGTCTAACTTTGATGTTTACTAATCCTTCTTGTACTAATCCTTCTTCTCCTCAGATTGTTTTGGATTCCGACGATCCTCTCTTCGGTGGCTTCAATAGGCTTGACCACGACGCCGAATACTTCACCTCTGTAAGCACATTTTACGATTCGAATTTGTTATGATTCACAAGCCGAATACGGATTCCTATATGCTTTATAAAGACTCTTAGGTACCCTTTCCTATTAGGTGTGGGCACTCTTCGAGTCGTCGAGCAACTCACTTGAATCCTAACGGATAACTTTTTTTCTTTCCAAACTCGAATTCAGGACCCGCGGGTACCCGATTGGTCAGGTACTCGCGGATATCTGAATCCGATAACAATTTTAATATTGATAATATTTATTGGTTCGGGTTCAGGGTTGAGTTTAGGTATCCTATAACTTTCAAATACTCGACTATATCAAGTCTAATTTTAATGGCATTTTCGTGAATATTATAAATAACTATGTGTATTTTTGTAAATCATATATATACTCGGATATCCGCAAGTACCCGTTTATAACAATAATGAACCCGAACCACGAAAGGTATAGTTTTGGGTTCGAGTATAATTTTTTCGGATTCATGAAAAGTTTCGGATCGAGTCAGGGCTAATTCTAATGGCATTTTCGTAAATATAATAAATAATTGTGTATTTTTGTAAAATCATATATATACTCGGATATCCGCGAGTACCTGTTTATAAGAGTAATGAACCTGAACTTGAACCGTGGAAGGTATAGTTTTGGGTTCGAGTATATTGTTTTTCGGATTCGTGAAGAGTTTCGGATCGAGTCAGGTTTACCATGCATCATTCCTTAACCCTATTATAGCCTTTTATATTATTCGATCCTTTTGATTAATCGATTCTCGTTATCGCTAATTCTCGTTATCGCTACGCTGAATGTAGGATGGTTGGTACGACGAACGTCCCTGCTCATTCATGGTGTATGCTCCCTCGAGAACCGCCGTGGTTTATGCCCTAGCTGAAGATATTGACGACGACAATGAACAAACCTTCCACGAAGAGGATGAAGCTTAGCCAATCTCATTGATTTTCCGGCGAGTTTCCGGCGAAATCGAAGCAAATTATTGAAGGGTTGATGTCCTCATCAATGTTTGCTTCAAGGAACTTTGAAATGATTAATAGATATTAATAAAAAATGAAGAAGGTTAAGTTATTATCTTCTGCAAAAGGTGTAAATTGGTTTTTTAGTAGTTCAAAAAATGATATAATTAATCATTGGTTCAGTCCAATTCAC
This sequence comes from Gynandropsis gynandra, assembly GCA_036759665.1. Lineage (NCBI taxonomy): Eukaryota > Viridiplantae > Streptophyta > Magnoliopsida > Brassicales > Cleomaceae > Gynandropsis > Gynandropsis gynandra. The sequence continues at coordinate 39,969,143 of CM071871.1, read as the reverse complement.
TATAAATTGGATAATTTTTACAGTTTATCCTTTAAATCATCTGTCGTTCTCGCTTTCGTTGGTGTCTTCTCTGATCGTTCTGTCTTCGTCGCCGGTGTCTTCTCCGGTCGGTATGTTTTTGCCGCCGGTCTCTCTTAGTCGTCGGTCTCTTTTCGGTCTGTCGCTTCGTCGCCGGTCTGACTGTTCGTCTGTCTATCTCTTCGTCGTCAGTCTATATGTTTATCGATTGATCTCTTCATCGTCGGTCTGTCTTGGTGGTTCGTGATCGCCTTATGAATTGTCAATACTCAAGATAACTTTCTTCTTATCGGCTGCAATTTAGTTGATAATAGGGATGAATTTGTGGCTGTATTGATTGGTTAGTGTGTTGTCGGTTGATGATTTTATGTATTTGAAATGATACAGTGTGTTCGGTTGATGAAGTTTATGTAGAAAAATGTGATATCCATGTTGAGGTGGAAATAGCAAATTTTTGCGATGAAGTTTATTGTCATACGACGGAGAATTGAATCTGAAATTGTTTAATAGTGATGATGAAATGGAATTGTCTCTCTTCAATTCAACTATTATGGAAAAATATTTGGTTAGTGGATCATTTGAGCTAAATTTAGGGCAAATATTCAAAACGGATGAAGATTTTAAGAATGTTGTGATAGATTTAGTTTTGAATACGGGAAAAAACGTGTGTTTCAATCGATGGGACAATGATGCATTAATGTCGTATGTTGTGAGTTAGGATGTAAGTGGCGAGTTTATTGTTCTATGGGTGAAGATGTTTGGACGAAGAAATCATATGTATCGGAATATACATGTGAACCAATAGACGAGTGTAAGTTGTTAAAAACTCCTTTGATTGCGAGGTTATTTGAAGATGTTTTACGAAAGGAAATATGCAACAAACAATTAAAAGGAAATACAATTTGTTAACATCAATGAATAAGTGTGAGAAAGCAGAGAAACACGTTTTAGAAAAAAAAAATTTTGAAAAATGATGGACAATTTGCTCGATTTTGGGATTAGGTGAATAAAATTAAAAACTCGAATCCAAATTTATCTGTTAAAGTGCAAACCATTGGAGATGGATTAGAAAGTGAGATATTTGACATTTTTATGTATGTTTTGATGTTTTGTTAGATATATTTAGTGTCTTTTTATTAGGTGAACTATTACACTTTAATTTTGATATGTTACTTAAAATTATTATGTATATACATTATGAATTTTCGATTAATTATGTATCATTTTCATTTGAAATATTTTCGGTGAATCTCTTCTCAAAGTCAAATATGGAAGATATATTTTATCATTTATAATAAAATTATATGTATATAAAATAATAGAATTAAAATAACATCAATTGATTAGATTCCTAACTATATATAAATCTATATACGGAACCAAATTTTGTTAAAATTAAAAAAAAATAAAACAGAAGAGCATGTGAAGACGAGGAAACATGTAAAGCAAACTATTTAATTTATGAACCAATAAGCAATAGAATAAATGATTAAGAATTAATAATTAAGTACATATTGAGTTAATCGTATAATCTAAAATACGAAAGCAACGGAAAAAAAATCCAACGACCAGAAAAAAGACAGATAAGAAGTAAGTTGTCATGAAACGTGGGAACACATGTGACAGCTGTTTGCTTCCGTTGCTTTCACGTGATAATTCGATTTTTTTTTTAATTAAATCTCCTTAATACATTTTCTCTAATTAGTTTTCTAACAATTATGGTGTTTTTAAAACTTTTATCTTCCGAATTTTATTTTTGTCAGATTAATTTTTTTATTTTTATTCAAAATTAATTTATAATAAGCATATTCATTTGTAATTTGTGTTATCTTTTATAACTTTCTATATATTAATTTATTATTCCTAAACTGAATCTCATTTTCATTGTGTTTATAATATGAAGATTTACATTGTGTTTGATCTTTTATAATATGAAGATTTACATTGTGTTTGATCTTTTATAACTTCCATATATATATATATATATATGTGATTTGATAATACTAGGGGATTCCAACTTTTCTCAATGTTTTAAACGTTTTTCCCCCTAATTTTGTCAAATATTTCACATGAAAAATAATAAATTAATAAAACTAAAGTACTACAGTATTCAAGACGACAGTTGGATTGATGGGTATAGACGCAACTGCCAAACACAAAAATAGTACTTCTCAATAGAATTTTCTGATAATCTTCAAAGCCCATACAATTACTATATTTATTATTATTATTATTATTATTATTAGTGTGAAATAAATAATGAACATCCGTACTTTTTAAATTATATTTCATATACTATGAAAATTTGAATTTATTGTTAGTATTCATATCTATAAATTCAGATATCCATAAATTTGAATATGTTTATCTGAATTTATTTTTTTATAGAAAAAGTAAAAAATATATATATTAATTTCGGTAAACTATTACGTGTATATCATAAACATGAAAAAAAGAAACTAACAGAAAAAAAAAGACTCGACGAAATCTTATCTAACGTTTGCCACAAAAATATAGACGAGTCATAAAACTATTGGAATCTTGAAAGGGATTGAATGTTTGATGACGATAATAATATTTAATTTTAAAGGTAGGACGAGGTGTTACGATGGGTGAGATGTTGCGACGCAATACCTCTTGCCCTCGTATTATCTCGTTCGTCGCAACATCTCACCCATCAGGGGGAGATGTTGTAATGGGCGATATCGACGATTGATTTGGTGAAGCAGAATAAGCAATCGATAGGATAGGAGTGTGTTAGTCGACAAACGATTGCCTTTGATATTAGACTTAGGATTAATAACTTTTTTATTTGTAATTCAATCCTCTAAAATTAAATTTATTATACGTTTATTTATATATATATATTGGATGTTAAAATATTTATATATTTGATAAATTATTTATTTAATATTTTTTAGATATGAAATTTAGATTGATCATATTGTTTTGTATTTATATTTGATTTTTATATATATTGAATTTTCGATTCAGATATAAATCGGATATAAATATTTCAAATATTTTATTTAATATTAATTATATAATCATTGTAATAATATTAATTTCTCAAAGTTTACAATGTAAAACCAAAAATTACAGCTTTTGTAAGCAAATTATATTTAAAGTTTTTTTATATATTTTCCTATAAACGTTCACATTTTTATTTGGTTTGGACCAATACATAACTATTTCAACTCAATGTGATTGAATATGCGTTCTCTATTCGTCAATCGAGCTATCTTTCATTATATAAAAAATTAATTTTATTATCTTAACAAAAATATCTTTTATATTTTATTGGGATAAATAGATTATATCTATATTAGTTTTTTTATTTAGTTATTTACAGTTCTGGAAATAGTAAAAAATTAATTTTTATATAAAACATAAATGTTTATATCCTAGTACTTGTCGAAATAGATTGACATGTTAACCTAATTATTCTACGAGGAAAACAAAATTGAATATGCTTCATGTCAAATATATTTTAATATAAAGTATTGTATTTATATTTTTTAGAGTATCCCTTAATTATCTGATTTGAAGAGATTGTTATTAGAAAAACAATAATTTAAAAATAGAAGTAAATGGGGTTGATCAGACAGACCAAATCATTAGAGAATGAAAAATGCACAAATTATTAATTAGTTTAGAAGATATAATACTGTCAATGATTAGATGCAAAGTCGATGTATTGTCTTCATTAGAGAATCGGAAATGTTCAAATTTTTATGACAGAATAATAAAAAATTCTCAATCATGTGATAAAAGAATGATAGAATAATGAAATCAACAAATCGACATAAATGCTACATGTTTGCGAAATATGATAATAAGTTAAGTGAAAAAGTAACAACATTATGAATTTTAAAAAAAGTGAATAATATTTTTACGAAATAAAATAAAATATTTTAAATAGATTTGGTTTATTTCATCCAAAATTTAAAAACTATAATTGTCCAATATTATATGTACGACTTTATCATCATTTTTAATCAATATATAACAATAAAATATCATATATTTATATCAAAATTTGATCTTATCACTACAAAAAAACACGCTATTTCCAACGGACGGGGCAACGGATCCGTCCGTTGGAAAAAAAATAGCAACGGATCGCAACGGATATGTTAATGCTTTCAACGGCAGAGAATCCGTTGCAATCCGTTGGATTTTGTAACGGATTTTAACGGAATATTGCCGTTACCATATCCGTTAAAAATCCGTTGACAATTTGCGACGGATTGTAACGGATAATATCCGTTGGACATATCCGTTGCAAGACCGTTAGAAACCGGGGGAAATATTCTGACGGATGGCCGTTGATATTGTTAATTTCGAGGTCCAACCGTCGAAATAAATTCGTGAGATCTTGTAACGGGCATCCGTTACAATTTGTAACGGATGGCCGTTGATATAGTTAATTTCGAGGTTCAACCGTCGAAATAAATTCGTGAGACCTTGCAACGGGCATCCGTTACATATGCCAACGGATGTCCGTTGAAAATTTAACTATATATATGGTTGAATCTAAAACAATATCAACAATATCAATATCAACGGATATGATATACTCACCACCAATATCAAGTATCTTTTGTCTCAATGGTTGAATCTAAAACAGGTTTGATAAATTTTTTTACCGGTGGTGAGTAAGTTTATTAAGGTTGTTTTGGATTCGATTATGGAAGTAAAGATACTGGTTTTGGTGACGGAGGTAGCTGTCGGATAGACTTCTATGTTAAAGTAATTTTTTTATGTAAATTATTATTGTTATCCTATGTTAATAATGTAAAAAGAGATATGAATGAAATTTTAGACTCTATATTTCGCTTTTTGCGTATTCATTGAGTTCGATATGAAATCAGTTCCACTTACATCATTAATATCATAATTATCAAAACTTAAACTATTGTAATATCCAAAAAATAACGAATTATAACGAATTTGTAAGCATTTACAACGGGAAAGGATATTGATCGTTATAGATCGTAAGAAACCGGGGAAAAGCGTTCCAACGGATATCCGTTAGAAATTGTAACGGATATCCGTTGGAACTTTTTAATGGTAAATTGCCGCCACGTGTTGACGCTTCACGCCACGTGTTGATGCCACGTGTTATTTTCCAACGGTCATCCGTTAGCATTCCAACGGATGTCCGTTGGAAAAAGGAATGATTACTGC
>CM071871.1:39918236-39951765 GCA_036759665.1 Gynandropsis gynandra | reverse complement strand
CAGTTCGAGCGGGAGAATACGTGGCACAGAGTACGTACACGTATTGATCTCATTGAGTGCGTACGTCGTACTCATCCAATTTTTGGACTGTCGTGGATGGACAGGATATGGCGAGGAGAAAAAGTAACGAGGTTGAGCAGCAACATGAAGGTTCACAGCGGACTGATAGGAGAGGCGTGCACGAGGTCTCGATGAGTTTTATTTTGCATTTCGTTTTTTTATTTATCGTGACTATGATATTTACATATTGTTTTGCTATTTGGTCCGGACCACTCTTATTTTGAAATAAATCATTTATATTTATTTTATAAATGTGTTTGAGCGATGACACGTGTAACCACCTCTTGGAGGTGATGGTGGACACTCCTAATTCCGAGGTTGTTTCGGGACGGGGGTGTTACAATATTGAAGAGACAATTATCGGGTGAAAATCTATTTATGTCAATCCGTATAATTTAAAATCATAAGTTAATTTTGTGAATAATTACAAATTCGATATTGATTTGTAATTATTAAATATTAAAGGACAAATCCAAAAGATATGTCTTTAGACTTATGTCTCTTTGATTTTTATAAATACTCCCTTTTGTTTTGTTACGGAAGATATTAATCACAAATCAACAAAAAAAATCACAAAACAAAAAATAAATTTGATTATACCATCAAAAGAGAATATTAAAGAGAATGTTGGTAGATTTGATATTAAGAGAGTGTTGGTAGATTTGATATTGATAAAGAAAATTCAAGATTTACCCACAAAAAAATAAAAAATTCAAATAAATGATTTATATATATTATTTTGATTGATTTGATTATTCTATTAACAATTCAATTCACATTTATAAAATTTTAAAATTGAAGAAAATATATATTTCGTTTACATCATATATTGTAATTATTATTACAGTTACTATATATGAAGGAATATCGAAGTCGTGGAAGCCCACGGACCAATAATATTTGGGCTCTGTCGTGTGGACCAAATTTCTCCATCATAAACAATGCCTGATACACTTTGTCCATTTTTTCAGTTTGTTATTATTATATATATCTATATATATATATATATATTATATAGGATCCAACGTGCATGAATCTACAATAATTGTCACACTCAACACTAGCTATATTGTATATTTTTTATTTTTCTTTTTTACTTTAAACGCGAAAACAGTATTAACTAAACCTTGAAAACGCCAAAACAGTATTAAATAAACCTTGAAATATATACAAATCATATAAATTAATGAATTTATAATAAATTCTAAAAAATTCAACATAGTACTTCCATGTATGTTTCTTCGTTAAACCTAAATATTACAAGATTTTTGCAAATGAATTTGAGTTTAATTGATTGTAAAAATTAATAAATCAATAATTTATATTCTAATTAATTAATATATTACAAACTGTATAGAGTCAATCATAAAATATACAAAACCCAATATCAAAATATTTAAAATCCAGCAAAACAAGTTTTGATAATATGTCAAATGAGATTTGGTCTATTTGAACTTAAAATCCAATTTATAAGTTCACGATTTCGAACTACAATTGTCAAATATGGATTTAACTACTCCAAAAATTAGTTCAATATAATTTAGAATTGTCCAATAATATATATATATATATATAAAAGACTAATGTTTATGTCTTTAGCCGATATGGAACAATACATCACAACATTCCCCTTCACGTTATGTTCAACCTAGAACGTGGTCCAATATCGATATATTCAAATCAAAACGAATTTGATTTTGATATCATGTCAAATATGGACTTGGATCTAATTAATCTCAGAAATTACCTCAAAAATTTAGGGTTATCCACTACAAGAAAATTCGGATTTCGGGACTGCATTTGCGGACTGAAGTATCCGTCCCTAAATTTAGGGACGGATTAGGGACTAATTACAGACGGATTAAGAAAACAGTCCCAAATCCGTCCCTAAATTTGGGGACTGTCGGTCAGTCCCTAAGTCGTCCGGAATTCGGGACGGATTAGGGACCGAAATCATTGCGGACGGATTTCCCGACGGAGCTCCCCCGTCCGGAAATTTTGTAAAAAAAAAAAGTATCCCGACGCCTACAGCCGTCGGGAAATTTCCCGACGGCGATATCCGTCCGGAATTTCCCGACGGTTTTCGAACCACCTTTTCAGTCCGAAATTGCGGACGGTTTGCGGACTGGAACTGATTGCCGACGCTCGTTTGCGGACGGCGCGTGCCAGTCCCGAATCAGTCCCTAAATGCTTTTCCGGACGGATTAGGGACTGATTCTTCAGTCCTTAATCTGTGTATTTCTTGTAGTGATCTAACACCATATACATAAAATCAAAGCAAAATAAGACACTACATCACAATAATAATATATATTTATACGTATATACACATGTACAATAATAATATATATTTATACGTATATACACATGTGTATGTCGAAGTAAATATTATAATCAAAGAACGGTAGAAAGGAGAAATGGAAGATAAATAAGAAAGAATGAAGGGGGCAAGAATGTAAATTCCGACGTAGCAGAAAATCGTGCATGAGCATGGAAGAAAACAACAATTCGAAAACATTAAAAGATACGGTGAGGCATATTGTCTCACAAATAGTCAAACTCGTACGTTATTTTTACGGTGGGTCCAATTTTATTAATTCTTATATTTCTTTTTATGTATATCGCTATATGTGTGTATATATACATTTATACGTATATATATATATATATGTGGTTCGTAATTGTATTGGGACTCTCATGTGCATTGTATCTATCAGACCCATATCTCTTCCATATCTTATGTTCGACATGATTTCCATATATGGACAATATTCATCATTTCTATTGTTTATATTCATCCATATATGTGTATATATATCAGATATATACTTATTTTAAAAAATATTATATTTGCATCACCTCATGGCTAGATTAGAAGAATTTCTCTTCACCTTCTATCATTTTCCTTTAATTAAGTCATCCATATATATGTATCCAATATTATATATATCATTAAATGATAAAAAAGTTGTTAATGTCTTATTGCGAGGAACCTTCTAAACACATACATTTCAATATCCATATGTATATTTGTAATACAAAAGACTAATTGTGGTTGATATTGGAAATCTAATATTTATTAATATTCTACTAAATACACAGACTCAAAAATAAATTTTAATTCATATTTTTTATCTCCAAAGATTAATAATTGATATTGGAAATATTGTTGGATATAGATATATACACACACAATATACACTAACTCTTACGTATAATTGTTTTAATACAAAAAATACAATATTTTCCAATAATATATATATATATATAAATGAATCCTAAGATAATATGTATTAGACAAATATACACATTTTTTCGTGTGTATATGTACATAATATATCCTTGCATTTGTGTGTACATATATTTCATAATAAAATTAAATAAATCTCAAGAAAGAGAATCCAATGAAGAGGAAGCGCCACGTCATCAGATGCTGAACGCGGTGGGACAAGACGCCGACCGTTCTGACACGTGTCTCGTCATGTGTAAACACGCACGTGTGAAATTGATATTCACACGAACCTTGACGGTGCTTATGAACCAAAGTGAAAGTGCATTTTGTACAAATATAAAAAATAAACAAATTATAATGCCGAAGCGGATTTTTTTTATAAAACTAATGTATTTTATAACGTTGCCTCTTATTTTTTAGAAAAATATAATAATTGATGCAATCTTGTTTCGTATATCTTTCATGTTGGGATTATGATTAAATTAATGAACATTGTAAAATTGATACTTTTTAGTTTATATTTGACTAAATATAACGTTCAATAGATCAATAATAATAATAATTCAAGAAATAATAAATTGAAAATTACTTTGGAAATTATAAAAAAGATTATAATTACGGAAGATATTTTAAACAGACATATAAAAAATGTCGATATAAAAGAGGGATGCGGTTAAAAATAAAATTAATATTTTCCATCAATAAATATTGAACAAAATTATATAAGAAAAAATGAGAATTTATTTGTTTTAAAATATTTGAGTGAAACATTTTTATATAAAAGAATTTGTTAAGAGGGTGGTTCGGATAATCATTTATAATCTAAAGTTATTGTTAGAATAATAATGTTAAAATAATTGTATGTAATTAGATATAGAATATATAGTGTTTGAACTTAAAATTAATTTTTAAAACATATAAAGTTTCTAATGAAGATTTATATTTCATATATATTTGGTGTCATTTTAAATTAAGAAAATGAAATTATGAAAATTCTACCAAAATGCTATGTTTATTTACTCTCCAGGTTTTATAAAATCAATTATTTTCAAAATCGACTGAAATTTGAGAAAATATATATAATAAAAAATGGTATATTCGAGCCGTATATATTCGTAATGCTAAAAAAGTAGATTGGCTGAAGATTTAAGTATATTCCTCGATATAATAATATAACCAAATTAGGTTAATGTAAGGTTTATGGATCTATCATGTGCGTCAAAACTAATAATTGAGGACATAAAAGCATTAAACAAAGACACTTAAAGAAAAAAAATGAAATATTATGAAGAAAAAAAAAATAATATAATTGACATGTCTCCAGTGTGTCTTGACAAGTGAAAACAATAAGAATAATATTGAAACTTTATTCACCAAAACAACAAACATTGAAAACAACTACTCACCATTTGTAATAATTCGACACAATAAACTGGTTAATATCAAATAATTTAAAATATAATATTATTATAACTCTAGTTAAACTTATATTTACTCTGACTTGATTATAAACTAGGTTTATTATATTTATATCTCTTTAGGCACGTGATTAAAAAAACTTTAGTTATAACCCAAATAAAGTTTTCGGAATAGAAATATGAAAATCAGAGAATGTAAATATTTTACTATAATATATAATTTTAATATAATGTAAGCTTTTTTTATTTTTAACATAATATAGAAAGTTTAAATTTTGTTTTATAAAATGGAAATGCGAGTACATCATAAAATTTTTTAAATTTACAATTGTTACCAATTCCTTGCGGGTATTTTAAATTATCTTAATTATTATAACGTCAAACCAATTGATATGGATTATATGATAGAATTTTCCATATATTTGACGTATTATTTATTTGTTGATTGCTTTTCGGCGTAAGGAATTTTATTAGTTTGCCATACTAACTAATCATTTCAATCAGTCATATAAAACCTTGATATATAAAATAATTAATATATACTAATGATAATTGGATTCCCTTTGTTTGTTTTCAAAGGAGGTGGTTACTTAATACATAGTTTGTTCCATTGGCTTTATCAAACTTTTTACAAATCCATATTTAATTTGTATTTCTATTTTCCAATATTTCTAACTTTTATAATTCATTACATATTCCTTTTTATTATAATATATTTAAAAAAAAATTATTATAAATGATATGATTAATTATCCTTTTATTCTAATTTATAATTTTGTTAGTGTTAATATTCTTTCTAACATGAGTTAATGTTAATATTCTGTCTTTGACATTAATTTATTGTGTTAAAAGCAAAAATATGGAGAAAATTAAATACAAAAAATAAACAAATAATCTTGTATTTAAAAAATCGAATAACTCATATGGAGAATAATATTAATTTCGAGCATGACATTATTGGTCTTTTTTCTTTTGTCGACTCCGCTAGATATGGTAAGTGGTAAAAAAAATAAAATAAAAAAAATACAAAGAAACGATAAAATGAATGGAACACAAATAGTTCCATGCCTTGAAGTGTGGGCTTTTGTTTTGTATCTTTTTATTTTAATATTATTATCCAACTGAGGATTCTGTCCGGTAGGTACAATTTTTTTGTTTAGTTTATTTTATGTGTTGTAATTAATTAGGGTTATTCAATTTTCCTCTAACTTATGTTTTCTTTTCATATGTTTGTTTTCACAATTATAAAAATTTTCATTTATTCTATATCAATCGTTATAGACGAATGAAAACAATGGCACATTACATAATACCAAAAAAAAATTAATAAATAAATAAAAATGTTCTTTTGTTGATATATATTAAAAAATTATAAATTCATATATAATTTTAAAAATTAAACTTTTGAAAATTTAAAATTTTTATAGCTAAATGTTCGGTGTTCGGTGATGGGCGAGCACCCAACAATGGACTAGAACTAGTGAACCTGATTTTTTATAAAAAAAATATTCAAAACTATATCATTTTAATATTTAGAAAAAATAAAATTAATATTTATTTGATATTATATTTCGATATTTAGAAATATCAAAATTTAAAATTGTTTCGTTATAAAAAATGTAGAATACATTTTAATTTTAAAAAAAATCTAAACATCATTTGGACTAATCCACCTAAATATTAGATATTAATTGACCATCATCTTGCAACTTTTAGATATTAAATATTAATCTACCATCATCTTGCAACTTTTAAAACACTTTCTAACTTTCAAATTAATTAGGTTATGATAGATTAAAATATATCTGTTAAGATAACACAGTTTGATATAAATGTTTTAACGTTTGATTTGTATTGTAATATATATGTTTATCATAAAAAAAACTATGTATATGAGTAGATCTTATGTTGCAGTATCCTTATAAATTAATAATGACATGAATCAACACAATTATATATATATACAGTAAGTAGTGACCAGTATTTTTGTTGATGATTTCCAAACATATTTGTTACTACGAGTTGTACAAATCCTATCATCGTAAAATAATGTAAATATTCCAAAATGTAATGGTACAAATTTAATGATACGAAGGTTTTGTCATAACATATATAATACTATTCTTATAAACTTTTATTCGTTAATTACAAAACAAATATAAAGAGATGACCATATTGTCACAACGAAATATCATATAAAATAACAAGATATATTACTGTATATGATATGTTTTTAAATTTTAATTCATCATTAGAGTCCATGAATTGTAACCAATCTAAGAAAAAAATTTATAAATCGTTACCTCTCGTATTATCATTTGATTTTTTATTAAAGATAATATTTTGTTAAATATATTGCACGATGGTGTAGATATATGATGAATTACCGTGAAAGTATAAATAATTTAGTTATCGACATATTATATATATATAAATATAAACTATTCGTTAATATATTACGGTTTATATAATTCCTTCCTTCATCGATTGAAAACACAACAAAATTTTCAACCCCATCAAGAATATTATTATTTCAATTGTTACCTTTGAAATCTAAAAAAACGAAAATTAAACCACATAAATATGCCATTTCCAACAAACTGTGGCAAAATCAGAATCCACGTGTCCTTCTGACAAAAAATAGAGAATTAATGAGTGTGGAAAGAACTGTAAAATCAACTTTATAGAAATTTACTATTCTAAGAAAATAATTATTACTGTGGTTCTCCTCCAGTTCTTTTTAAATTAAAGGTGACTTTTCAGATTAAAGCTAAATAGAAAAACGCCGTACGTGTTTCGCTCTACCGATTCTCATTTTTTTTAAAAGTACTAGAAATACTATCCGCGTTATTTGCAGATTTAAAAAAAAAACGCCCGTACTATTTAAATATATTTTATTATATATTAAAATATTTTAATTTTAAATTTTTTTGTTATCTAATTTATATGATATAAACAGTTTAAATAAATACAATTATTATAAATAATTTTTAAAAGTTTAATATATACAAATATATAATTGTTATATAATTAAATACTTAAATTTTCAAATTTTATTTTAATCTATATCTTTATCAAAAAAAAGTTTTAAGATATTTAACAAATACTAACGTGAAATTGCGATAAATATTTTTTGTTTAAACATCTAACATATATATATATGTTTAACATGATAATATTGAATATATTTTTCAACTATTTTTGTTAACCCTTTATATTACTGACCAAAAGTTTTTATCTAAACATTACAAATATCGTTGAATAACTCTTTAACTGATTATTTCTCTTTGAATGACTATTTCTACTTTCCCTAACTGTTTCTCTCAACCCATTTCATGACCTATTCAAATAGTTTATTATCATTTTGATTATTGGATATTATATGTTGGATTATAATGATAAAACTATTATTATATTTTTATTGGATATTATATGTTGGATTATAATGATAAAATTATAATTATATTTCACGTGAATTTATAAACCAATTATGTATTATATTATTTAATTTTTTATTTTTATATAATAAATTAAATATTTTTATACTTTATATTTAAATAAAATTTTAAAATTAATTCAAATATTTTTAAAGGTAAAACTCCTATTCCCACACAAAGTTTAGATACTTTGTTTATTCCCCTTCACGTATCACACTCATCCTATTCCCCCCTCATTTATCACTCCTAATCCTATTTCCCCCTCAAGTTTTCTAATTCAGCTATTCCCCCACACTGTTTAAAATTTTGTTAAATAACAAGAATTTTGACTCAAACCCTAAAAAACCATCAATTTTGACCCGATTTCATACCCAATTTTGACCGACCCGACCCGACCAAAATTAAAATTGAATTAAATCCGATTTACCCAATTATTAACCCGGTCCGGTTTAATATAATTTTGATCGGTTTACTGAATTTTGACCCAACCCAATTTATTATAATTTTCACCGGTTTACTGAAATTTTGACCCGACTTTGTTGAAATTGCCCGGTTTTGTTGAAATTGACCCGATTTCTCCCGATTTTGCTGGAATTTTTATCTAGTTTGCTGAAATTGACCCCGTTTCGTTGAAATTGACCCAGTTTTCTCCCGGTTTTGCTAGAATTTTTATCCGGTTTGCGGAAATTAATCCAGTTTTGACCCGGTTTTGTTGAATTTAACTCTGTTTTGTTGGATTTGACCCGATTTTTTCCCGGTTTTGCTGGAATTTTTATCTAGTTTGCTGAAATTGATCCGGTTTTTATCCGGTTTTGTTGAATTTGCCCCCGTTTTGTTGAAATTGATCCAGTTTTCTCCCGGTTTTGCTGGAATTTTTATCCGGTTTACTGAAATTGATCTAATTTTGACCCGGTTTTGTTGAAATTGACTCTGTTTTGTTGAAATCGACCCGACTTTTTCCCGTTTTGCTGGAATTTTTATCACTATTGAGTTACGTTTGCTGAAAGAGGTTGGATTCGGATGAAACATGTCTATTCCTGTAATAATATTTTGTATATAATGTTTTTTATTATTTTATATTTATAGTATATATATACGATATTATAATTAATATATCAATATGAAAAATAATAATTTATGAAAATAAAATTCGTGATATATTTAAAAAACATTTTGAATCCGAAACCGAAAATCTGTAGAAGCGCCAAGTAGTTGTTATATTTCGAACTATGGGTATCCAAAAAATATATGGTTACCCGTGAATATTCGAATATATATATATATATATATTAGGAACAAAATTTTATTAACGATTTTTTCGACCGTCTGTAAATTTAGTGATAAAATTTAAGGAATGGATTTTGATTCTAGCAAATTTCATAGTGATAAAAATTCCAGCAAAATCGGGGAAAATTGGATCAATTTCCACAAAACGGAGTGGATTTCTATAAAATCGGGTCAAAACTGGATCAACTTCAGCAAATTGGATAAAAATTCCAGCAAAACCTGGATAAAACCGTGTCAATTTCAACAAAACGGGGACAATTTCAACAAAACCAGGTCAAAACTGGATCAATTTCAGCAAACCGAATAAAAATTCCAGCAAAGCCGGGAGAAAACCGGGTCAATTTCAACAAAAAATATCAATTTCAACAAAACCGGGTCAAAACCGAATCAATTTCAGCAAACCAGATCAATATTCCAGCAAAACCGGGAGAAACCGGGTCAATTTCAACAAAACCGGGCAATTTCAACAAAACCGGGCTGCTGCAATGGATTGCACAAGGGTGTGTGGGGCGACCAAAATTTCAGTAAACCGGGTCAAAATTATAATAAATTGGGTTGGGTCAAAATTCAGTAAACCGGTCAAAATTATATTAAACTGGACCGGGTTAATAATTAGGTAAACCGGATTTAATTCAATTTTAATTTTGGTCAGGTCGGGTCGGGTCAAAATTGGGTATAAAATCAGGTCAAAATTGATGGATTTTTTAGGATTTGGGTCAAAATTCTGGTTATTTAACAGAATTTTAAATGGTGTGGGGGATAGGATAAATTAGAAAACTTGAGGGAGAAATAGGATTATGGATGATACATGAGGGGAAATAGGATGAGTGTGATACATGAGGGGGGAATAAGCAAAGTACCCAAACTTTGGGTGGGAATAGAAGTTTTACCCTATTTTTAAATATAACATTTTTAGTTAATTATAAGTCATTTGTGATATTCGTCAACAATTTCAGTATATAATAATTTTAAGATAAATATTTTTTTAAATATTTATTTCCATAATAGCTCCTTGTAACATATCATATATTAAATAATTAGTATTCAATTTAAATGTAGTATAAGTAAAAATATTATAATAACTAACAATGTCGTTGATAAATACAACTATGCTAGCGATCAACAAATTCTAATGAAGTTGATTGTGTTATTTTTATATCCTTATAAAAATTCCTATCATATGTTACTTGCATGATGTAGTCGATAATAACAACATAACCTTTTCATAAAATATGTTCGGTTTATTTTTTACATTTTCTAAATCTAGAAAATCATAAGAATAAGTTTTTTTGTATAACTTTATATTTTAATTGTATTGATTTAATACTATAATCAATTGGATGAAATCAACACCTTTTCTTGGATTGCGTTGTGTTCTTCTTTATCATTGACAAAGTTGAATTTTTTCTATCTCTTCTTGTATATTCATATAAAATTATAATTTTATATAAATATTTTAAATTTATGTATGTAAATCCAAATTCTAAATTTTCAGCATTTAATAGAAAGACTAATCCTTTCGAATCATATACTTTTCTATTATTATTTTATAATTCACAAATCTAATATCATTATACTAATAAATGTATAAATTTTATTTTTTATGTTATTTGTTTACCTTAAAATTCAAATTAAATTTTATGATAAAAAAATTCAATTATTTTGATAACACAATATTAACTTTAACATAATATTAACTACCATGAGCGAATGAGAAGAAGCTACATCGAAGGTGAAGAAGCTTGCAACGAAGATTTTGTATAAATGAGTTCGGATTGAGGTCACCAATTTGAAGGTTGTGTGAAGGAAGAGTATGATGATAGGGTTTAGAAATATTGATATTTTATACTAAATTTTATTTCAAATAAATATATAACATTTTTTGTTGTTTATTATTTATTAATTTTTATCTTTTTTATTTATTTACATATATAATAACTAAAATATTCACTAAATTAATATAAATATTTTGTGTTTCTTTAAAATATTAATATTACTGATATATAGTTCATTTAAAGTAATTTATGAATGATAATTAATGTAAAATAAAAAACAAAAACACTTTGATGACGTGGAAGTTTGAGGGAAGAAAATGCATGAGAAATCTCTAAATTATTGAACTTTTAATATATAGATTTTTTTATATTTCATAAAAAATTACCATTAATTATAATGTTACTATGTTTTAAATATTATTTAAAATATATTTTATTATATATTATAAATTTTGTAATTTTTATAATTCATTATATAACTTATAATTTTGATTTTGATATATTTCCAATCATATTATAAATAATTTTTATTAAATATTGTTGGTTAAATATAAGAAAATAAATTGATATAATCTTGACATATTTATATATACAATTTATCGATTTTAAGATCTATTATGTATTTTTTAATAGGATAATACACCAATTTTTATATAGATTAAAAATGTATCAATTATATTTTTTTTAACTAATCAAATATTATTTTTAAAGTTATTTGATAAAAATAGAATTTTACATTTTTGTCTAAAATTTAACTATTAATTCTTCTGTTTAGAAATAAAATAATACTAATTGAAAATAGTTTTGGTTAATCTAAAAAAATATTAATAAAATTATCACAGTATATTTTAATATAATTCAATTTTTGGATTTGTAATTTTTTACGATTTTGCATTTAACTAATTTGAAATGTAAACATACATATCATTTTTTATGCAAAATTTATAATATTCAAATATTATAATATTTTCATATATATCGTGACAATTTCGAAATAGTTTTAATATATCTCAATTATTTTGACTGATTGATGTACGGTTATATATTTTAAATATATTAACTAGTTATATTATATAATTTAAAATATGATAAATATTGAAATTGAAAAGCTGAGAAAAGGGGTGTCAAAAAAAGGGATAGGGTCAATATACGTTATTTGTTCGTACAACACAGTTTAGTTTGGGCATGCCGCATGCGCATTTCTTTCTTTTGTTGTTTTCTATTCCATTTCTCGCGATATTTTCCCCGAGTTATTACAATTTCTTTTTTCAGTTTAAAAAATGTCAACTCTTTGGTTATTTATTATCAGAAATAACAAAGACGAACTGTAAAAAAAACAATTGCCTTGATTATTCCCATTTTAATTCTATCATTTTCAATTTTTAATTTATACTATTCCTCTGAATTTATATTTTCTATTTTCTTTTCCTAAATTAAAAATTTATAAATTTTTATCTTAATTTTTTTAATTAATCTAATATCCTCGAACATTCATTTTATTTTCTCTAAATTTTATCAAATCATATTATAACGCATAAAATTTTATAATATATTATATAACTTTATAAATTTATCTTATATTCCTTAAATTTGTAAATACAATTTATTTTTTTTTAAAAATTTATATATTTTAATGATTGATAAAAAAATATTAAAATAAAATAATATTAATTACATGATTGAATGTGGAATATCCGAATAAAAATGAATTACATGTTTATTTTAACAAAAAATATTTCAGTTTAACAAACGAATATATAATATTTATTAGTTTCTTATTATAAAATTTTCGAACGTCTTTTATAAATATAATTTGTAATTAAGTTTGTAAAACTTTCTCCTCTAAATAAAAAATTTCGCACAAATAATAGAACTTTATACGATCGATATATATATATATATATATATATATTATACACTCACATCAACCTCTGGAAACTGGCAATGAAAATGAGGTGCGTTTGAATATTATTATAAAATGATTTTATTTTGTTGATGTGGTAAATGACATATTATAAATTATTATTTTAATATTAATTTGTTCCTACCTACAACTATTTACTTACACCCTTTGCCTCGATCTTCTAAACCACACATACATATTTTTTGAATCCTCCTCCATCGCCATTACTACTCTCTCTCTCTCTCTCTCTCTCTCTCTCTCTCTCTCTCTCTTCTTGTTGCTAAAATGGCGTCTCAGAAGCGTTTGAAGGATCTTTTGCAAGAAGATCAAGAACCGTTTCTGCTCCAAAGCTTCATCTCCGGCCGTCGATGTCAGATCAAGCCGCATTTTTCTCCACGAACCGATTTGCAGGTCACCAAACGCAGACCCATGTCGCAAAATGCTGGCTTTCCCTCGCGTTTCTGTCGAAACGCGTGTTTCTTCTCCTTCCGG
The DNA here is from genome assembly GCA_036759665.1 of Gynandropsis gynandra. Taxonomy (NCBI): domain Eukaryota; kingdom Viridiplantae; phylum Streptophyta; class Magnoliopsida; order Brassicales; family Cleomaceae; genus Gynandropsis; species Gynandropsis gynandra. Next base: position 39,938,161 of record CM071871.1, on the reverse strand, counting down.
GAATCGCCCGACCCCAGAAAGTCTCCTCTTTTCGAGTTCCGATCCCCGAATCGGAGCCCAAACGTGATTTTCCTCAATATCCCGACTAAAACCGCCGCGATTCTTCTGGAAGCTGCGGTTAGGATACAGAAACAGTCGTCTTCTAAGGGCTCGAAGACGAGAAAGGGAAACGTGGGAAACGCGTTTGGTTTATTCGGGTCAGTGTTGAAGAAACTTACGAATCGCAAGAAACGCGAGGTTGGCAACGCCAGTGGTAGAGTTTCCGTGAAGGATATCTTAAGATGGGAATCTCCATTCGTTAGTAAGATAATCACTAGAAACGCGATATGTAAAGGAATTCCGGAAAACGCAGTTGAGATAAACGCGCGAGAGGAAAGTGTGTCTGAGACGCGGTTTTCTAGGAGATCAAACAGCAGTGGTGTTTGGTCGGAGAGCTACGAAGACAAGTCTTGGGACTGCGATTTGGAAACGTCGAGCAGTAGCGGCTGTAGCCAATCTGACGGTCAAGATGAGTTGAAATGCGAAATATTGGACGGTGTAGATTTAACGGAGGATCATGAGAAACGCTTCTGCGAAAGCCCGTTCCATTTCGTGCTCCAATCAAGCCCTTCTCACCGCAGTTTTCAAACGCCGAAATTCGCGTCTTCGGCTGCGTCTCCCAGCCGTGGGGGCCAAAAGGTTTTTGTCTCTCTTGATTATTATTTTACTCGTTTTACCATATATTTTAAATTAACCACCGTAAAATTAAAAATAACTGAAATAAAAAGACAAATAAATGACTAGCAAAAAATCCGGAAGTTTAAGAATAGAAACATATCTTAATAATAATATGATATAATGTGATAGTTTTTGTTAAAGTGAAAAAATATTAATAATTTCCAATTATCGTTAATTTGACTGGTTGACCCAGTTTTGACTCGTTCGAATTGTCGGCAAATTTAAGTCCGTTTTTGTTTGTGTTGAAATAAATGACAAAGTTAACCTCATTGTTACGCACTTAACTTTTCAAAACAAGGGCATTTCTGTCTTTTTCGAGTTTTGTGAGTTGATAAAAAAGCAAATGTGATCTTTGTCTCTGACATGGAAAAACTTTATTTAGAGCACTATTTTTCCACAATATTCACATTTCATAAAAAAGGAAAATGCAAAAGCATATTCTATATAGATTTTTACGTGCTTTTTTTTCAATATTCTATCCGAAAATTCTAACATTTTTGATAACCAAAAACAAGATTTCATAACTTTTATTTGCATAAAAAATTATAAATTAATACAAGAACTCAAGGATCATCGCAGTTTAGATATTTTGGGTTTGTCTGTAAAATTAGCCGAATTTTGAAGAAGAATAAAGATATGATATCTAAAAATATATAAAATAATACAGAATATTTTTGTTCCTTATAACTCGTTTTGAATTAAAAGAAAGAAATATATTTAATTTTAAGTAGAAAATCTAAACAAGATTTTTTTTATAATATTGAATAAAACAGAATGAAGAGAGATGTCAAATAGAGGAAGAAGAAGAAGAGAAGGAACAGAACAGTCCTGTTTCAGTTTTGGATCCTCCATTTCAAGACGATGACGAAGACATACGTACGTATCTCTCTCTCTTTTCAATTTTCCATATATATATATATACATACACATATACAAGAAAGGTAATATATGTAGAATTTACATTATATTAGAGTTTACATATCGTTATATATATATACATATATACAAGAAAGGTGTACACGTATTACGTAATATATGTAAAATTTACATTATATTAGACTTTACATATCGTTATATATATATATATATATACAAGAAAGGTGTACACGTATTACGTAATATATGTAAAATTTACATTATATTAGACTTTACATATCGTTATATATATATATATACACATATACAAGAAAGGTGTATTACGTAATATATGTAGAATTTACATTATATTAGAGTTTACATATCGTTATATATATATACATATATACGTATTACGTAATATATGTAGAATTTACATTATATTAGAGTTTACATATCGTTATATATATATATACACATATAAGGTGTACGTATCGTTATATATATATATACACATATACAAGAAAGGTGTACACGTATTACGTAATATATGTAAAATTTACATTATATTAGACTTTACATATCGTTATATTTCCTATTTTATTAAAAAAATATGTTTTTTTTACTCTTGGGTTGATTTCTTGTCTGAATTTCGATTGTGTCTTCAGGAACAAAGCATAAACTTATAAAAAAGCTTCGTAGATTCGAGCAATTAGTGGGTATTAATCCTATCGAGCTGGAGAAAAAAATGTCATCAAATGAAGAACTCAATGAAGATTCGACAATTAGGGTTTATCATCGTTCTTATCATCATGAGATAACACGAAGAGTTCTTGAGAAATACTTAGATGAGTTTAAACGAATCCCTGGAGGGATTCAATCATTGATTTCAGACATCATTGAAGATGAATTTCAACAAAAGGGTTTCGCCATTGATGATGATGAAGCTTTGACCAGAAGGGTTTGTGAGAGATTGGAATCATGGAGAGATGTAGAAGTAAACACAATCGATATGATGATAGAAGAAGATTTTAGGGCACAAAGTGTTTTAGGGTTATGGGTAAAGCATGAACAAGAAACTCGAGAGATTTCTATGGAGATTGAACGTGGGATTTTTCGATATTTACTCGAAGAATTTTCAGAAGAATTGATTCAGGATTGGGGATTTCATTAGGGTTTTTCCCTTTTTGGAATATTTAACTTGTGTCGCAAGTTTTAATAACTACTAACATATGGAATTGGAGGGATGGATGTATGTAAAATTTTTGTTTGATGAGTTAATATAATCATAGTTTGTGATAAAAGCAATGATTTGATGAAAATGCTTATGTATATGTATGAAATCTTTGCATTCACGCAATATAATATCATATTCATGCTTAATTTCGATAATTGTTTTCAAATTACTAGATGCTATTCGGACGACGATCAATGAGCAATTGTATATATATTTAATAATTTTATTATTTTTAATTTAGTTTTTAGAAATTGTATATATTTAATAAATTGTTTATTTAATTTTATTTATATGATTAAAGCGAATAATTGATCATAGAAAATTTGATTTTTATTGCTTATATTTATATTTTGTCTTTTATATACAAATCAAATACATATTTTATTGTATCTCTTTGGCATATGTGGTACACCAATATAATAATATCAATTTGGGCTGATTTTGATGGGTTAATTCGATCTGTTTAAAAGATATATGGGTTTTTATTAAATGAAGATAAGATTATATAGGTTAATTGGATATAAAACTCAATTATATTAATTTTAATGGATTTTATCCGTTTAACACATATATCTTTTATTTCTCTCACCTCTCTTAAACACTATTCGTCGTTGCGTTCACACTTCACTTCAAATTCACCGTCGTTCCGAATATCCGTTTTTTATCCGTATTTTACCCGATTTTTATCTAGATTTTAACCCGATTTCATTCCATTTTGACATGATTTCACCCAATTTCAAATCGATCTCACCCAATTTGACTTGATTTCACTCAGTTTCCCCGAATTTCAACCTGACTTTACACAATTTTAACTCGATTTCGCTCATTTTTCTCAAATTTTAATCCGAGGTCACCCAATTTTAACTCAACTTTTCCAATATAACTTGATTTCACCTAATTTTAACTTGATTTCACTGAATCTCAACCCAATTTCACCTAATTTTAACTCGATTTCACCTAATTTCATCTCATTCACTCAATTTTAACTCGAATTCACTCAATTTTAATTTGATTTCACCTAATTTCAACCAGATTTCACCAAATGTTAGCTCGATTTCACCAAATTTTAACCCTATTTCACCCAATTTTAACTCGATTTTATACGATTTCACCGGATTTCAAGCCGATTTCACCCTTTTAAATCCATTTCATTGAATTTCAACCCGATCTCTCACCTAATTTTAACTCGATTTCACTGAATCTCAACCCAATTTCACTTAATTTTAACTCGATTTCACCTAATTTCAATCAGATTTCACCCATTTTTAACTCGATTTCACCTAATTTATCTTGATTTCACCTAATTTTAACCAGATTTTACCAAATTTTAGCTCGATTTCACCAAATTGTAACCCCATTTCACCCAATTTTAACTCGATTTCATCTGATATCACCGGATTTCAAGCCGATTTCACCCTTCTAACTTCATTTCACTGAATTTCAACCCAATTTCACATAATTTTAACTCGATTTAACTGAATCTCAACCCAATTTCACCTAATTTTAACAAGATTTCACCTAATTTCAATCCGATTTCACCCATTTTTAACTCTAGTTAAAATTGGGTAAAATCGGGTTAACACTACAAAAAATATGTCAATTTCAAGGGATAAATCCGTTGGAAATGACATTTTTTCCGTTGAAATAAGCCATTTTCCAATGGATTTCAACGGATTCTTGATTGTTGGTAATCGATCGTTGGAAACATGCATCCGTTGCGATTTTCAATGAATTTTCAATGGTCAAAATCCAGTTGAAAATTTTCAACGGATATTTCCAACGTCCGTTGGAAATTGTAATAGATGTTCGTTGAATATTTCAACAGCTATCCGTTGCAACATTTAAAGATTTAGCAGGAAAATTGGAAATCGCCTACGGATGTTCGTTGATAGTTTTGAGCATAATTTTTAAATATAGCAACTCATGTCCGTTTATGTTATGGTTGTATAATCAAAGAACATACGATGATTTTATAACGAATTTTATAAAATATTAATAAATCTTAAATTTAATATATTAATTCAAAGTCTACCAAAAATTTTAATTTAATATTTAAAGCAAACATTACAAATAAAATACTATATCATCTAAAACTTTGTATTCTTCTTCTTCTATCCCGTATTACGAAAATAAATAATGGCAGAATTCCATCAAAACTAGGCAACTATTTTTTATAACCGGATGATGGCGGAGTTCCGGTGAATCGTTTTTGGGAGAGGTTTTGATAGAATTTGAGCGGTTATTTTGAATATGTTAAAAATGAGTTGTTTCAACATCTTAAATACCTGAAATTTCAACGGGCATCCGTTGGAAATTTCAACGGATGCCCGAATGTGGTTAGGTGCAGAATTTTGTAATTATGATTTTTTTCCAAGTGGCATCCGTTGGAAGTTTCTAGAGATGTGCGTTGAAATTTCCAACATTTGTCCGTTGAAAATTTCAAGAGATGTTCATTGAAAAAAATAAGATGGTTAGGTGCATAATTTTGTAGTTATGACTTTTTCCAAGGGGCATCCGTTGGAATTTTTAGGGGATGCCCGTTGAAAATTCCAACGGATATCCGTTGAAAATTTGGAAAAATTGCAACGGGCATCCGTTTATAAATCTAAGGATTTTTAACGGTTCACCATGGGATCTGTTGGTAAATATTTTTAACGGATATGTCCATTGGAATCCGTTGGTACAAATTTCAACGGACAGATCCGTTGGAATCCGCTGGTATAAATTGCAACGGACGGATCCGTTGTAATCCGTTGATAAATATTTCAACGGACGGATCCGTTGATTCGTCCGTTGATATTTCCATGTTTTTAGTAGTGTAAATCGAGTTGAAATTTGGTGAAATTGGATTGAAATGGGTGAAACGAGTCAAAATTGGATGAAATTGGGTTGACATTCGGTAAAATTAGGTGAAACCGGATTAGAATTTGGTGAAATTGGATGAAATCGAGTTAAAAATGAGTGAAATCGGCTCCATAAAGTATTGTTTTGAATATTGAAACATTAATTATAATATATAATGTATATAAATACATATATCATAATTATTAAATGATATATATATATATACAAAACATGAATTATATAAATAAATCCGTTTAACCTATTTAACTTGTTGAACCGTTTAACCTACCCGAATCCTACTCAATTATATTATAAAACCCATCAACCCATTGACATCTTGTTTTGAAATTTTGGGTTTGGGGCCCTTATTTCATTTGATGGATCTTTGAAACATTTTTTCCTACGAGCCCATTAACACTGAATAAAGACAAAACAATTTCGAACACAAATTGAACAGAAATCAAATTTTATTCAACCCAAATTATCTTTTAATCGAATCGGAATGTGTATCCTATGATATAAAAATCTTTGTGATATAGTCTAAAATTATAATTAAAATAAGAAAATGTTAAATATTCAATATTCAATAATAAATAAAGAAAAAAATTTAATACAAAAATAAAATGCTTATACATAAATCAACTATAATAAAATAAATAGGAATACAAATAATAAAACATAATTCTAATGCGAGGGTTATGAATATAATTATCTTAATTTATATCCCTATTAAACGTCAAATATATTTGATTTTAAAATTATCATTAACTTACTGAACTATACATTTGTATCTGGTAATTTGCCTTTAGTTTCCGTTAAATCACCTTTAATTAGATTCAATTATTTTTATAACTCTTTTGTTTTTCTTATACATTTATCTTTTTGAAGACGTTGCAAATTGAGTCACCATTCAAAGACCAAAATTTTGATATTTGACGGTATACAAAAGAAAATATAAGCACATTATATATATAAATATATATACAAATTATACATATATATATATATATTAATTTATATACCATGAGATAGATTTTGTTTAATTTTTGTTATTCAGTGATAATTAAAAAACGTTTTCTCTTGGCAGAATTTGATACATTCATTTCGATGTCACTTAATGAATATTATAGTGTATTTAATTTTCTTTATTATCGATCCAAAGTTCAAAACCATATTTTCAATACCTAATAAACATTTTTATTATGAGTTTCAAAGTTGAGATATATATTGTTAAAGTGTTTCAATGCCTTACCATTTGAGGTATAATATATCTTTTTCTTTATGATACGAGTGTTCACCATGTTATCTCTCATACTTGTTCTCTTCTTATATTGATACAATTTTTTATTCTAATTGTAATGATAAATGCTACATACTACCATATATAATCAATTTTCGTTTTCGAGTCAAACAAAATAGATTTTGTCCATATAATCGATAATTACGTAAATATGGTGTATCCTTTTAAAAAACCATTACCTTAACAAATATCAATATTTTTGATTGACAATAAAATCTAAGTCCCATCAGCTTCTTTGTCTCATAGCAAGACTATATTCCATTGTTATATTCAAACACATAGATAGAGAATTATTGCAATTTTTGTTTTAGAATTCTTCAGATATGCAGAGAAAGACAATTGTGAAAAATATATTCTACAATTATCATAAAGTAGATTTCTAAAACTTTCTAACATCTAAAAATCATTATGAATCATTATTCAGATTTTTTTCAATATTTTTTCATTTGTTCACTGAATATATTTTGTTCTATTTCCAAAGAAGGGGTTTATTTCTACATCTTTACTCATCACAATAACATCAACATTTACATGAACATTACTATTCTGTAGTGCAAAGTTTTCTCCATGAGATCACCATATAAAATAACTCGGTGTGCAACATTTTAAATTAAGATGATTCAACACATTTTTTCGCTTATATAGTTTTCATTTTTACAATTGAAACATTGACCAGCCAACTTACTCGTTTTTCTTTTTGTAAAATTGATGAGTAGTTGTCATCGTCTTAAATTTGTGTAACGTCGTCCATACAATTCCTTTGTTTGTGAGATCGTTTTCTCACAAATGGTGATGAAAAGAGTTAAATTATCTCTAGACACTTTGCATTTTCTTATCAACTCTTTCAATTTGACGATGGTATCACTATAATATGAGATAAAAAAGATTATACAAAGTAGAATTAATGTATGATAATTTTATGTAGGAAATGAAATATGATGTAATGTGAGCTACATAAGCAATTTTCGAACGGATTTAAAGTCAAATGTAAGCAGACTAGGGAAGAAATAAAATTTGTTCCAAAACAATCACCAATTCCGATCGAATACAACTTTCGTTCAAAATTTACGGATGGAAAAAACAATACATCCGAAAAATGTGAACGAGCAAAATGTCCGTGTGTGACTTATGGACGAAATATAGACGATTTGGTTAAGTCGTAAACACTAATCCTTGGATTCATATTTATCGTTTTTGTAACAATGATAATATTTCTCCCATTTTATGTTAGAATCTTTATCTTAGAAAAAGATATTGATATAAACTTTCAAATATGAGCTGGACCTAACTAATCCCAAAAGCTAGCTCAAGAGTTTAGGATTGCCCAATACCATATATACAAGTCCCAAGGTTCATGTCCTTGCCGATGTGGGACAACTTATCATAACACTCCTCCTCACGCCTAGGCTTAATCCTGAAGCGTGGACATCGCAATCGGGGATCCAACATCGGTATATCCAAATCGGGACGAACCGGGCTCTGATACCATTTCAAATATGGGCTGGACCTAACTAATCCCAAAAGCTAGCTCAAGAGTTTAGGATTGCCCAATACCATATATACAAGTCTCAAGGTTCATGTCCTTACCGATATGAGACAACTTATCATAACATAAACTAAAATTAACATATTACGTACATATCTTAAGAATCATAAATGTTCAACATTATCATTAAATTAGGCTAAATCGACTCAAACTCCCTCAACCACATTCGAATTTTTCAAAACCTCTATAAATCACACCTTGTATTTCCGATACCCTAAACTTAGAGAGGTTTTCATGTCATAATATGTATATAGACACACATATATCTTTATATATTAAAACATATACATATATATAGACATATATACATATAAACACATATATATATATATATGTATATATGCACATATATTTTACACACATACAAATACAATATAAATATACATATGTATATAAATAGCATATATATATAGACATGCATCTTTATAAACCTATATATATATATATATATAAATTCGTAAACACGTTATATACACATTTATTTATATATGTATACATATATATTTCTTTATTTTATATATATAATGATCTTAAACCCCTTATTCACATTCTAATTTTTTGAAACGTTTTATCTTAAATTCTTTAAATCGAAGAAAAAACTAATACTTAATGTGACAAATCAACCGATTATTTTCGCTATATAAGTGGCATATCAACACCATATTATGTACATTCAAATGTTTTAGTATAATTTTTGGTTTATAGGATTTAAGATACATATGGTTAGAAAATTTTCTAAAAAATTTAAAGGTAGTTGATAATTTTTTGACATTATTTAGCCTTAAAATTATGAATGCTTCACATTTTACAAGACAAAAGAGACTGAAAGAGACTCTAACTAACTTTCTTATGTTTCATCATTAAGCATTCGTTTGGAGACATCTTTGCCCTCGAGGGCTTTGATTAGCCGTTTTCCCCTCTTCTTAATTATTATTATAATTTTAATTTAATAATTAAAACATATTGTTTAATTTAGTTTATATTATTAATCACTTAGAAATTGACATCCCAACTATATTTCCCTCCCTCTTCTTTTATAATCTAATCCAGTGTGGTTAATAATTATTTTTTAAAACGGCCAAGGACAAAAGTTTCATTCTGATTTGGACGATGATTACATATAATTTAGTTTCTTTTAATTGTGAAAACTATATTTTCATTTATACCCTTCAATTATTTGGGTTATATTCCAAATTTGTGAATTTTGCAGGATTATCTATTAAACCAATAGCAACATATACACAATAATTTATGATAGATACATACATAGTGTAATATTATATATCATTAATAAAAAAATACTTTTCATATTAAATTATATATTAGTGTCTAATTAATGTAATAAACAATTATGCATGTAATAATAAAATAATATAACAGTTAAGGAATGAGGATTATATCCCGTGAATGGGTCATTGTCTATCATTCGTGGTCCCTGCAGGCACAATATCTAATATTCCAAATTACAATCTCTAATCGACCGACCTTTCTTATATATATATATATATATATATATATATATATATATATATATAAACATATAATAAGGATTTGATTCCATGTGGGGACATTTCCGATTTCATTTCTAGATCCCACCATATTATCATTTGATTATCTTTGTCTTGTTTATTTCTTCTTGATTGCAATTAATTTTTAAATGAAGAAGATATTCTAGACTAATGTATTACAATTTAATTTATATAAAAATGAAATTATTTTGCAGTTATGGTAAGTGACAAGTAGGTCACTTATATCAATGTTATTCAAGATGAATTGGATTTCGGGTGAAACGCAACCGCGGTGACTGCGTTTTCAGTCGATTCTGTGCAAGGTTAAAATCGACTAGTGGATTCGTAGTCGTTCGAAAACGCATCGAAATGCAAATTTTTTAAAAATATGAAATTATGTTGTGTTACGTTTGCGTTTCGAATAAAATTACCAAAATATTTTCGTGTCTTTCTCTTATCTTTTCTCTCTTTCTATTATAATTTATATTAATTGTAAATATATATACATATATGTGTATATGTATCGTATATTTAAATATTTGTTATAATTTTTAAATTTATTTCAAATATTTGAAATTTATAATTTAAAAATATACACTAAAAATTTAAATAAATTCTTTTCTTAATAATTGTCTATTTTGGTAATTTTGTTCAAAACGCAATCGCAACAATTTTATATCATTCGCTTCTAATCGCAGTCGTCCGCAAACATAACGATTCCACCATTCAAACAAAATGAAACAAAACATCACCAATCGGTGACCGAAACGCCCACAAACCCAACGTTTCCACAATCGTGATTAAATACAAATTATTTTTAAAGTTTATGTTAAAATCTTAAAATTGAATAACATCCACATTAGTCATGGTTATAGAATGTAAAGATCTATGATTTTGTTTTTGAAAATATTAAAAAAATACATATATCATATATGTTTTTTCTGTTACAACCTAGATTAAACAAGTGCAATTATTCCACAGTAATTAAAACTTTTTTTTTTCCTTTTTAAAGTCTGATTACACTTTAATTAGCATATTTTGAACTTGCTAAAACTAATAATTCGCAAAGGGTTGACTCTACATTTTATATTTTATTTTTTCATAAACTTAAAAAGATTTTAGATAGCATTAATTTTTCATCCTCCTTCCTACAATTAATTACGAAAACCATGCAAATCCAATTATTGAAATATATATATATATATATGTGCATATATATAAATGTGATAATGTATACCAACCGACCGATTCAATGGAGTGGAGTTGCAATGATTATTAGCGTATTCTAATGTCAAATCAAAACAAAAAATTTATTGGACTTTATATATTTTGGTATTTATAAGATTCTGGTATCGATGTTTTGTCATTACACGCTTAACACTTAAATTAATATAATGCGACAAAACTAATTAATTTGCATATAATATAATATCTTATAAGAAGCTTTTTTTAAAGACATGTAAAAATAATTTAGAACAAATAAAAAGGAAATCTAAAGGCATTATCGAAGATTTTATTGGGAGAAAAATAGACGTGATAATAATATATATGAAGATCTTATAAAACATGAAATCTCTTACGATATTATGCTAAAGCAGATAATATTTTGGATTGGTGATGGGTTACTTCAAATCTCTTATGATATCTATATAAATCATATCGATTATTACTTACTTTTTTATAAAGAAAAAATTTACCTCGAAAATCTAAAAAAAGGAAATTTAGTCCAAAAAATGACAGTAAAAAAGAAAGCACCTTTCAGATATATATATATATATATATATATTGCAAAAATCTTACTCCTTTTTTTGAAAACTTTTACACTTTTCATATCATATATAAATAAACATCATAGGGTGTTTGAAATTGATGGAAAATACATAATTGAATTTTCAAACAATATAGAGTAGAAAAGATGGTTTGAAAATTACTTAAATGTCTAAATTTTGTTATACTTTTTCTATGCAAAAAACATATTATATTTTTTTATATCACAGTCGTATAAATTTATAAACTTTTGTCCAAAATTTTCTTACGTTAGACCGATGAAAAAATTAATTTAATACCCATTTAATGTTGCTGATGATTGCATACGAAGTTTTTTTTACAAAAACTTATGATTTTATATTTTTCTGTGACAATATTTTGTATTATATCATTCTTGACAGTCTAAAAAAGTTAATATATGTGTAATATATTATCTATGGCTTTTTTTCCTCTATCACGAGTGTATTATCTCTTGTTTGGAAATAAATAAATGAAATATATTACAAAAAAATTCAACTGCCAAAATCAACAACTTCCGGACGATTAAAATGAAAGAAGTACGTTTATATATAATCATTCATAAACTTTAAAATTCCATTCGAAAATTTAAATCAATACTTTAATTTCGAATTTATTAGCAAATATTTTTATTATATACGTCGTCGTTTTATTTTAGTTGGTTAATCTCTCCGTTTGTTTTCCGTTAATTGTTTGTTTTAGTTGGTTGTTAGACGTTAGTGTGTGTTGTTTCTGTTTTTGGGTATCTGGTATTTCAAAACCAGGAAGACATTCATAAGTGACAGTAAGTAAAAATTTAGAAAATGGGTTTCACAAAATTGCTTTCTTCTTCATTCAATTTTCAAATTTGTGGAATAGCTTTTGTTATGGTATCAGAGCTTTAAGCTCATTTCTTCCGCTTCATTACTCTATTCTTCTTCATCATCATATCGAATCAAAGTTCTAACGCTGAATCATCTCATTCAACTTTCGGAAATCCAGATCCGTAAGAATCCATTGTTTTTACATCCTGCTGATTCATCTAGTGTAACACTTGTAACAGAAAAACTTGAAGGTTCGTCAAACTACAATACCTGGTCTCGATCGTTCATCAAAGCACTCAATACGAAGAACAAAGTTGGTTTTCTACTTGGAACTATCCCTAAGCCTGATGAAGGACATCCAGATTCAGGTGCGTGGTCTCGTTGTAATGATCTTGTTTGCACATGGATTCAGAATGCAGTTTCTTCTGAAATCAAAGGTTTATTGGTTTATCTTGATGAAGCTCATATTCGATGGAAAAATCTGGAAAATCGTTTTAGTCAAAGGAACATTTCTAAGATTTATCATATTCAACAACAACTTAATTCGATTCATCAAGGATCTCTTGATTTGAGCTTTTACTTTACTAAAATAACTAGTCTGTGGGAAGAGCTGAAAAATTATGAAGTCTTACCTTCATGTACCTGTAATGGTTGTACATGTGGAGCTGATGCTAGGTGGTTATTGCTTTATGAAAGGCGTAACATAGTGAAGTTTTTGATGAGGTTGAATGATAGCTACACACCAGTACGTCGAACAATTTTGATGAGTGATCCTCTTCCAGACTTTACCAAAGTTTACAATATGTTGTCTCAAGATGAACAACAGAGAATTGATTATCCAGATTCAGATGCTGCTGTATTTCATATAGGAACACAGAATTATAAACCACGCTCATCATTCCCTATTAATCAAAATCGCAACAAAATTGTGTGTACTCATTGTGGACTTGGGAGTCACACGATTCAGAAATGTTACAAGTTACATGGTTATCCTCCTAGTTTCAGATCCTCTAGTTCTACAAGTTCTAATTGGAATCCTAGGCCATTAGTTCAGAATTATAATGGTTATAAGCCGAGATCTAATGTTCCTAATACTCAAGTTAATATGGTGTCTACAAATCAAGAAACTGATACTTTACACAGTTGTGTTGAAGATCAATCTGCAGGTTCAGGAAATAATGCCGTGGAACAAGCACAAGCACTTATTGCTCAATTTACCAATCAACTACAAGGTTTAAGCCAATCGCTTATGGATTCAGGTTCTACTACTCTCCCACCTCAAATTACCCCTCCCAATTCAGGTACATCATCTCTTACTCATCATCCTTTAACCACATTGGAACCTGGTATTTCATTTTCTCGTTTAGTCTGGATTATTGACACTGGAGCCACTTGTCATGTCTGTTGTGATCTATCCTTATTCTCTGACATTCAAACCATATCTCCTGTTTCTATCACATTGCATAATGCTTATCATATTATCACTACTAGATCAGGCACAGTAAAGCTTTCTTCAACTTTTATTCTCACCTCTGTTCTATTTGTTCCCACTTTTCGATTCAATCTTCTTAGCATTAGTGCTCTTACACGTTCCACAAATTATTCTGTAACTTTTTACCATGATTCATACATCATTCAGGACCCTATTCAGGGATTGACGATTGGTAAAGGAAATCAACATGAACATTTGTACATCCTTGAGTTACCTGGTTCCCCTCAACACACACATCCATTCATCTCTTCATCTACTATCAATGTATCTACTATCATAGCGTCACATTACAGCAGATGGCACCAATGATTGGGTCATCCTTCTTCTTTGAAGATACAATCCAGTTCTCACAACACCAATCCTACATTCAAGCCTTCTTCACATCCTATTGAACATTGTCCTATTTGTTCTCTTACTAAACGGAAAATTTTAAAATTTCCTTCGAATCCTCATTTGTCTTCTTGTCCTTTTGATTTACTTCATTTGGATATTTAGGGTCCTTTTCATGTTCCTACAGTCGAAGGTTTTAGATACTTTTTCACTATAGTTGATGATTGTTCTAGAGTTACTTGGATTTACTTGTTAAGGTCTAAAGATGAAGTCTCGCAGAAATTTCCTGAGTTTCTTTCTTTGGTTCAAACACAATACTCTACTCTTGTCAAAGCCATTAGATCTGATAATATGCACCAGAACTTCGTTTTACTTCTTTATTGACTAAACATTGAATTCAACATTATTTTTCTTGTCCTTACACTCCACAACAGAATTCCGTAGTTGAAAGAAAACATCAGCATATTCTAAATATTGCTCGAACTTTATTCTTTCAATCAAATATACCACTTGTTTACTGGGGAGATTGTGTACTCACTGCTGTTTATCTTATGAACAGAACTCCAACTTCTCTTCTTAATTATAAATCTCCTTTTGAAGTTCTCACAAAAACAAAACCATATTATACTCACTTAAGGGTTTTTGGGTGGCTTTGTTACATTGGTACTCTTGTTTCCATGCGTCACAAATTTACTGAAAGGGCAAGATCTGCTGTTTTTCTTGGTTACCCTCCAGGTTACAAAGGATACAAAGTTCTGGATCTCCTTACCATATTGATTTCCATCTCTAGAAATGTAGTTTTTCATGAGGATATATTTCCTTTCCACAGTCCCAAACACACTACAACACCTTCCACAGATTTCTTTTCTGGTTCTATTTCTCCTTTCATTTTTTATGATTCCTTTTCTTCTCCTGATTCTGGTTCATCACAACCTACAAATCCTACTGTGTCTGATCCCTCTTATGATCCCTCTTCTGTTTCTATTCCTGGGGTTTTATCAGAGAATAAAGATCGACCACACAGACAAATAAAGGCTCTTAGTTATTTATCAGACTATCATTGCTACCATTTAATTCATAAATCTCCACCCATTATATCTGATACAACACCATACCCTATTTCTTCCCATTTGTCATATGACAATTTAAATTCACCACACAAACACTTCACCCTTACAATCTCTACTCAAACAGAACCTACATCATATATCCAAGCAGCTAAATCTGAATCCTGGCGAGAAGCAATGAAACTTGAGTTGGATGCGTTAATTGGCACTAATACTTGGGAAATTTGTTCATTGCCTTCTAATAAACGTGCTATTGGTTGTAAATGGGTTTTCAAGACCAAATATAATGCAGATGGATCTGTTGAACGTCACAAAGCACGTTTAGTGGCTAAAGGATACACACAATTAGAAGGAATTGACTATCTAGACACTTTTAGTCTTGTGGCTAAGATGACAACAGTTCGTATCTTATTATCTCTTGCTGCTGCAAACAATTGGCATTTATGTCAAATGGATGTGTCAAATGCCTTCCTAAATGGTGATTTATTTGAGGAAATCTACATGTCTATTCCACTTGGTTATTTAGAGATTAAGGGGGAGCAAGTTCCTTCTAATTCTGTTTGTAAGCTGATGAAATCAATTTATGGATTGAAGCAGGCATCAAGACAATGGAATATAAAGCTTACAACAGTTCTGGTTTCGGCTGGGTTCACACAATCCAAATCAGACACTTCTATGTTTGTTAAAAGAAGAGATGCAACTGTTGTCATAGTTCTCATCTATGTCGATGATATTTTGATCACTTGAAATAATGAGGTCATGATCAAGTTCTTGAAACAAATTCTGCATTACCAGTTTAAAATTAAAGATCTGGGCAATCTGAAATTTTTTCTGGGTTTAGAAGTGGCTCGATCTCACAAAGGTCTTTATATCTGTCAACGCAAATATACATTGGAACTTCTTGAAGAATTTGGAATGCTTGGATGCAAGTCTGTTTCAACACCTATGGAGGTAAATATTATATTGTCTCAAGATTCTGGTGATATGCTTGATGATCCCTCCTTATACAGAAAATTAGTAGGCAAACTAATCTACTTGACTGTTACCCGCCCAGATATCAGTTTTTCTGTCACTAAGTTAAGTCAATACATGTCTCAACCTCGGACAATTCATCTACAGGCAGCCATTCGAGTTCTAAGGTATCTGAAAATTTCACCAGCACAGGATTTGTTATACCCTGCAGCTTCTGAATTTAGGCTATCAGCTTATACAGATGCTAATTGGGCAGCCTGTCCTGATTCACGCCGCTCTGTTACTGCTTATTGTGTGTTTATTGGTCTGCTCTCGTTTCTTGGAAATCGAAGAAGCAACACACAGTTTCTCGGAGTAGTGCAGAGGCAGAGTATCGAGCAATGGCTCATACCACTTGCAAGCTTCTTTGGATTGCCTCTTTGTTACAGGAACTGGGACTTCCTATTTCGCTTCATGTTACTCTGTTTTCGGATAGTCAATCTGCAATACATATTGCTATTAATCCAGTCAATCATGAGCGAACAAAACACATAGAACTCGATTGCCATTTTGTTAGAGATCAGATTACACTTGGATTTCTCAAGCCATTACATGTACGATCACAAGAGCAAGTTGCGGACATGCTGACAAAACCCATATCTGCAGATCAGCTCAAACATCTCATGTCCAAGATGAGCATCTTCGACCTTTACACTCCAAACTCATCTTGAGGGGGAGTTTTATTATATACGTCTTCGTTTTAGTTTAGTTGGTTAACCTCCGTTTGTTTTTCGTTAATTGTTTGTTTTAGTTGGTTGTTAGACGTTAGTGTGTGTTGTCTCTGTTTTTGGGTATCTGGTATTTTAAAACCAGGAAGACATTCATAAGTGACACTAAATAAAAATTCAGAAAATGGGTTT
This sequence comes from Gynandropsis gynandra, assembly GCA_036759665.1. Lineage (NCBI taxonomy): Eukaryota > Viridiplantae > Streptophyta > Magnoliopsida > Brassicales > Cleomaceae > Gynandropsis > Gynandropsis gynandra. Next base: position 39,920,806 of record CM071871.1, on the reverse strand, counting down.
CACAAAATTGCTCTCTTCTTCATTCAATTTTCAAATTTCTGAAATAGTTTTTGTTAAATATGAACGATTTTTAGAGAAAATATTGATATGAAAACTTATATATTTCGAATCTGTTCTAAAGTTTCATAACAATAATTATAAAATCTAAATTATATATATAATAAAAATAAGAAATTTAAAAGTATTGAAACTTTCGTAAAGAGATTCAATGAGATATTCGGCGGCGAGACTCCAAAATAGATTGCAAAAGACAATTAATAAATTTTAAAAAATGCAATCAGCCTTACCAAATTAGTCACTAAGCTAACAATTATTTTATTTAATTTATTTTTATAACAAATATTAATGATATATATACTCTCTATGGGTTTCTAAATGCATGCATCCGTCGTATCAAACCGTCTATCATCATGGGCCTTTGTACCAAAAAAACAATTTTAAATATATAAAAAAAAACAATTAGGGAAAAAAGGCTAAAATATTGATAGCCAGCTGTTATGTGAGACCCACCTTCGAATCACCATCCATCATGTACCCCTCTCATCAAACATCGATTAGAAGCCAATATTATATATATATATATATATTTGTCAAATATGTTCTTTCATAATTGTTATTTGTATCGCTACATAATTCATAATTCATAAAATAACAACTCACATCCTTATCAATTGTAATTGCTACAAAGAAATATATCATGATCTATATCTTTTTTTTTTCAAAAATTATCTAATATCTTTTTTATATGCGTTTTTATTCTTTTACATTTCAAGCAACATACATTTTATTGGTCTAGACCTCATCAAACACTTACTAATCTATTAACATAAAGGATATAAATTGAAAAATATCGAAAACGAAATTTGATAAAGAAAAAAAAAGGAAGAAAGAGAGGGTGATGCAGAGTAAAAGAAGATTATTGAATGAACTTCTAAAATGTATTCACAAACATGTACATTTGAGTGTATATATAAGATTTATTGATTCTAAGAATGACTAAGAATGAGAAACAACCAAGAAGAAAAAAAAAATTAACTTATATGTGTATAATTAACTTATGTAAGAAAAGAATATGCTAATACACACCCTCAGTTGTATACCATTTACTTGAATGGATGATATGTTTGACACATTTATTTTGGATACTAAATTTGTAAAAGGAGATGGCTGAAGGTCTTTGTCAATAAGTCTACGATCTCATTGTACCACATACATTGTTTTCAGTAGACCATTATTGATATTGTTGCGTACAGTACGTCAGCCAATCACTACAAAAAAGACGCGCTATTTCCAACGGACGGGGCAACGGATCCGTCCGTTGGTAGAAAATAGCAACGGATTGCAACAAATATGTTAATGCTTTCAACGGGAGCATATTCGTTGCAATCCGTTACAAATTCCAACGGATTTCAACGGAATAATGCCGTTGCCAAATCCGTTACAAAACCGTTGACAATTTGCGACGGTTTGTAACGGATAAGTTCCGTTGGCCATATCCGTTGGAAGGCCGTTAGAATCCGGGGAAAATATTCTGACGGTCATCCGTTGACAATTGTAACGGTGATCCGTTGGCATTTGTATCGGGTGGCCCTCGATATTAGAAATTTTGAGGATCTTGCAACGGGCATCCGTTTTAAATTCCAACGGATGTCCGTTGTAACTTTAACTATATATATGGGAACCAAAGGTTATATCAAACAAACCACCAATATCAAGTATCTTTTGTCTCCATGGTTGAATCTAAAACAACTTTGTTAAACTTTCTTACCAGTGGTGAGGAAGTTTATTAGGGTTGTTTTGGATTCGATTATGGAAATAAAGATACTGGTTTTGGTGACGGAGGTAGTTGTCGGATAGGATTCTATGTTAAAGTTATTTTTTATGTAAATTATTGTTGTTATCCTATGTTAATTATGTCATTGGAAAGAGATATAAATGAAGTTTTAGACTCTATATTTCGGTTTTTGCGTACTGATTGAGTTCGATATGAAATCAGTTCCACTTACATCATCAATATCATAAATACCAAAACTTAAACTATTGTAATATGCAAAAATAACGAATTATAACGAATTTGCAAGCATTTACAACGGGAAAGGATATTGTTCGTGGCTATTTATGTTCGAAAGTAAATGTTATCCGTCGAAGATCCGTTAGAAACCGGGGAAAAGCGTTCCAACGAGCATCCGTTGAAATTGTAACGGACTGCCGTTAGAAAAAGCAAAGGATGACCGTTGATATTTTGAATTTGGAGGTTCACGGGTCGAAATAAGTACACGTGAAACTGCAACGGGCGTCCTTGTCATATCCAATGGATGTCCGTTGGAACATTAGCTATTTAGATCTTACCAACAAGTGCGTCAAACCATCAATAACAAAAACACTTTCGAAAAAATGTCGTCGTCTTCGAATCGAAATATATATAGATCAAGGGAGTGGATATATAGAAGAAAAGATCCTGTAACCGAAGAGATTACACAAGAATTCTTACATGGATTAGAGCAATTCATGAGTTTTGCATCGATGCAGCCTTTGTGTCAAGAACGTGGGACAATGTTATGTCCATGCAA
>CM071871.1:39869890-39893464 GCA_036759665.1 Gynandropsis gynandra | reverse complement strand
CTTCTGTTAAGCTTCGGGATTATGTCACTTACTCTGCTCGTTGTCTTGAAGACCCCATTCGCATTTCTTCTCCGCCCTCTTCATCGTTCTCAGGTACTGTCTCGTATCTCATAGCGAATTACGTTACTAATGCCGATGGGTTTACAAGATCAAGTACAAGTCTGATGGGAGTATCGAACGCTACAAAGCTCGACTTGTTATTCTTGGCAATCGGCAAACTGAAGGCGTTGATTTCGAGGAGACCTTTGCTGTGAAGATGAAGATGACGACTGTTCGCACATTCTTGGCCATTGCTTCCGTAAAACAATGGGTTGTTCATCAGATGGACGTTCACAACGTACATGGTGATGGTGATCTACATGAAGATATCTATATGAAGGTTCCTCCTGGTTTATCATGTGACGACCCGGCTCTTGTTTGCAAACTGAAGAAGTCTCTCTATGGTTTGCGACAAGCTCCTCGTTGTTGGTTTGACAAGCTTGCTACCGCACTTCTTGCATATGGTTTCCTTAAATCACGGTCAGACTCTTCCTTGTTTACTTTGGTTCGAGGTACGCGACATCTTCATGTTCTTGTTTATGTTGATGATCTTTTGCTCGGTGGGAATGATGTTGACATGATGGAGGTCTTCAAGACATATCTTCGGCACTGTTTTCGTATGAAGGATCTTGGGGTTCTCAAGTATTTTTTAGGAATTGAGGTTGCCAGAACTTTTGATGGGATCTACTTGCACTACAAAAAAACATTGAGTTTCCAACGGATGGGGTCTGTTGGAAACAAATCGCAACGGATTTTAACGAAGCCAAGAATATTTCTAACGGAACATTTCTGTTGCCATCCGTTACAATTTGTGACGGATTTGCAACGGAAATAGCCCGTTGTCGTATCCGTTGCAATCCGTCGCAATTTGTAACGGGTTTCTAACGGTAAGTTTCCGTTGGCGATCTCCGTTAATCTCCGTTAGAATCCGACGCAACAGATAACAACGGACGTCCGTTGCAATTGGTAACGGACATCCGTTAGAAATGTTAACGGAATACCGTTGCAATTGTGAATATCGAGGTTCACCGGTCGAAATAATTTCACGTGATCGTCCAACGGGCATCCGTTACACACTTTCCAACGGACATCCGTTGGAAAGAACATTATTTAGATCTAAAAGTGCGTCAAACCATCAATAACAAAAACATTTTCGAAAAAATGTCGTCGTCTTCGAATCGAAATATATATAGATCAAGGGAGTGGATGTATAGAAGAAAGGATCCTATAACCGAAGAGTTTACGCAAGAATTCTTACACGGATTAGAGCAATTCATGAGTTTTGCATCGATGCAGCCTTTGTGTCAAGAACGGGGGACAATGTTATGTCCATGCAAAAGATGCAAAAACATGAAGTATCGGAGTCAAGAAATTGTTTGCAAACATCTTTATAAGGTGGGTTTCGTTGAAAATTACGAAATTTGGTTTTTTCACGGCGAAGATTGCGGTGTTAGAGATAGTGTGCAAGATGCACAAGTACAACGAAATGAAGAAGTTATTTATGAAGAATCAATGACCAATCCATATGTGGAAATGGTGTCAGATGCTTTTCCTGGAGTCGTTAATGAACAAACGCATGAAGAAATGCCGAACATCGATGCACGTCGATTCTTCAACCTATTGGATTCGGCGAAACAACCTATATATGAAGGTTGTCGTGAAGGTCAGTCTCGGTTATCTTTATCTTCAAGATTGATGGGTATTAAAACAGACTATAATGTTGCTGAAAATTGCATGGATTCTTTTTGCAAAACAATGCGTGAGAATTTACCGGAACATAATCAAGCTCCTGAGACATACTACGAAACAAAGAATGTGTTGAAAGATTTAGGAATGCCACATCAGAAAATTGATGTTTGTAGAAACAGTTGTATGTTGTTTTGGGGAAATGATAAAGACTTGTTGGAATGCAAGTTTTGCGGTGCAAGCAGATTTCGGCCTAAAAAACCATCTTCACGGAAATACGTACCATACAAGAAAATGTTTTATATGCCTGTAGCAAACAGGTTGAGAAGGTTATATGAATAAAAAAAACCGCTGCAGCAATGAGATGGCACGCCGAACACTCCACGACCGAAGGTGTAATGCAACATCCAACGGATGGTCATGCTTGGAAAGATTTCAATGTAATATTTCCCGAGTTTGCACGTGAAACGAGAAATGTTTATCTTTGCCTGTGCACGGATGGTTTTAGTCCCTATGGACAATCTGGAAGCCAATATTCTCTGTGGCCGGTGATTTTGTCCCCGTATAATTTGCCTCCCGAGATGTGTTTGAAAAGAGAGGTAATGTTTCTGACGTTGTTGATTCCAGGACCAGAACATCCGAAGAAAAGTTTCGATGTCTTTTTGCAGCCATTAATTCATGAATTACGACAGTTGTGGAACGACGGTATCCTTGCTTATGACGTCAGTACTAAGCAAAATTTCAGATTGAAAGCGGTCTTGTTGTGGACAATTAGCGATTTTCCTGCCTATGGAATGTTATCTGGATGGAGCACGCACGGAAGAATGGCATGTCCATATTGTATGGAGGATACAGATTCATTTCGACTAGTCCATGGTAAGAAACCATGTTGGTTTGATTGTCATAGAAGATTTCTTCCTCGTGGTCATGTTTTCAGGAGAGATAAAAAACATTTTCGGAAGAACGTGATACAAAAAGAAGAGGCGATGTGCATGCAAACCGGAACACAAATCCTTTACGAAAGATTGAACACGATGGGTGATTTACAAGAATCGGTTGAATGCGGTGGAGATCGTGGGCATCGTAAACCAAAAGGTCAAGGTGAATGGCATAACTGGTATAAACGTAGTATCTTTTGGGAACTACCATACTGGAAATCATTGATATTACGTCATAATTTAGATGTTATGCATATCGAGAATAACTTTTTCGATAACATCATAAATACTGTTTTGAATGTGGCGGGGAAAACCAAGGACAACATACAATCTAGAAAAGATTTGAAGTCAATATGCCGACGACCTGAGTTGGAATTAAGAGATGGCAGGTCACCAATCCCGGTATTCAGATTGTCTGGTCCGGCGAAAACGGCATTATTAAAATGGTTAAAAGAGGACGTTAAATTTCCCGATGGATATGCATCGAACATTGCTCGGTGTGTGGATATTGTTGGGTCGAGACTGATTGGATTGAAAAGTCACGATTGTCACGTTTTCATGCAGCGGCTCATTCCAATTGCTTTTGCTGAGCTGTTACCACGTAATGTGCACGATGTGTTATGCGGAATCAACATATTTTTCAGAGATATATGTTCAAGGAATTTAAAAGATGCATACTTGAAAGAAATGAAAAACAATATCTCTGAAGTATTATGTGCATTGGAAAAAGTTTTTCCGCCTTCATTCTTCGATGTCATGGAGCATTTGCCGATACATATTTACCAGATTAGGCAATACTCGGTGGTCCAGTTCAATTCAGATGGATGTATCCTTTCGAAAGGTTTTTCTTTCATTTAAAGAAAAAAGCAAAAAATAAAGCAGCGGTCGAAGGATCTATTGTCAAACAATACTTGCTGGAAGAAATAACATATTTCAGCTCATTTTATTTCGAGTCGCATATTCAAACGAAAGAACGTCGTGCAGCGGATGATCACACAAACTATATGTATCAATATAATCCGCAGTTTGGCACGATTCCTGAAATGTTTACACCGATTGGACGTACAGGAGGTAAATCCGATGAATATTGGTTAACACCAGAGGAATATAATCACGTCCACACATATATACTACTAAATTGTCAAGAGTTATTACCATTCTAAAGGTACGTATACATGGTCGTCCACACATATATACTACTAAATTGTCAAGAGTTATTACCATTCGAAAGGTACGTATACATGGTACATATTAATTTCAATCTTTTATATATATATAGTTAAATGTAACGAATCGTATAATTCAGGATATTTGACGACGGAGTGCTTGGTACATATCCTCATCTAAATGCAAATGAACTCACTGACATGAAAGTTCAACATTATGGCTCATGGTTTCGAGATTACGTAAGTACTCATATATATATATATATAAATTAATTGCATATAAAAATATTAATTTATTTTGTGCCATACGTATACAGGTGAAAAATTCTGATGAAATACTTCCTACGTGGTTAAAAGATTTGGCCAATGGTCCCGCACGAAATGTCATGTGTTGGCCAATCTTGTTTACTCGCGGCTACACATTCCACACGTATGAACACGGAAAACATAGAAGCACATACAACTATGGTGTTTGCGTTAATAGTGATATAGAGGGTGATAACTTCTACGGCATTTTGCACCAAATCATACAACTGGAATATCCCGGTCTCGTTGGGTTGAAGGTGATGCTTTTTAAATGTCAATGGTTTGACCCAACCGTAGGACGTGGAATACGAAAAAATCGTTGGGGAGGAATTGACGTCAATCCGGCACGACAATATGGTAAGTATGATCCATTCATCACCATAGATCAAGCAGATCAAGTTTGTTATGTGCAATATCCAACAACATTGAAACGTCGAAGAGAGGAGTGGTGGGCCGTAGTGAAGATCAAGCCTCGAGGGATCATAAGCTCTGATGATAAAGAAGATGCGTTGCAACCCGATTATCCGCAGCCGCTTCGTTTGATTGATACGGATCGCGAGGACATTCTTGCTAGAAATGACATTGACGGGGAACTTATACGGGATGAAGATGTTGAACCGGAAGATGCTGAAGATGAAAACGGCGATGATTCAATGACCAATCGAAGGAAGACTCGCCCATCGATGAATCTACTGAAGAAGAACTTTAAATACAATAATGTATATGATGTGTAATCAAACAATCGAAATGTTCATACAATCGATTTCATTATGTTAATTAAGTGTAACATTCATGATGTTTACTTATGTATACGATATGTAATTGATCAATCGAAACGTTAATACAATCGAATGGGTTATATATACAATGTTAGATGTATTAAAACTTAGAATTATATAGACGTTGAAACACAAATACGAGCCTCGACACTTAGAAAAATTTTTAAATTTGTCCATATTTCCAACGGTTGCCCGTTGCAACCATTCTGACGAATCATACTAACGGACATCCGTTAGAATTTCTAACGGACATCCGTTAGAATTTCTAACGGACGTCCGTTAGAAAAGGCAATGATGCCTACTCTAGTCTGCAGATTTTTCCAACGGGCATCCGTTGCCAATTCTAACGGAAGCCCGTTGCGAAGGGAGACGAGCCGTCTAACGGACGTCCGTTGCCTCGGGAACAGAAATTTCTAACGGACGTCCGTTAGAAATTCTAATGGATGTCCGTTAGGAATAAAGAATGTCGTGTCAATTTACAGAACGTCGTGTCAATTTATTGCATTCGTTGCGTGGACATGATTTCCAACGGGCATCCGTTAGAATTTCTAACGGATATCCGTTGGAAATTTCTATATATAAAAGTTTGAACAGTTCTTATTTCAACACAACTTCAAAAACAAACTTCTCTCTAAACTTCCGTTGCAACCTCAAAAACCTAGAAATTTTAGAATATGATGAGACCTAGAAGGTTTATCGGGTCGGGTGGGTTGTTGGCTGGTTCCGCGGGAGCCCCACCCCCGCCTCCACCCCCCCCATATCGTCCTCCTTCACCTGAATCGGCTCCGCCGATATTTGAGGAGGACGATATGGTCGATATCGATGCATTGATCGATGATTTTGATGGGCGTCCAACCCTTCTGATCATCGATCCTGAACGTTTGTCGGGAACGCTCTGGTATAAATTTAATTTTATCTATTGTATTGTTAAATATTTTAAATATGATCTAACGTTTAATTTAAATGTTTCAGGTTTGATGAAGATGACGTTTTGAAACACACAAACAACGTCATAATCCAAGGTTCCCTCCAAGACGAACTTTACTATTCCTGGCAAGTTACGCCAGAAGTAGTGCGCCAGCGATGGTGGCGCACTTTTATAGTAAGTTTTTCTATTAAATTTAATATTTCTTTATATAACATTGATTATAATACTAATTGTATAATGTTTATTTCAGCGTTCATACAGGTGGAGGCGAAAGGACACAAATCGCATATATAGTGCATGGATGCACGATATGCAAGTGAGGATGCGGCTCATGATGAACGGTGCAAAGCGTAATTACTACGCCAGCAGCCGCAAACCAACAAAATGATCCAACATTGGGAGTCCGCGGAATTCAAGGCCAAGAGCGACAAGGCCAAAAAATGTCGCTACGGTGAGAAAGTTCCCGGAGATGGTCCGCATCGCCATACTTCGGATCAAAATCCTTCCCGAAACGAAGGAAAGAGTTGGTAAGAATCTAAATTTATTCCTTTATATTTTTGTTATGTAAAATATTAATCTAACTAAATTTATTTTATATTACAGATGCAACGGATAGGAAGAGAGCCGACTCTTCTTGAGCTGGTTTTAGAAACCCATGCCAAGAAGAAGCCGGTTGTCGGAGAAGCGGTCGGCGAACCGGAACTCGTCGATCCACAGGCGGAGCGAACCGTGCGAGCTGTGACAGAGAAGATCACAAAGCAATCGCAAGCTTGCGGTTCAAGCGCCGACGACCTAAGTCCTTTACAAAAGGACAAAATTTATTTAGAGGTATATTTTTATATTAATTTTATTTTATAGTTATTAATTTCGTAATGTGTAAAGAACTAACATTAATTTTGTTTATTTTGTAGTCGGTGAGACCGTATAAGGGACGTTTATACGGTCTCGGGGCGTTGCAGAAAGATATCGTCGAAGACGCCACCTCGGTACCTCCCGTTGTGCAGGAGACTTTCTCGCAACAAAGGAGGATCGAAGAGCTCGAAGCCAAGGTTCAGCACTTGGAGAGCGTGATCGAGCTCATGTCGGGGCAAGGGAGGGGATCAACATCGCAACAAGAACCGCGTCCCGATTCAGATGCTACACCTTCTAGAGGTGACGGCGAACGTCGAGACGATATCGACCCCGCAGATTTAGCTGAAATGTAATAGGTTAATTAGTAGCGTAGTATAATTTGGAATGTTTTTGTAAAATATTTAAACTTTTAAATTTTAAATGTTTAATTAATTTTTTTTTATTTTTTATATTTTTTTTCAAATATCCCAACGGACGTCCGTTGCAATGCGCAACGGACATCCGTTGTTCCTTCCCGCCAATTTGCAACGGAAGCCCGTTGTAACCTACAATTCCCGCTCTTTTTCGATTTCTCACGGCAACGGACGTCCGTTGCAAATTTGCGACGGGCATTCGTCACCAATACTGGCAACGAGCGTCCGTTACAATAGTTGCAACGGATTTGTCCGTTGGAACATCCGTCACACTTTGCAACGGAAATTATCCGTTGCCCATCCGTTGCGAATTGTGACGGATCCGAATTTCTAACGCGCCATTCTCAACGGACTGAAATCCGTTGCAGTCCGTTGCAAAAGGCCATTCCCAACGGATTTTTGGCCGTTTCCAACGGATAAGTCCGTTGGAAATGGCCTGTTTTTTTGTAGTGTTGTCGCAGCGTAAGTATGCGACTGATATTGTTTCCGAGTGCAGTCTTCTTGCATGTCGCCCTGTCACCTTCCCTCTCGAGCAGAATCATCGTTTGTTCGATGCTTCCGGGGCATTTCACTCGGATCCTGAGCAGTATCGTCGTGTTGTGGGGCGTCTTCTCTATTTGACTACCACACGCCCAGATATCAGTTTCATGGTTCATACTCTTTCTCAGTTCATGCAGCAGCCACGTGAGGAGCATTGGCTTGCTGCATTGCGAGTGGTTCGTTATTTGAAGGGTTCTCTTGGGCAAGGTATTTGGTTACTCTCCGATTGTGACCTTCTACTTTCAGGTTTTTGCGACTCTGATTGGGCCTCTTGTCGCCTTACTCGACGATCGGTTGGAGGATATATTGTGTTTCTTGGTCATTCACCTATCGCGTGGAAAACCAAGAAACAAGCTATTGTTTCACGTTCTTCGGCTGAGGCGGAATATCGATTTATGACACATCTTACGAGTGAGCTTATTTGGTTGCGAGCTCTCCTTCAGGATTTTGGCATTCTTCCTTCGGCTCCTATACGATTTTTCTGTGACAATCAGGCTGCTTTGCACATTGCTGCAAATTCTGTGTTTCATGAGCGTACGAAACACATTGAGATAGATTGTCATTTCATTCGAGACGCAGTTCAGGACGGCACCATTCAGACTTCTCATGTTCGTTCGTCAGAACAGGTTGCCGATATCTTCACCAAAGCGTTGGGACAGAATCCCTTTCTTTATTTGTGTTCCAAGTTGGGCATTCGAGATCTTCATGCTCCAACTTGAGGGGGCGTATTAGGGTTGATTATGTATAAGAGTGTTTTTATAATTACGTATAGTCGTATTAGGGTTTGTAATTTTTATTTAAACAGAGCTTAGATCTAATAATACAGACACGTATTCATTCTACTTCGGCATAATGATAATAATGATAATAATGATACTAATGATACTAATAATGATAATAATAATAATGATAATGATAATGATAATGATAATGATAATAATAATGATGATGATGATGATGATGATGATGATGATGATGATAATGATAATAATAATAATAATAATAATAATAATAATAATAATAATAATAATAATAATAATAATAATATAATAATAATAATAATAATAATAATAATAATAATAATAATAATAATAATAATAATAATAATAATAATAATAATAATAATAATAATGGCACGTATATGTCATATTATGCATCGTCCTTAGTAGAGTTCAGATTTTGGTTTCACTTTCCCGCAAAAGCATGCTATTTGCCTCTCTAGGCCTTAAGCAAACTCTAGGGCATATATATATATATATATATATACATGTGTGCATAAAGGACGATAACTCTAGATTTATATATATATATATATATGTGTTGGAAATAAAATACTAAGGTTCATATATTTAGGATCAAACCTTTGTGGATGCAGTATTTACATTCATACATACTGCAATTATATATATATATATATATATATATGAACAATTGGTCTTGACAATATAAAATTTTTTATTTCGAAGAAATGTTTTGATTGGATTTCTGGAGGCGAAATTAAGATTAAACTTTAAGGATCGGAAAAAAAAAATTGTGAGAGATTAATCAATTAATCCAGTGAAGAAAATAACGACGGATTATAAGATAAAAAGAGGAATCGTTTGTTATTTAAAAACTCAAAAAGTTCTGAGATTCATTAGAATATAATGATGATTATACATTTTTTTTCTAAGTTAATTAGTTCGCCGCATCCTAATTAATCAATGTCAATTGATTACAGTATTCTAAACAAAAGTCGAAAACCTACGACCGCATTATAATATTTTCTTATAAATTCAAATAAAATTAAGCTATATATATATATATTGCGGAGTGTATATACATTTGTATAAATGTTTGAGATGCGAGGTTAGCTGATAAATAAATACAAACCCTAACAAGCTCCCCATAAAAGTTATTATATAATTTGAAAAATATCATCATAATTTTGAAATTTTTACAACAAATAAATATAAAAATTAGATTTTCATATTATTAGTTATAAATTTATTTAATACACAATAATATTTTAATGAAAATAATATTTATAAAGTAATATTAAAAAGATTATTTTGAAATTAATCTAAAAAATAAATGTTGTTAAATTATTCAATTTATCAATTTATAATTAATTTAACATTTTTATATACTATTCTATGTATTGTAATGAAATAGTATATAAATTAAAAAATAATATATAAAACCAATTATATATTATTAATGTTAGTTTAAAAAAGTTAAAATTATTAAGAAATGTGATTATAACAAAGGGAGAAGAAAACGACAACGTTTTGTTTGATTCTGTTGGACTCAAAGAGATAGTTGTCAAAAAAAGGTAAAATCTATAGGGGCCTCTCACGGGAGCTATGCATTTGACACGTGTCCTTAGTTTCTGTTTTCGAATATTAATTGAAATTCTGTCTATTGTTTTCCGTTTTGATATAGACTTATATGAATATAAAATCTTATAAAAAATATTTATTACATAATTATACATTAATATATTAATTAACTTTGTAAATTTATATTATTTTTAAAGTAATATAAAATGTAATAACTACTTTAAAATTAACACATGAAATTATATATAGATAAAGAAAAAAATACTCTATTTATAATTAGAAAAATTAAAACAATTTTATATATTTTTATTAGATATTCACTTTTTATTTTAAAGTTTTGTAATGTTCGTTCATGACTCTCTTTTGCTCTCTTCCTTTCTCTCTCATGCTTATGAGTGTACCGATATAATTCCGGTTTGTTATAATGTCTCAATTTTTCGGTTAAACCTCCGGTTTAGCAAAACTGTTACTTCTACGACTACGGTTTGATTGTTTTTTTAATTCGGTATAAATGTATGGAATATACAAAATTTTAAATAAATATTTGAGTTTATTATGTTTTTAATTATATATAAATTTGTAATATATTAAATTTTTAAAATAAAGCATATAAGGAGATATAACCAAAATTAGAATAGAATACACTCTAATTACAAAAATTTGATATTTTCTTTTGAAATATATTAAAAAAAATTAAAATATAATAAATATCACGATTCGTCATTTTTTTATGAAAGTTTATATAGTTCATTATTTATCTATGAAATTCACTTTTGTGACGTTGAATACTCTACTTATTTTTTTAATATTGTCACCGTTTTTGTGCAAACCAAATATATTATGTTATACCATTACTTTTTCTTGTCAAGGATACTAATATTTAATTATGATATTTTTATTTCCCGTGAAGAAATAAGTTTCATTTGTTGAATACAATAATAATAATAATAATAATTATATATATATCACACTAAAAGTATATATACTGAATATAAATTATGGAGTATTTTTTAAATTTCTAAATTTCTAGTATAAATCATGACGTACTTTCCTAAAAAAACAATCACCGTATATTTTATAAAGATTTCCTATTTTTTCTAAATTTCTAATGATAAATCACGATGTGTTTTTCTTAAAAAATGAAAAGAAAGTTTCTGTGAGATCACGTGTTGGGATTTTATTAGGGTAATATTATATATTAATACGACTAAATTAATCAGTGTGAATGGAATGCAACTTAATTCCAAACAAAATAGAGAATTCTTTACATTAAAATTATTTATTAAAATAATTTTATAAAATCTCGATTTTTTGTGTGTGGAGAAATTCGATAGAAATTACACAATATTACAAGTCACGTAACATCAAATCTGATATTGTCTCGATGCCAATGGAGAAAAAGGATTGAACTTTATTAACTAGAAATTACAAATATCAAAGTTTAAAATACTTAATTAAAACTCAAATTCATTGATTATTCGTTATAATCAAACTACATAACTTGGAGAATCATTGTAAGAGAATGATCCGTAGTCCAAAATTTTCATTTATCATGAACTTTTAAAAAAATAGAACTTTATTATGCCAAAATATAAATTTTCAGTAAATATGAAATCTTTTGAGTTTTTTCAAGCAATTATCAACAGATTATAAACTTATTTTGTATGAAATATAGTATATAGTTTATAAATTTCTTATTCAAAATATTTATTTATACCCAAAATCGGTATTGTTAAACGAAAACTCCCATTTTTGAATTATATAAAAACAAAAATTAAGCATGCTAATAGAAAATTAGAATTAAAATTTAAAAGATTATAAACATTTTGGACGAAACAATAAAGTCTTGAGTGGAGCATAAAGCCAAATGGTTAGGGATTAGACAGGTTGACAAGTTAGGGAGCATAAAAGCCAATAATTTGGTAAATTCATGGAGGACCCCCTTTTTTATTGCATAAAAAATCTATATATATATATATATTTATAATTATGAATAAAGTTAAGTTAGATCAGTAAATGTTGAATTTTTAATGTTTTGTTGCATAATCACTTGACATTATAATTTAATTATGAATAATTATAAGAACAAAGTTAATAACTAAATGGAGAAAGTCTAACACGTTGGATAAATCCCTAACATAATTCAACTTTGATTATCCAACAAATCTCATGAAAAAAGGAATTTTGTTAAATTAAATATAAGCTTTGTTGTCGGCATATTATATAGTCAACAAGTCTCCCATGTTTGAATAATATTTAGTTTGGTCCTTAGATTTCAAACATTATACTCTTATAGTTAGTTATAAATAAATATTTAGGTTTTTAAATTTATCAAACTAAACATTCTTTTGGATAAAATATATTTTCCCAACGTATCTTTGTCGCTTTTATATTATATTTAACCCTAATCACTAACTCACAAGTGTAATTTATCTAAAAATGAATTTAATATTAGATAATATATCTATAATATTATAAAATATCGTAAAATAATACAGCATAGTAACTATAATTTAATTCAACATGGCAACATTAAACAGGATTACTAACATTTAAAAATCATAATATTTAAAAAATTTAAGTTGATTTTTATTAATCAATATCTTCATTTATTTATATACATAATCGATAACTATTTCTCTAAATAATCTTTTGTAAAATTTAACAACTAATAAAATATAATAATATTTTTTATTAACCCTCAAATTGAAACATACAGGTTTTGTATACACAATTTGAAAATAAACACATCAAATTTTTAACAAATAATTATTTTACTTTAATATCATGACAATATTTTAAAAAATTTAAATTGATGAATTCTATTAATCAATATCTTCATATATTTATACATATAAACTATAACTATTTTTAAATAATCTCCTTCAAAATCACAATATCTCATGTTAAAAACTTCATTAATATTATTTTTTGGAATGATTATATACGAAGAAAATCCAAGTCCATTCCAACGAAATTGAAATTAGGACACACATGCACACAGAGAAACTCGTACGAAATGTATGTATATATGTATACATATTAATATTACAGGAAGAAAAAAATAAATAAAATAAAAAGATAAAAGAAAAAAGAAGCAAAGAAAAGCCATGGGACCATCGTCGCTGTAGCTTAAATTCGACCTTTTTCGTGGACGACACGATCCGTCTCTCTCGCTCTTTCTCTCTCTCTCTCTCTCTCTCTCTTAAAAAGCTTAAACCTTTCCCTTTCTCCTTTCATTTTCTTCACTGTCATCTCTTTCTCTGCTGAATCAGGAGCAAAATCCATGGAAGATCATCACCATCAGGTCCACCATCCTCACTATGGCATACCGGAGCTCCGGCAGCTCATGAAAGGCGGCTCTGTTGGCGGTGGAGGAAGGCTTACATCTTCTTCTCCGTCGTCTCATTTTCCTTCCGCCGCGGTGACCGCGATTCCGTCTGAGCTCTTCGGCTTCAATCTTGCGCCGCATCAACAGCACCACCGACTTCAGTTCGGAGATCAAGAGATGGGTTTCGTATCACGTGGCATTCATGGACTTTCCACTGATTCTTCAGCTGCTGCAAGTAACGCAGCTAACGTTAACGCTAACGCTAACGCTACTCTTGCCTGTACTAGCGGTAGCGGGGGTGGTGGACGAGGTGGGTTTGGTGGGTTTCTTGACGGCGGAGACGGTGGAGGAACCGGAAGGTGGCCGAGGCAAGAGACTCTGACGCTGTTAGAGATCAGATCTCGTCTTGATCATAAGTTCAAAGAAGCTAATCAAAAGGGTCCTCTCTGGGATGAAGTTTCTAGGTTAATTTTTTACCCTAATTCCTCTCTCCATCTACATTTTCAATTATTCCTCCCTTTTTAGTTTTATTTACACAAAAGCAACATTATATTGAAAAAGAAAATGTTTCACAAGCGAATTTTTCTTCCATTTTGTTCAATATATTTCTTATTTTCAACAGTAAATGAGATTGAATAGCTTCTAACAAAAAAAATTACGAATTTTGGTTACTAAACAAAATTTTTACTGTCACAAAGGCTTTTTTTTTCCTTTTTGTGTGTTGTTTTTCTTTCATATTTGAAAAGATTTGACCTTTCATAAGTTTTCTTGTTAAAAATTAGACCTTTCAAAGGGAGGAAGTCCAAACATAAATTTTTTTATTTTTATTTTTCATTAATAACGAAAATATGACCTCACCCTCTTTGGGTTCCTCAATTTCAAAGTGATATTCTCAGCTGATGAAATATATATATAAGCAGTGTGTATCTATATATATATATTCACATACAAACAAACATATACACACATCTATATTGGAATGCAAACAAAGGGTCGGTCCATCTTTTTTTCTAGTACTCGATTTGTTTGGTCAAGAGAATGACCAGACCTTGGGAGTTTCAGTTTAAGACACTTACCAGGTGTTTCAAAATAAAAAAAAAACAAATATTTTTATTTTATTTTACATACATTTCTACTGATCAGTATTGATGATTTTTGTACCCTTTTTTCTTTTTTATATATTACGATTTTGCATCGAAATTTGCCCCCAATGTTATAAAGCTGTTCTTGTGAAACTCTTAGTCCAAAGTGAGTTTCAAACATTTTGGTCCAAATTTTACAACACCATCTATAGAAATCCCCACGCAAGTTAAACAGCTATGAGATGACTTTTTGGTGGGTCACTATCTCTATTGTTTCATCTACATCATGACAAATATTATATATACACATATATATGTACGTATATATGTGTGTTTCCATATTTGTTTTGACATACTGAATGGTCATATCCATGGCTATTGCTAACTGTAATTACCATTCATGGTAAATCATCTGTGATGTAACAGTAACCACTCATCTACATCATATGGCATTTACCTTTTCATGTCCATTTTTTCAAACCTAGGGTTAATTTTACCAAATATTTTCTTTTTTTCTTTTAATTCCGTTTTATATTATCTGTATAGGATCATGTCTGAGGAACATGGTTACCATAGAAGTGGGAAGAAATGCAGAGAGAAGTTTGAGAATCTGTACAAATATTACCGGAAGACCAAAGAAGGTAAAGCCGGACGACAAGACGGTAAACATTATAGGTTTTTCCGGCAACTTGAAGCTCTTTACGGCGATTCCAACAGTTCGGTTTCTTTGCCGGAAACACAATTCATCGGCAATGCTCTTCATTTTCATGCTCCATCAAGTAACGTGAACACGGATCCATCGAATATTAATAACCCCGAGTCAGTAATTAATAGCCTTCAATCTCTTCATCAAAAGCTCTCGATCGATAATAGCCTTAGCCTTTCCAACAACGATAATTCATCAGAGTTGGATACATCATCTTCGGATGATAATGGTAATGATTCTACTCGGAGAAAGAGGAGGGGATGGAAAGCGAAGATTAAGGAGTTCATTGATGTACAGATGAAAAGACTGATAGAGAGACAAGAGGTTTGGCTTGAGAGGTTGACTAAGACAATTGAAGACAAAGAACAACAAAGGATGATGAGAGAAGAAGAGTGGAGGAGATTAGAGGCTGCGAGAATCAATAAAGAACATTCCTTTTGGGCAAGAGAGAGAGAAAGAATGGAGGCTCGAGACGTTGCCCTAATTGAAGCTTTGCAGTGTTTAACGGGACGGCCACTTAGGAAGGTGAGTTGTTCATCTCCAGAGGAAAGGATTAAGGGTAATGAGAATGGAAGTGATGAAACAGCAACAAACAATGGATGTTTAGAAGGAGAAATGGGATGGGTTGAATCGGAGATAGCAAAGCTTATGGAGATAAGAACAAATATGGAATCAGGGTTTCAACAAGTGATGATCAGTGGATGTTCAGATGAGTTTCTATGGGAGGAAATATCAACGAAATTGGCTTGTTTAGGGTTTGATCAAAGAAGTGGCTTGATGTGTAAGGAAAAGTGGGAGTGGATTAACAATTGTATGAGGAAAGAAAACAAGCAAATCCACAAGAAAAGGAAAGAGAATTCATCAAATTGTGGTGTATATTTCCCAAGAACTGAAGAAGATCCAATGTATAACAGCCATGGAAATGGATATAACAATAATCAAAGCAATGATCATAATCATCATGGCCATGGAAGTTCTTCACCGTCAAACTCAAATCAAGCAAATACAATGGCTAACAATGTATGCTTCCCATTTTTAATGGGTGATGGAGATCAAAACATTTGGGAAAGCTATGGCTTGAGGCTAAGCAAAGGAGAGAATCAGTAAGTTTTAAGTTTTTACTTTGTTTTTTTTTTTTTTTACCCTCTCTAGTGAAGGAGGAAGAGGTTGAATGTGGTTGACTAATTCTTTTTGGTTAGCTATAAACAAACCTTGACTTATATTATTATGAATGTTATTATGATGCTTGAGGAATATTTGTTGGGGCTTAATGGATGATATATCAATGTAAGGGTAAAAAACAATTAAGAATAAAATCTAAAACTAGGGTTTAGCCGATGTATTTTTTTTAGTTCATATTTATGTGTATCTACTTTGTAAACTTTCGTATTAATATCTCTATTTGCTTATGTATATTTTTATATATGCGTGACTTCGATTTTCATGACCTTATTGGATTCTAACTTTTTTTAATCTTTTTTTTGTTGTGTTTAATTTAATTTATACGTTTTTAAGACGTTCTTCATTTATAGGACTGTTGTACATATGGTGAAGATATTGAGGCATAGACATAAATCCACTGAAATGAGTATATATAGCTCGCATATATATATATATGTACGTACAAGCATTTGTATAGGGAATCAACTCAATATTTTTTGGGGTTAAAAAATCAAAGAAATTTTTATTTCAAAAAGCCCTTGCTTATAGAGACGTCAAATGTTTCTTATCCGCTTATAAGTATAAATTTAGAACCAATCGTTGTATACATATATATATACATAGCTAACAAGGTAATTATACATTCTTCTCCGTATTAATATATACATATATATATATACACGTATATAAGCTAACAAGATTACATCAACACCACCATCATCGTCATCATCATCAAATCATGATGGCATATATGTGCGTGTGTTTTGGTGTATAAAAAGACAAAATCTTCCACAACCCTAACCAGAAACAATATACATTTATATTCTGATAAAATTCTGATAAACTATTTTCTTTATAACATTCAAGACTTTTGACTCAGCTCGTATTTCGATGCATATATTTAAGACATTATTATTTTTTTACAAAACTATACCCTCCCGAATTTCGCATTTTCATTTACAATAAGCATACACATATATATATATGTACGTATACATATATATACATTTACACTTTAGTTTATACACTGCATAGACATGCAAAGATATAGATATAGAGAAGTAAACTTAGGGTAACAATATACGAGAGACAGGGACGTATGCACATCCGTACAGAGGTGTGGAGACATCCGTACAGAGGTGTGGGGAGAGAGAGAGAGAGAGAGAGAGAGAGAGAGAGAGAGAGAGAGAGAGAGAGAGGATTCAGTGTTTAACAGTCAGAAAAATGCAGAGAGAAAGTAACCATTTGCCTTTTCCCCCAAAGCTGAGATCACTTTCCATGTCCCTATTCCCTATACACACCTCCATGAATCCATGATCGAGTCAATATAAACCTTTTTCTGCAATTATTTTTTTTAATAGTTTTTTTTTTATTTTTGCTATTAATAACAAAATAATGTTTTAACATCGTTTTTATAGAATATGTATAAATGAAATCGTAAACCCCAATAGAAAAATGAAACAAAATGTCCATTGAGCTATATTGTAATTTAACATAGTTTCTATATTGTCCATTTAACGTAATTTGTTCCATATATATATATATATACTAAGATTATTTGAGCTTTTTCACATTCTTTTCTTGTAATTGTTCTTTCTTATATTATCGAATATTGAAACTAGGGATTCTAATTTTATTTTTTTTAAATAATTTTTTTATTTCAATATTCGAAATTATAAAAAAAAAATGGTAGAAAAGAATGGAAGGAAACAGGGGCACAAGTAATTACCCAAATCAGGGTTGAAAAGCTTTTGCTTTACAAAGAACCGTCACTCCCCCACAGCAAGTTTCATTAAATAGTCACATCCATTTCATTTATTTTCATATTTTTATTTCTTTGGACTTGACTACTCTTGTTGAGTTTTTATTTTCTTTTTCTAAATTAAAATCCTACTTTTTAATATTTTTTAAAAAAGAGGAAAATAAAAATAAATAATGCCTTATCCAAAACTACAACCATATATATGTATATAAATATGTACTGTTATTGAATTGGGAGGGACAAGAACTGAGAATCAGACAATGATTTTATAAGTAAAGATGAAAATGGTATGATTTTGTAATCGATGGGTATTGTCTATAGAGTGTCAATAACTGAAGTTTACCACTGAAAAACCTTTGATGCAATAATAATTTTTGATTTCTTAAATTTGTATATTTCATAATTTTTTTATTTTAGTTTCTGCCATTGTCTATCTACTCTGCTCCCTACGACTAGACATTTCATCAAACTCATCATCTACTCTTTTTTTTTCTTTTGCTTTTACATTAACTAATTACCATTTCTCATTTTATTTTCCAATTTTCATTTTCTTATTAAATATTAAAAATAGTACTTCCATTTATACATATCCTAAATTATACAATGTTATACATTTTCGATAGTGTCAAATATGAGTTTGGGTCTAACTAATCCCAAAATTTAGTTCAAGAGTTTAAAATTGTGTAACATCATATAAATGAATTTCAAAATTCATTTCCTAGCCGATGTGAGACAACTTATCATAATACTACTCCTCGCGTTCAGATTCGATCTGGACATCGCAATTGGGGGTCCAACATCAATATATTCAAATCGGGTCGAACTAGACTCTGATACCGTGTCAAATATAGACTTGGACCTAACTAATCCCAAAAACTAACTCAAGAGTCTAGGGTTACCCAACACCGTATATATATATGAGTACAAATTTCATTACCTAGTCGATGTGGGACAATTTATCATAATAGATACGATTTTTAAATTACATAATAATAATAATGATGATGATGATAATACAACATAACAAAATATAATTCAACCCGAGAAGTTAGAGGTAAGAAATGGAACCGTTGGTTTGGTTAATACTTGTAGTCTTTGACATGAAGACTCTCTGAAGCGCCCTCGACGAGTTGAGCGTCGCCTTTATAGGAACCAAGAGTGGCTTCTGAATTAGCCTTGGCTCGACCCAAGAACACTGCTTGAGCCTTCTCCACGTTCTCCTCTTTACCCGCCCACGTCTTGAGTGTACTTTGTTGAAGGGCACGTCCGTACGAAAACGTTAGGCTCCATGGTTTCTTGCCCTTCAACATGTTCATGGCGTTGAGATTCACGGTCGCATCTTCTTCGCTTTGCCCACCCGATAAGAACACAATAGCAGGGACTGCGGCTGGGACCGTTCGTTGGAGGGTACGGACGGTGTATTCTGCGATCACTTCTGGAGCAACCTTTGTACTGTCGGATCCTGGAGTAACCATGTTGGGTTTAAGTAACGTTCCTTCTAAAATGACATGGTGGTCATTTAAGGCCTTGTAACAAGCGGCTAGGACGCGTTCTGTTACATAGGCACATTTCTCGATGTCGTGTGAGCCGTCGACGAGGATCTCGGGTTCGACGATTGGGACTAAGCCATTTTCTTGGCAGATAACGGCGTATCTGGCTAAACCATAGGCGTTTTCGTGAATGGCTAGTTCAGAAGGTTCGTTTGCAGTAATCTTAAGGACGGCTCTCCATTTGGCGAAACGGGCACCAGCATCGTAGTATTTTTTGCAGCGATCACCGAGTCCATCAAGTCCGATGGTTGTGGTTTCACCGTCTGTACCACCAAGCTCGACCGTGCCTTTGTCGACCTTAATACCGGGAAGGACTCCGGCTTCCTTTAACACTTCCACAAACGGCTTACCTACAGAATGACAGATATGCATACTTGGAGATCATTGTGTCACATAAAAAAACACATAAATGTGAATATGAATTTAGACTTAATTCTAACATATATATATATATATATGATATCTAGATCTATATTCTTAAGCGATGCAGGATAATACATCACAATACACAATCAGAGACCCAAGATCGGTATACTCAAATCAAGACGAATCTGACTCTCTAATATGAATTTAGACTTAATTCTCTCAAATATGAACTTGACCAGTTCAAGAGTTTAGGATTGTCCAACACTATATAAATATATATATATATATATATATATGAAAACAAGGTCCATATCTTTAGCCGACGTGGGACAATACATCATAACACTTTCTCTCACGTTCAGGCTCGGTCCTAGAGTCTGAATACAATTGGGGGCCAACATCAGTATACTCAAATCACTACGAATTCGGTTATGATACCATGTCAAATCACTACGAATTTAGAGTTGTCCAACACAATTTATTTGAGACCAAGATACATGTCCTTAACCGATATGAGATAATACATCACAACAAATCCATTTTCGAATGACATATATATATACATATATATATATATATATAAATCCATGATCATGTCATAATCGTAACATCATCGGATGAGATAGATATACCTGCAGCCGTCTTTTGGTATAGCGTTTCCTCGAAGAGGATGACACCACTAAGGTACTGGAGAGCTCCAGGAGCGGTGAACAAAAGCTCACGGAGAGCACGTCTGTTGGTTTCGTCATTTTCCACGTTAATGCTCGCTAGACGTTTGCCAATTGTACCGGTCGACTCATCAGCGGCGAGAATACCCTTTCCAGGAGTGCCAATGTAAGCAGCATTGGCAATGAGCTCATCTGTGGAGAAAGAGAATCAATATAATTTTCAGTATAAATGGATCTTGCGAAATGAGAATCAAAGCTAATTGTTCAAGATCCAGAATTGTATGAGATTATAAGAAATCATTGTAATAAACTAAAGTCCTAAATTCCCCTGTTTCATAAAGGAACTTGACTTTCCTATGTTCTTTTGGTTTGAACTAAGGCAAACAGAGACAAAATCAACATCAGTCGATGTGGATCATCACAAACAAATAAAAGTATCGAAGCCTCCCTTAATTCGATCCAACAATAACAAAACAGCTGAGAATTCTGATGATCATATTCATCAGAATCATCACGACTCCAAATATGACATTCAAACACTCCCCTCGTGGAAATTTCAAGTAGAAAACAAGAGACATTGTCAAATATAGTATTGAATCTAATTCAATAACTAGTTCTTAGAATTAAATTTTCTAAGATTATATATATACTAAATACAATCGAAATCCAACGATAGAATGTTCAAATCGAAATAAAATATATTTTAACTCATATCAAATTGTACAAAGTAATATAAATACTTTCCATTTAAACCCGATCAATAATGATTTTTTTAAACTCATGTTGAATTGATTTTTTCATAATACATCCGTTTTGATCAGTCATCATGAAATATATAAATTTCTGATTCATGAGAAAATTAGTTCATGCATTTTATATATTGTATAACTTATATTTCTATCCTCAACGTCGTATTCCTGATGAACATATCTACAATCAGAGAAAGATTTTTGGAATTCCTACGAAACCTAATGATCATACAACAAAAACGCCAAATCAACAGGAAATCGACAGACAAATGAGCGAATCAGTCTGGTAATACAAGATGATAGTGGAATTTACCGGTGTATTTGCTCTTGAAGCACGACATTGGCAATGGCGGCGAAGGAAGATAGAAGAGAAACAGTTTTTAGAGAGAGAGAAATTTGAAAAATCAATGACGTGGAGGTGAAAGGTTGGTGAGAGGCTTTATATAGGTGTGGTCATGGAGAATGGTACGGCGAGAGAGTAGGACCCACCAAAGACCTTCATGAATTATCGCTCCGCGAATCTCTGTGGACCCTAGCTTCCTCCCCCGCACGTGCACTCTCACCAGAAGATTGAGCTTTGCTATTGAGTCATAATGGGCCTTAAATCAAGCCCTAAAGTCCAAATTATAAACATTGAACGTGAATATTTATGCAAATCCATATTAATTAACTATAAAAAACAATCATTTAGATATATTTTTTCACTGATATTCATAAACTTTCTTTTAATTTTTTCCATATCATCATCATCATTATTATAATTATTACTATCATCATCATCATTATGTTGTAAACAATCATTTTACTTCTTCTGAATAACAAATATAATACGAGGATCAGTTTCAAATTAGACCATTAATACACGTAACAATTCACCATTCTAAAATATTAATTTATCAAAAAATATATCATTTAATCTATTTCGTATTATCTTTATATTTCATTTAAAATGGCATTATCGTCAATATAAATTTTTTTGTTTAAAGACTAAATGTAGAAAAACATTGGCTTGAAATCTCAAAATCATCCGAATGTGTTTATGTAAGGTGCAACACAATTTATAACGATTATGACAAATCAAAAAATTTTAAAAAATTTAATAAAGTTGGTTGTTCATGAATCAAATGCAAAAATGAACAACTTTTTAATGAGAAAATTGAAATAATGTTTACCAATTATTTTATCTAGTTATCAAAGGAGAAAAATTTTGCAAATGAAATAGTAACGTTCTTAATATATTCAATAGAAATTTTGCATATTATGAAATTATTGAGACAAATTAAGATGTAAAAATGAATTCTAATATTGAAATGATACAAAATGTATTCGGTAAAATAAATGAAAATAATATTGAATCTAAATCATGATTCAAAAAATTTTACGAGATGTTGAAAAATTGTTAGATATCCATTTACAATTAATATATTATATATCCATTTTATGATGTATATATAATATATCTTTTACAATTATCATTGTTTGTAAAAGATAATTGTAAATAATATATCAAAATGATATATTATTGTAGACAAATAATATATCAAAATGATACTACGTTACATTGTTACTGTAGACAAATCTATATATAAAAATTAGCAAAATCCTTGGCTTCTCATGATGCCACCTCACCATGTTTTGTTATTTTATTATTTTTCCTACAAAAATTAATAATATTTATTTTGTATATTTAATGACATTTTTAAAACTTCTTTCTTCAATTACTGTGCAATATTCAAAAAATTAAAAAGACTTTAATATATTTCAATAAATTAATTTATAAAATCAATTTTAAATATAAATAAAATTAAATGGTTCAAAGTTTACAAAAGTTTGAATACAAATTAAATTACAATTAAATAAAACATTTACGTATTTATATGAATAAAAATATATAGTATGTTTACATGAATGTTTAGTTATAAAAATATGGAAACAATGTTAGAAATTAATGAAAATGACATAAATATAATATAAACAAATAATCATATAAATTTGTTATATAAGTGAATGTTTAGTTATAAAAATATGGAAACAATGTTAGAAACTAATGAAAATGACATAAATATAATATAAACAAATAATCATATAAATTTGTTATATAAATTTATATAATTTTTTTATTCATGAGCTCTACAAAATATTTCAAAATTTAAATTCTATGTATAATTATATAACATGTTTATATATTTATATGAATAATAAATAAATAAATAAATATAGTATATGTTTAC
>CM071871.1:39837427-39851524 GCA_036759665.1 Gynandropsis gynandra | reverse complement strand
TCAATTATAAATAGTTAACTAAATGTTAATTTATCTGTCATTGTGATTTGTAAGTTTGGCTTTAATCAACTTAATCGTCACATAACAACTACGATAACAGCTGATTATGATCGGCTGTGTTACAATTGGACACATACTGATCCAGATATTAAGCAACGATGGTGGAAATCATTTGTGGTATGTTTTAAACAATTTTTAATTTTATCAAGTAATTTAAATTCAGTTTAATTATAATAAGCTTATTAATATTGCAGCAAAAATTTTATTGGAATCCTGCCCTTACCGGACTAGTAAAGTCCGAATTTGAAAGAAATGCGGCAAAGCGTCTCAAGTCTATCGTAGGTAAATGTCACGCAAAGCGATATATAAAAGAAAGACCCAAATGGATGGCGGAAGATATTTGAGATCAGATGTGCACATATTGGGATTCCCCAGAATTTAAGGCAAAAAACGAGCGAGCAAGTAAATCCCGGCGTTCTGATAGAGCAGGATACGGGATAAGCGTACACACAGCAGGATCTCGTTCTTTTGCGGAAGTATACGAAGATCTGGTAAGCTTTATTCAATTTTTATGCATTTATATAAAATTAACATTTCATTAAACTATGTCTTTTTTTTATTTTTTTCAGGCGAAAAAGAAGGGAACTGAACCATCGTATCTAGAATTGTTGAAATGTACGCACGTTAAGAAGTCAGATTGTTCGTGGGTGGATCCTAAGACGAAAAGCGTTTACGATGAAATTGAAAACATGGCAGCGGAGCGAGTATCGCAAATTCTCCCGAGAGAAGACGGCTCACAAACTACTCTTAGTCAGGAAGAGTACAACGAGTTGTATATCGAGGTAATAATGACATTCTACTATGATGTAATTTCACTATTTATGAATGTTATTAATTCTCGATATTTGTTTTACAGCAAGTTACGCCATACAAAGGTCGTATTTTCGGACTTGGAGCAATGGCCTCAAAACATTCAACTTCATCCAAAGGTAAAGAAAAATTATCGGATTACGAGCTCCGACATCAAATATCCGAAAGGTTCCAAAAATCCGACAGGCGCGTTGAACAAGCACTAAAGGAGGCTGAACTATCAAGAAAGCAAGCTGAACGATCAGATAGGCGAATGGAAAAGCTTCTGCGCATGATGAAAGCGCAAATGCCATCGATTGGGATGCAGTTCAGAGCAGTGATTCCGACCACGACTAATCGGAACGGCTTAGGATTAAAAATGTTGGTTATATGTATAGTTTGTGATATTTTATGTATTAATATTTATCTTTTAATGTAATCGAACTTTTTTAAATTTTATTTTTTTTAAATAGGGACGGCAAATACTGCTTCCCTAAATTTCGCGACGGGCAACTGCCGTCTCCAAATTTGGAGACGGGCGACTGCCGTCTCTAAATTTGGAGACGGATTCAGTGGTCCGTCTCCAAATTTTAGAAACCGAAAATAAAACGTCCCCAATCGAGGGACTGTTTGGGGACTACTTATTCCGTCCCTAATTGGGGACGGATTGAGGACTGAAATTTCCGTCCCTATTTAGGAACGGATTGGGGACGGATAGCATTTGGAGTCGCGCGATTGGGAACTACCGCTGGTCGTTCCTAATCCGTCCCTAAACCTGTTTAGGGACGGATTAGGGACTGATTTTTCAGTCCCTAAAATGTATTTTTTAAAATTCAATTTTGAATATAATATTTTTCCTCTGTTTAATTTCTCATTTACGGATCTAATTCAATTAGATGTTTTAGACTTTATTCATTTATTTAGTAGTGTTTTCTCTCTTCCTAAAGATTTTCCCTTCATTTTGACGATAATATTCATCGCGCGGTTACAGTATTCTCTTCGGCACCAATATTCATCTCGTCATCTTTTTTATCCTTTGTCTCGTCGTTCATATCATATTTCTTGGCCACAATTTCTTGCTTCACATCTTCTCTTCATCTTATCTTCCTGACAACACTTTCTCGATTTCGGAAATTTATTCTAAATTTTATTCTCCTTGAAGATTTTTCGATTTCAAATCTTATTATGTTTCTTCTTCTCGCAATTTCGAGTATTTTTCTTGACAGCCTTCCGTTTTTTCATTGGTCGTTGTTCGATTTCAATTTCAATTTGAATCTTATTCCGTTTATTCTTCTTTGCGATTTCGTCGGAATCTTCTTTTGTTTCTTTTCTTCGGAATATTCTTCTGTTTCTTTTCGTCAATTTCATCGGAATATTTGTTTTGTCGAATCTTATTATCGTCGGAATTTTCTTGTTTTGTCGGAATTTTCTCGATCGTCGGCATCCTCTCGGCTTCCTGTTTCATCGAATCTTCTCGACATCCTCTTTTGTCTTGAATCTTTTTTCGTCTGATTCGGTGAAACGAAAACATATTTTAATTCATTTTATGGATATTTGGACTGATTTTGCTAACTGTTTTTTAACATACATCATTTGTGTCGTGATTTCGATTCATTTCGATTTACTCACCATGGGAACGCATCGAGAATCCACATAATCATTTTTAGCATTTCTGATCCCTACAGAAATCTATTTTATATTCACAACAGTGACAACAACTATATCATTTTATGTCGGAGAAGCTTAATGCACTACTAAAAACATGTAAATGTCAACGGATGGATCAACAGATCCGTCCGTTGAAATATTTATCAACGGATTCCAACGGATCCGTCCGTTGAAATTTTGTACCAACGGATTTCAGCGGATCATTCTGTTGAACTACTTACCAACGGATTCCAACGAATATATCCGTTGAAAATATTTACCAACGGATTCCATGGCGAACCGTTGAAAATCCTTAGATTTATCAACGGATGTCCGTTGCAATTTTTTCAAATTTCCAACGGATGCCCTTTGGAAAAAATCATAACTACAAAATTCTGCACATAACCATCTTATTTTTTCATCCGTTAGAAATTTCAATGGACATCCCTTGAAACTTCCAACGGATGCCCCTTGGAAAAAATCATGATTAAAAAATTCTGCACCTAACCACATTTTCAACGGGCATCCATTGGAAATTTCAACGGATGCCCGTTGAAATATATGTCATCAAAAAATGTCAAATCACAACCTATTGTTTTTTTCAACGGGCATCTGTTGGAAATTGCAAAGGATGCCCTTTCCAACGGATGACCGTCGGAATTTCAGGTATTTAAGATGTTGAAACAACTCATTTTTTACATATTCAAGAAAAACCACTCAAATCCTATCAAAATATCTCCCAAAAAAATTAAACACAATACATTATGATGTTTGAACGATTTACCGGTTATAAAAGATAGTTGCTTGATTTTGATGGAACTCCACCATCATTTATTTTCGTAATACGGGATAAAAGAAGAAGAATACAATGTTTTAGATGATATAGTATTTTATTTGTAATGTTTTCTTTAAATATTAAATTAAAATTTTTTATAGATTTTGAATTAATATATTAAATTTAATATTTATTAAAAGTTTATTTTTTAAAATTCGTCATAGAATCATCAGATGTTTTTTTATTATACAATCATAACATAAACGGACATCTGTTGCATATCTCTTAATAATAATAATAATAATAATAATAATAATAATAATAATAATAATAATAATAATAATAATAATAATAATAATAATAACAACATTTTGAATTTCAATTCTTGGATTATTGATACAGGTGCTAGTAATCATGTATGTAACAATTTTTTTATTATTTTCTAATGTTTCTTTAGTTCATAATATATCTATGATCATACCTAATGACCTTTTGTTGCCTGTCTTGCTTTGAGACAATTTCATTATCTTCTGTTTTTTATATTTTTTATTTCGAATTTAATATTATTAGTGTAAGCTATCTTACTCTCAATTCAAATTTGAATTTGAATTTTGAAGCTTCACCAATAATGATACATGGTTCATTTGTGATAACGTCTATTTTGTTATAGTATTTTAATCTCTTTTTATAGTTAGTTTCATCATTCATTTGAACTTACCAAGTATTAAAGCATCATTTAGTCCTCTTTTCATGGACGTGCATGAATCAAACAACGAAATAATCTAGCTCAATATCGATTAGTTAGTGGTCGTGCATGAATCGATTTGTTCCATGCCCTCTAACAAAAATGTGATTAGTTGTAAATAGATTTACAGAATATAATATAATTCAAATGGTAGTTTAGATAAATATAAAATTAGGTTTGTAGCTAAAGGTTTTAAACAAGAAAAGAATATGTTACATGGATATGTTTAGTCATGTTGCAAAAATGGTTATTCTTAGCCTTTTATTGTGTTTAGGTGCTTCTCTTAATTAGACAATTGGTCAACTTAATGTTTCAAATGCTTTTTTAAATGAGGATTTAAATAAAGAAATTTTCATGCAATTACTACAAAGTTATATTCCAAAATAGGGGAAAACCTTCAATCGAGTTCATCATTTAAATAAATTTTTATGTGATTTAAAACAATCATTTCGTCAATGATATACATAATTTTAAGCTCTTTTGTTAAAATCTGGTTTTGATCAATAATCTTGTGATCATTCATTATTCTTATCATCATCTTTAGATTATTTTGGAACATTTTTAATATATGTAGATGATATATTGATTTTAGCAATGCACCATATGTCGTTGATTCAATCAAATTTCTTTTGTCCATTGTTTTCACTATCAAAGTTCTAAGTAAGGTCAAATATTTTCTTGGTCTTGAAATATCTCTAAACTCGAAATTTCTATTAGTCAACGTAAATTTACTTTAGAACTACTTGGAGAATTTGAAATATTAGGTTCTAAGCCATTAATAATTCCAATTGAAGTAAATTCAAAATTTTACAATCCAATATTGAATTATTAAGTAATCCCTCTTACTATAAAAAATTAATTGAAAAATAATATATTTATCTACTACAAGACCGAATATTTATTTCACTGTTAACAAATTAAGTCAATGCATGTTTGTATCTACTTCTTTTCATTTATGTGTAGCACATAAAATTCTACGATATTTGAAAAATAATCTCGTACAAGGTTTATTTTTATCCCGCTGAAAATTATTTCAAGCGTAAAGCTTTTTTTTATGCTAATTAGGTTTATTGCATTGATTCTCGTAGATCATTTTTTATGCTAATTGGGTTTCTTGCATTGATTCTCGTAGATCGGTAACATGGTATTGAGTCGATGCCAAATATCGAGTCATAGCTAATGCAACATGTGAGTTAGTTTGGTTATAAATTCAATTTTACGTGAAATGCATATTTCTATTTTTATGTTTACCTCTTCACATTGCAACAATGGCATCTTCTATAAAAAAACAACATATTGAGCTAGATTATTGAGTTGTTCGTGAAAAATTACAATCAAATTTTTTCAAAATGTTTCATGTGAAAACAAACAATCAAATTGCGAATATTCACACAAAACCACTACCTTCTATGTAAGACTTATTCTAAAAAATGAGAATATTTCAATTATACTCATCTTAAAAAAATATTAAATATCATTTTGATAATTTATTTGTTTCTTTTATTTGTTAATTAGATAAATAGTTGTTTGTTAATTATCTAATTATTTATTCTAATAGCATAAGGGCCGAAAGAAGATCAAAAGCCCAAATGTAATATGGGACCTCATCTTCACCTTGATAGTTTCTTGTAGTAGAAGGAATTTAACTCTACACAAGTGGTGATAGCAATGTATTAAGCTCTCTACCGTACACTTTAGTTCAAATCGTGTCGGGATCTTACATATATACATATATACATATATATATATAGAGAGAGAGAAAGAAAGAGAGAGAGAGTACCAGACATTTTGGCCATGATCGAACATGGTGAGCAATATCACAAAGCTTCAGAAACTCGCCGACCCATCCATGGCAGCATTGTTCGGATTCAGACCTGCAACTTTTTATTAGCTCCGGCAGGAACAAAGATCATTTATGTTGTAAGAATAACAAAGAAAGAGAGAGAGATTGTTCATTGTTTATGTATCACCATGATGAATACGATGAAAGTATTATGCCATTTATGTAATATTTTCGATAGTTTGGGTTTAAGTCGTAATTATTAAAAGTTAATAATTATAAATAAACGAAAAACGAGTTTTCGTTATCAAATTTCAGAATCACAAAATCTAAACCCTAATAGCCGTCAAAAGAAAAGGGACGAAGAACGAAAAACAGTTTTTTCGTTCTTCCCGAATTCCGCATTAAAACAGATCCGATCTTGGAGTGGATACGCGTAGGGGCTTGCATTATCAAGTCTACCACATCCGACAATCACATGTTCAAGGCGAAAGGTATTACGAAATCGTTTCTATATTTGTCCGCCGTTGAAATCCTGATAAAACTAGTCGTTAAACATGACTAGATCTATAATCGGATTGATAAAACACGTCTCCGCACCTAAATCAACCCTACACACGAAAGAAACCTGGAACTCTAAAACGATAAGAATCAAAATGCTCCAACAGCTATATATATATATATATATGTATATGCATTCAATACGAAATAATCAATCGAAAGTTCAATCGATAAATAATGGGTTTTATGTAATCTTAAGAACTAATCAGTCTTTAATCCAGTAGGTGGACTAAAGATCATTCCTTTTTTCTTGTAGGATCATCTTGGGAGGATTTTTCACCCATTGGCCAATTGAAACCAATCTCTGATGAACCTCCTGAAACCATTTGTTCAGATCCAAGATCCCAACAGACATCAGATAGACCCCCTGGGCCAAGCTCTGGAATGTCGAAATCATTCATATTCATATTCCCCCATAGATCTGTATAGCTTGGATCAAAACCCATGCTCCATATCTCCTCTGGATTCATCATTTCTTCGGTTGTGTTCATCAAGTTCTTTCCTTTTGGATTCAGATATTGTTCGTTTTCGTGTTTGATTCCTGAGCTTGAAGCCCTTAATGGCATAGCCTCTTCAGCAGTACTGAAACCTGCATTTACCACTTCAAAGCTCTCCAAATCATCAGCTTTATACTTCACAATCTGATCACCAATTGGAGAGTCTAATTTAGAATCTTCAAGGTGTTGTTGTTGTTGTTGTTTGATGAACTTCTTTCTACCCTTTGACCCAATTGTTCTTCCTTCTTCTCTACGGGTCTTAAGACGTTCCAAGAAACTAGGGTTTTGAAACAACTTAGCCAAGAATGAAAGCATCTGCTTCTGTCTTTTCTCTGCAACTTTAAGCCTTTGATTGACAGTATCCATATGGTTAACTGTTCCTCTTTGCTGCTGTTGAAGCTCTATTACTTCCTCTATTAACATTTTTCGTTCTTTTCTCAGTTTTTCAATCTCAGCTTCAACTTCAGGAGGAGACTTGAAGCAGCAGATGCTATTCGATTGAGGAGATTTACGTCGACGTATGTTCTTCAGAAGATGTTTTTTTCCTCTTTGGAAAGCTTCGTTTGCGAATTCCCATTTGTCACTATCGATCTTTCGAAATCCCTGAACACATTCAATCCCAAATCATTCAAGAATGAATGAGGAAAAAGGTATAAGTCCACATCACATCAAGATCAAACCAGTACAAAACAAAAGCTCCATAGTAAGAGAAATCAGAGAGAATATGAGGCAATGGATCTACCTGAAGAACATGGCGTTGAGATGAATCAAGAAACTTCAGAATCATAAGTCTCCGTACATATCATAATCCCATAATTTTACAGTGAAATTTTACTCAACAAAGATAACAATCAACAGTTTTCACATACAACAAAAACCTTTACATCCATTGAATATACAGCTTAAAACAATCAAGAATTACACATGTTTTACAGATGAAATGTAAACCCAGTTAAAGTTAAAGAATTTTCTCTCAGAATATACAAAATCTGGAAAAAAATTACATGAGAAGTCAAATGTGAAAAGAAAAACAGAGAGAGTAAAAGAGAACTGAGCATCCATTTTACCGACAGAGAAGAACAGAATTACTGAAACAGGTTTTACAGTTATACCCACATAAGTGTTAAGTTGTCGGACGAAGCTGGAGAAGTTGTTGTGTTTGAAATTCCGAGGAAGAGTGATTCTCGCGAACTCCACTGGGTCCCACACCACGAAGCTCAAACCGGTTTGTCCCCAAGAAATGATCGGGTCGAGATTCGGGTCGTCCACTAAATCAAACGTCTTCGACAGAAACGGCGGAATCGGATTCCCCTGCAAGCACTCCAACGGCTGGGGCACCTCGAAACCCTCCGCCTCTCCTCCGCCGCAATCCGAAGGTGGAGCTCTGGCGGAGAACGCCTCGAAACCAGCGAACGGTGAAGACAGCGGAGACGCGGAGAACCCCATGTCGGTGTCGATGTACAGCGACCCGGGTTCTAAGGCTCCGGTTGAAATGGTCGGAATAGACGCTCCCGGTACCGGAGAGGGTTTCAAAGGATCGTCTTTTTCTGGGTTCATCTAAAACAGTAAAAAGACTGAAAATTTACCGTAAGGAAGAGAGAAAGAGGGAAAATGAGTAGAAGGAAATGGGAGATTAGGGTTTATAAGGGAGAAGAAGAAAGAACCGACAA
This sequence comes from Gynandropsis gynandra, assembly GCA_036759665.1. Classification (NCBI taxonomy): domain Eukaryota; kingdom Viridiplantae; phylum Streptophyta; class Magnoliopsida; order Brassicales; family Cleomaceae; genus Gynandropsis; species Gynandropsis gynandra. Next base: position 39,843,000 of record CM071871.1, on the reverse strand, counting down.
ACTGTTTGATAAAAATCTGGAGAGAGAGGCGGTGGAGAATTCCGGCCAAGGAGGAGAGTGCCGTCCGATTCGGACAAGAGAACAGTAATTGGACAGGTTTGTATTATTACCGCCGACACAAAAGGCAACTTCCTGGTAACTACCATGACTTCACTCTGACTTTCGTTTTCTTCTTCTTCTTCTATTTTTTTTTTTCCAAAAATTTCTTTTTTTTTTCTGGTTGATCTGAAAATTTACTTAGAAGGAAGAGAAGTAGTGAAGTTAGAGGAAGGAGAGAGAGGGCTCCACATAAAGCTGGATATTTTCACTAACTATTATTTCGTCTTTGTCATCTGCGTAATCTCATTGGCTAGATTTTGCTCTCTTTTTTTATTTGTTAATTTTCTTGACTTTATTTCCTTGGTTGTTATTTTTTTTTGAATTATTTTTTATAGAAAAATCAATATATTAAAAGTACAAGTTTAGGATGGGTTCTGAGAGCTTCTCGCTTCTCAGCCCTCCACCTCATCAGCCAACATTTATTTTAATTTCTCTCCCACTTTTCCATTATCTCTCTTCTCTCTCCCACGATCACTTCACCTTAAAATGAATTGGATGTGTCTTTGCTATCCGGACGATCTCTCTTCTCTCTCGATCCCTCACTACTTGAAGTAAAAGAGAAGACCAAACGGCTGCGAAGACTGAGAATACCATCTCAAAGACGATGGTCTCGGCCATTGATGCCTCTGGAACTTGATTGCCCTAATTTTCGTGATATTGGCAATTTATTTGTTTCTTAGGTTTTCAGGGAATCGTATAATGATTTCGCCTCTGCGATTCAATGAGGTGCCTGCATCGGCCCACCGCTGGTCTTCACTGCCCGCCGCTCACATGAATCGATCGATGGACAAACGGACGAGAAGTTCCAACCTCCGTGGAACCCAACCGGTATGCTCGAGATAAGTACCTTCTCTATTCTTTTTCCTCAGTACCATCGCAGCTTCCATTTGCGTAGGTAAACCCACATGCTCTACACCATGACCCGACATGACAGAAACGAAATGAACCAGATGAAAAGGATCAACATTTGTTTTGGGTTCGGATCATCACAACATCTGTGTTTTGAATCAGATCGAAGACAAAACCCAACATTCAAAAGACGTTTGCCCGAGAATGCGATAGGAGATTTGAATTCTCCTTTCACACCCATAACGATCAGCGAAAGAGTAATCTCCAGGTTGGATCAAACGAAAAAGAGAATTAGGGTTCTTCCCGAGTTCATCAATAGAGCACGTACATCAGAAACGAACTATACGTGACGACTCCGGGCGATAAGAATCGAAGCAATAAAGAGAAAAATAGAAATGTAACCGTGAAATTATCGCCGGAAAGATTATGCAGACAATAGGAATAGATGCTAACACTTTTTGCTTCACCGGTAAAGCTGCAAGTGGGTGGATTGTCGACATTCTTATGGTATATTCTTCACTTTCGTTTCAAAATCAGTGCCTTAGTACCTGAGAAAATTTTGCGCTCTGTATTGGATTTGGGAACCTTAATATTTCTATGTGCTATGTGATTAAGTTTGTGGGTTATGCTGCTTTCTATTCATAACAAGCTTCGACGTTTCATATTGATAGATTTCGAGGATTGTCTATTTCCTAATTTTTATGGAGTTTGTTCTCGGGAAAAGCAAGCTAATCTATGTGAGTTTCCGTTATTGTTGACCAATGACGTTTTTCTTTGTCTGCAGGTACTACTTGAGATTCATGGACCCTAAAAATTCAGAGGCATTAGTCGACGAAAGAAAAGAAAAGTGAGAGCCTTCAGCACATACCCGTTCCCCTATTTTCTCCCATTATACTATATTATACGGATCATATACTGTAAGCATTGCTTTTTAACAGGTACTAGAGCCCAGTGGAGGTGTATGTAGGTGGCGCTAAACATGTCGTCCTGCACTTACTATCCCAGTCTATCGTAGAAGGTCTCTTTCCCCTGAATTGAGAGTCGCCCTAAGGTTACAATCGGTTGGGTTGGGAAACCAACCTGGATCCAATTTCCTCCAAGAGCCCTACCGAGGCTTGAGCGCTCGAAAATAGGGCGTGGTGGAGAACGAGCACACGATCTTACGTTCTTTTTAAATTGGACAAACTAATTTATAAGCTCATCAAGACGTAAGGCTTTCTTTCTTTTACTTCTTTTTCTTTAGTTCTTTCTTTCGGTTGTTATTCAACTGAACTATGTGTGTTTCTCTTTCAGCTCCAAATGGTTGCAACTGATGAGATGGACAACAAGCTTCTACAGCTACATGCATATGAGAAATCCAGGAACCTCGAAAATTTTTCTGATGTTGTCTATTACAGCAATGCTCGTGTTCTCCTCCCCGTTGAGAATATATATCGGATCGAATGCGTAAGTTTTTACTTTACATTAATGAATCACACATTGGTACTTCCACTGAGCCAACTCTTGCATCTTAAAGCTTCACAAAGATTCATACATATTTTTCCGTTGGTAATTTCTGCAGAGAACATCAACAATGAAACTCCCGATTCAGCTTATGGACTATGGATTTGATAAGCCTGATGTGACAACGGTAATTATGGATCCAAGTTTTGCAGCTTATCTCCATAATGAATTCCTAGCTGTTGGATCAGACGAAGGATAGAAGGACACGATTTATCCAAAGAGGTAAGTAAAGATCACAGTAAAGGTCCCAAAATGTTCATCATTTAGTTAAATCCGAAAATAAGAATGATGAGGCAGAAAGGAACGTGTTTGGTCTTCAGTCTATGCTAGAACCCTCTGGAGGAAGGCATAAACCACTTTTTAATGATGGGGATACGATAGTAATGAAGTTCAAGCGTGAGAATTTGCTTCAAAGGAATGGACATGAAAATGGTATGGAGCATGAGCTTAAGAAAACCAAAGATATTGTCTCAAGTACGCCTAAGCCTAGCAGCCTTCCAGAAAGAGATGAAAAGCTTTCTTTCGCTTTCAAGCAAGAGAATTTTTTCCAAGGACACAAACAAGTGAATTGTGCAGAGCATGTGAATCAGAAACCGGAAGATAGTGTCTTAAGATCACAGAATCGAAGCAGTTCCTTCTCTAAGAGGAAAGAAATTATTGATCATGGCTCGAGACACTATAATGATTGGGAGCACAAGGGAAATGCATTACCTGCAGGCGAGGAGAGCTTCGCTGGTTCACGTAATGGAAGACTAGAAATTGCCACTATAATACATAACTCCAAGAGTAGGGACAGAGATCCGTTTGGTGGTAACAATTAGGGTGATGAATGTGATAATGCAAAGCCTAGAAAAGTTCAAGAAGAAGAAACAGAGAGACCAAAACCTTTCTTCCACAATGCTCTTCCACCTCCTTATGTTAAACCTAATGGGACGAGGAACAGAAAATCTGAAGTTGTAGCCCATTCAAAGGCTGCTTTTGATAACAATTCTATCCACGAAGGTACATTCAACAACAGATTAGAGACGGCGGAAGTTGGGTCTCATCCTGATGTTGATGGGAACGTTTTTATGCCCGAGAGAGCCAATGGTCGCAGTAATGGGAAGGATAGTGGTCTTCCGGTGGACGCTGAAGAGAATGCTTTGCCCAAAAAGAGATCTAGCAGAAGATAGCACTCTAAATCTTCAAGCCGTGAAGAAATCGTCAACCCGAAAGATCCTGGGATCATGAAGAGAAGAACTAGAAGCCGAAAAAGAGAACATTCGAAGAAAATTTTCGAAACATTGGTTGACAACGAGCACGAGAAGGATGATGAGGAGAGGATGATAGACAAACTGCTGATGCATTACAGTCAGAAACCCTCGAGTTATGACGAAATGATGACAAAACAAGCATCCAAAGGCATGAGACGCTCCCGTCATAACAACAAGGAAGGTGAACACGGAGGATCTAATGATATGTCAGAGATGATTCCTCCGCCTGTGAGGTCGCTTTCCCTCCCCAACGAACAATCTGAATCAACAAAGGTATTCACTCGTGCCGCATCATTTCAGCCTGATCGTTTGAGTGCAGCAAAACACGTCCATCCAAAGTTGCCTGACTATGAGGATTTGGCCGCCCGATTCGCTGCGCTCAAAGGAAGTTAAAATGTACGAACATTGTCTCCATTTCATTACCATCTCAACTCCAATACATTGGAATAGCTTTTTATCTTGTATTTCCTTATCTTTTCCTTTATCACTCGGTTGTTTGCATTGTTGTATGTGAGTATTAGAAGATTACACGTTTGTGTGTCTCAGTATAATGTTCCACATCATGCTCTGTCTGAATATTACCCCATACGCTGTTTTGAGTTGTCTTCGATGTCATGCATATTGATATTTTTTTTTTCGGGTAAAATTATGGTAATCCGAGAAAACTATTTCCGTTATAATTTTCTTGATATCTGTTAATTCGGTTGATGATTGGAAGGTTCAAAGTGTTTCTCATTGTATGGGCTTTGGGATATCGTCATCGATAAGCGCTGTGGGATCATTCTCACCAATCGCCATGTCGTGAAGCCAGGTGCTTTTCCTTTGCTTTAGCTGTTTCTCTGCAGAAGCGATCAGTTTAGTGAGGAACTCGGTGTTGGGTATCAGTTCAATGGATGTTTTAGTGAAAATGAAGTTAGATTTTTTTTAAAGTTTGCGATACCGTTGCTACGTTGCAGTATTAGTAACTGGTCTAGAGCAAAAATTCAGGTTTTATCCCCATCCTTTTTAAGGTTTAGGAAGTCTCAGCTGGGCTTGGAAAAGACTTTATGTAGACCTTCAGTATTCCTAGGATTCTAGGATAACATGGAGAGATTTCGAACTTCACTCTTTTTGTTTGGGTTGTAGAAGACAATGTAATTTATTAATTATTCAATCTAATGCTTTCATTTAAAAATCCAAAAAAAATCATTAACCCGCGCATCGCGCGGGAATATTCCTAGTTATATATATTAAAAGTTTGTACTTTTGGAAGCTCCTCAGAGCTTCTCAACTCTCAGCGCTCCACCTCACCCTACATTTATAACAAATACTTCTCACCCACGATCTCTCGCTGAATGTGAATATAACCCTAATCTCCTCCTTTCCTGCATCCAACTCGCTTTACATTTTATTCCTTCACCGGCGATTCAGTGATTTATCCAGCAGATGCCGTCTTTGGAGGAGACGCAATTCCCGTCGACCCCCGAAAAGGTCAAAATCGACAGAACCCATCCCATGAATCGCCAGTTCTACCAATGTTTCGCCTCCACAAGCACCATGTTCTTATTTTGAGTTTCCATAGCTTCGTCGATTCCGGTAACCTCTACTTATCCGCCTCCTGGGGCCATTCAGTGGAAGCAGCATGTCCGGAGTTTCGTGCAAATCCACCGCTCCGGCGGAATGTCCGTTCTCCTCACCGGAGAAGGCGACTTCGTCGGAAGCCACGTATCACTCGCGTTGAAAAAGAGAGGCGCCGGTGTCGTCGGACTCGACAACTTCAACAGCTATTACGTCGTGGACATGCCCGTCAACGGAGATGAAGATGAGGAAAACAAATGGTGAGCCATCTGCTGGGAATACCGAGAGGCTCTCTTCTCTCCCACCATTATG
>CM071871.1:39819752-39836082 GCA_036759665.1 Gynandropsis gynandra | reverse complement strand
AGTCAATATTTATTAAAATCTTTGTCGATTTGTACATTAACAAAATGATAGAGTATATATATAATTATAAACTAAATAGTCTGTATACTCTAGAATAGATATAACTATTTGTATGTAAAAAAATGTATATGTATATATGTATATAAATTTGTTTGAATTTATTAGTTTCACTTGATTTATATAATATTTTTATTTAATTTTTAATAACTAATTATTATTGTAAGATTGTACGCAAGATAATATTTATAATATAGTATTAAATTGATAAATATAATAATTTATAGTTATCATATATTGATTATGAGAAGAAGATTAAGCGGTCTTTTGTCACAACATGTGAATTTTAGGCATATCAAATCCAAACGATAATCAAAGACGGAGCACTTTTCCAATAATATGTTGTTGATGCATATACTGCAATTGAACAAGAACGAATACTTTGGGTTAGAAATAATCATAACTTCAATTTTGATCGATCTCGCGCATCGCGCGGGTATGTTTTCTAGTAGACATAATTCTTGGTGAGAGGGGATTGCACATGGTTTTCCCTGAACCTGTGGGTTTACACGGTTATAGATCGGGGTTCCCCTAGACAAATTTCTATTTTCCTATGTTTTTTTATCTTATGCTCTCGTATTTTTTTCTTAATTTTATTTCTCTCTTTTACGATTCTATCTATATCCCACCAATTTAGATTCTATTAAAATTTTCAATTTTGATCGGTTATAGATATAATTTTGACCCAATTTACGTTTAATTTCGATTTGATTAGATTCAATTTTGACCAAAATTTAGATCTAATTTTGATTCGATTTAGACTCAATTTTGATTATAATTTGGATCCAATTTTTTATTTTTATCCAATTAAAACTGAAATAAATATGAAATTTCAACAAAATTAAATTGAACTTTGAACAAAAACATTTTTTATCAGTTTGTTTGATGTTGACCTAAAATTAATCTAACCTTGATTGGAGTTTGGTGCAATTTTAATCCAAATTTGATGTAATTTTGAGTGATTTGGGTTTTAATCAAATGAAAATCAAAATAAGATGGTTTAGTTCGGATGATATCTCGGGTTTTAATCGGGTGAAAATAAAAATTTGGTACAATTTTTATTCCAATTTCGGTGCAATTTTTATTGCAATTTCGATGTTCACTCTATTAAAACATGAATCACTCAAAATTGGACCGAAATTGTCTTAAAATTGCGCTCAATTATTATCACATTTGAACCAAATTCGGGTTAAAATCGAACAAACGAATGAGAATCTGTTTTTGTTTAAATTTTGGTTTAGTTCAATTGAAATTTTAAATTGATTCAGGTTTTGATCGAACTAAAATCAAAATTTAGTGTAATTCTAATTGCGATTTCAGTGCAATTTATGATCTTATTTTGATTTTCACTTTGAGAGATACTGCCAAATTTCCTTTGGAGTCGCCAACTTTTCTACACTATTGAGGATGTCATTGACGAGATCGAGGTGCAAATAAGCGATGACACTTTCATTTATTTTGTTCCAGTGCTCATCGACCATCTCATTCGATCTTCCTCAATAATCGTAAAATAACCATTTTTCATCAAAACAACCCTTAGTTTTGTTTTTCATGTCGAGAAATTATTCTCGTTGAACTTCTCTATCTCATACTAGTTTACCATTTTATTAGTACTTATCTTACTATAACTCAATCATCTTATGAACAACTAGTATCAAACTAAAGCTCCAATATCACTGTTAAGATCGGACGTGGATAAATAAATGTTAGGCAACAAAATATAGAACAAAAATATAAAAATTGGGCAACGAGGTTTGACGTGGTTCGAAAAGTGTTTATGTCCACGAGCGAACAATAGAAGGTGTTTATTGACTTTCGAGAAATTACAACTCTTTTCTCAAATTGTAAGGAGAAAACACTTATATTTCTCTCTAACAATTTGGAGAAAAACTCTTTCAAATACATAAGAGAAAATATTCAAAATTAAGAGAAACAAAAAAATATTTTTTTTCTTGTTGTGATGATGTTTTGAGGTGAAAAACACGTCGTATTTGTAGACAAAATTTTTTTAAAAAAATTCAACACTTATTAGATCACAAAGATAAATTTTACTTTAAATGATGTCTAATTTGTTTTGACCACAATAAAAAATTGGTTTTGCTCATTTTCATATACAACTAAAATTCTTGATTTTTATATAAAAATAATTCAGATATTCTAAATTAAAAAAACGCAACATATAATAAATTAAGTTGGATTAGACTGGATTAAACTATTGATCACTGATAATTGCAATCAGGTTTGTTTCGAGAGCAAGACACCTATCCAAAATGTAACATATTAATTTGGGGTAAACCCAAAAAAAAACCCTCACAAATATATTTTAATAAAAAAAAATCTTCTACTTTCAACTGTTTATTTTAAACCCTGTACAATATTTTTTAAACAAAATAAACATTTAACAGCAAATGCATAAACGTCGTTTTATCTCTCACCTCACCTGCTTCTTTTCTTCAACAACAATAATGAAATAATGAAGTCTGTGATCAAAATCAGGTGGGTTTGAGCCTCCTCCCATTTTCACTCTGCGGATAAAGGGTCTCAAAAGAGACGTAAACGGCAGCGATGGCGGGTCTTGCACCTCTGATTATGGCGGCAGCGATGGCGGGTCTTGCACCTCCGATTATGGCGGCAGCGATGGCGGGTCTTGCACCTCCCATCGTTTAGTCATGTTTACAGCGATGGAATCTGCATTGGTAGGAGATTATGTTATCTTCAGCTTTGGACAGGCTAAGATTTTTCGTTGCATTTTTCGTTGCTATCTTCAGAAGGGGTGACGACAATCGCCCTGTCGAGACCAAACCCTAGGCGAGAGGGTGTTGCGCGAGGTTCTGGAGAGTTCTTCCAGACCCCGCGAAATGAAGCGAGCGAGCGGGCCGAAATCAAGACGCGACCCACAGGAGAAAGCGACGCGGCCCAGCAGAGGAAGCCCAGCGCGTGAAGCCCACAATGAAGAAGCCCAAGGTCGGAGGCCCATGCAGAAAACAACAACAAAAGGGGTCATTTTCAAGACAATATATATATATATATAATATGAAAGCAACGGGTAAAATTAAAATTGAAGGAACATTTGCAGTATTTTGTAAGGTCAAACGCTATGTAAAAGGCCTATTTTGAGTATGTGTAAGAAGTTGTCTGATTTAGGACAATTTCAAATCTTGTGTAAGGAATTAATATATGAATGAACTTGTGTGAAGAGTATCACACGAGAGGGCAAAAACACTTGAGCATTGTTTCAGAATTATACACAAAACGTGAGAGATCAAGGAGAGAAAACACAGTGAACATAAAGAGAGTTACATTTGGTTATAGCTACTTTTATTTTTCTTGTTTGCACAAGTGTTAAGATGATGAAGAATTAAGCTCATGACTTCATAATCTTATTCATGAGCATTACTACAAAGTCTACAGTTCGTGTAAATCTCTTGTGGAATCACTGCTTTCTGCATTTCACATTAAACCATTCTTTGATGATCATGAATCTTCGCAGGAGTCATCTCTGGTGCTCTTCTTTACATTAAGGATGATTTCGAGCAAGTCGAGAAGAAAACATGGCTTTAGGAAACCATCGTCAGTATGGCAGTTGCCGGTGCCATCGTCGGTGCTGCCATCGGTGGATGGATGAACGACAAGTTTGGCCGGAGAATGTCGATCCTCATTGCAGATGTCCTCTTCTTCGTCGGGGCTATAGTCATGGTCGTCGCTCCTGCCCCGTGGGTCATCATCATCGGAAGAATATTTTTCGAGTTTGGCGTCGGAATGGTGTCTATGACGTCGCCGCTTTACATCTCTGAGGCATCTCCGACGAGAATCAGAGGTGCTCTCGTCAGCACCAATGGTCTCCCCATCACTGGTGGACAGTTCTTGTCTTACCTCATCAACCTCGCCTTCGTCCACGTAAGTCGCGACCCAAACATTGTTTTCGTCTCATTTAATTCACTTTCTGAAACTTGTAATAATAACACAGACTCACTCCGGGGACATGGCGGTGGATGTTGGGAGTGGCGGGACTACCTGCGGTGGTTCAGTTCGTGCTTATGCTTTCGCTGCCTGAATCTCCGCGTTGGCTCTACAGAAAGGACAAGATCGCGGAGTCCAGAGCCATTCTCGAACGGATCTATCGGGCAGAGGAGGTGGAGGCTGAGATTTGGCGACAAGAGAGAGTGTTTTGATGTGCACTAAGGAACATCCAATCCAGAGTTTGGCTTTGCAGAATAGTAGTATTTGGATTGCAACAGATTCTTCTGTTGAGAGATGGTGTTGAAATTGCTTACTCTGCATAAACTTTCTTGAAGAATGTGGTTGATTTAGCTTATTTGCAGCTCCCTGTCTGCAAGAATCCGTCACTTGCCGTTTAAACATTTGCTTTAAATGTTTATTTTGTTTAAAAAATATTATACAAGGGTTAAAATAAACAACTAAAAGTAGAAGGTTTTTTTTATTAAAATATATTTGTGAGGATTTTTTTTGTTTACCCATTTAATTTTTATGGTATTTAAATTTTGGGTTTTGCAAACAAGTACTCATTGGGCTTTTGAATAGTAAATACTTTATTGGGCCTATTCAGAAGAAGCTCGGCCCAATAGGATTACAAAGGACGGAGAGCAATGATCACCTGCTACTCAGTGTACCGTACCAGTGAATGACATCTCATCAATCTATCTATTCAAAGTCTTTTTCTCTTTCACGCCCTAACAAAAATCAAAGCTCCTTTTGGAAGCAACGAGAAGAAGCAGACTCGTCTTCTTCTAGAAGCTTCTTCGTCGGATCGCCTTGAAGGTCACTAGCAATCCATGCAAATGGAGTTCTGGGGTAGTTATTCTTTCCTTCTGCTTAGGGTTTCTGAATTCGTTTGGTTTTCTATTCGCTTTCTTTCGTTGTTTCTCGAGAATCGATGGTGTGAGACCTTAGTTTCTGTTGATCGAAGAAATAGGTTTTTGTCGACAATTATCTGTCTATGAACACGTTTAGGTAGCTGGTGAAAGTGTTCATTGACCGTTTTGGCACTCTATCGAACATGTTTGGTATCCATGAACATGGATTGTGTTCGTACTCCAATGTTCCTGAGGATTTACTGTTTCTCAGGCCACTTTTTAGTTGAATAAACTGAGAATGATGTTCTTGTTTAGTTTTCATGTTCTATCTTTGCCATTGGTTTGTATAAACAGGTGTTGAATGTAAAAGTGGCTCATCGGTTAAAGTGGATCCTGGATCGGACATGATTGTGCACATTTCCCAGGTATGGATTTGGATTTGAATGTAATTAAAATGTACATTTTGCGTTGATATTCCATTTTCATGCTTGCCTTTACTCTGCAGGCTGCACTTGGTGAGAGTAAGAAGAAAGGAAATGAGCCAATCTACCTTTACTTGGTTGTTGATCATATCACATATACAATTGGGATGCTATCTCAAGTAAAATTCCCTCAGCTTTCAACAGAGATTTTGCTGCAAAAGGGTTTTGAGCTCTCTCATAGTTGGAAGCATGGAAGTGTATACTTCACAGGATATAAAGTCGATGCACGTGATGAATATCCTTCACTATTTCATTGATTTTAGATTGTTTTTCCCTCTATCTTGACATTTCCCTTTTTCGAAATCCTTAACTTTTCTTGATCTCACTGATGTTGAAGATTCCAGCGATGACGACAAAGGTGAGGATATAATAGCAGACATGCTACATTTTACTCCTTGATCTCGTGTAGAACATCAATATTTGATCCATTGTTGTAATCATGCAGAAGAATCAAAACCAAATACTGAGGAAGTGAAGTCTGCAGTGAAAAAGACTGATATCACAAAGTCAGGAACTAAACAGGTGAATTTCAAGGTGCCTAATGAAGATGTCAAAGTAAAGCAGGATGAAGATGATAGTGATGAAGATTCCGAAGATATGTCATCTTCTGAAGATTTAAGTGATGATGAGGTATTGTTTTTAAGAATTCAAGTACTTTTCGATGCATTCAAATTAGTTCATGAAATTGAATGAACAGTGTGTAAGAAGATTGGGATGATTTATGATATAAGATGTTTTTCTTTATCACTTATATTCAGGACAAGAAGGTTAGTGCTGGAGGTGACAACGATGAAGATGATGAAGATGATGATGATGATGATGAAACTTCGGAAGATGAAGATGAGACCCCTAAGAAGGTACGGAATGCTTTATTTCTGCGGCCGCGACCGTATTTCTTTCTTCTGCTCGATCGAATAAAACAACTATAGAACAGATTCTAGTTTTGTATCCTTTGGAAATGTATTAATTCCAATTTCAATGGTTTTTTTTTTTTTTTGAAGCCTGAACAGAGTAAGAAAAGACCGGCAGAGGCTGAAGCACCGAAAACACCAACATCAGAGAAGAAGGGAAAATTTGTTACGCCTCAGAAAACAGGTGAAATTGACGGGTATTCGTTCTGTTAATTTGTTCGGGTATTCGTGGGCAAAATTTGACGGAATGTTATACATTGTGAGAATAGAGACGAAGAAACCGCAGGTTCACGTTCACGTAGCAACGCCACATCCAGCGAAACAAATGGGGAAGTTAGGAGGAATGGGAGAGACGTCGAAATCGGGAGGAGGAACATATTCATGCAAATCCTGTAACAGGTCGTTTACTTCAGAAGTTGGACTGCAGTCGCATACGAAGGCCAAACACAGTGCAGCTGCGTAGAGCCATAGAGCCATAGAGCTCATAAATCAACAGGTCATCGAGCCGTAGAGCCATAGAGCTCATAAATCAACGGGTCGTTTAGTTCTGTTTTTTGAAGGGATGGATGGTTTGTCTTTTTAGCTAAACTGATTATTGAACACTATTCGGGTATTTTGGAAATTTTAGTTTATGAAATCGAATCTGTTTTGATATATGGTTAATTCATCTTTGGATATCCAAATTTGAATCTGGATATTAATTGATTCGGATTTAAGTATAATTTTTTTAACATTCCATTTATATTAAATAATTTTTTATAATTATTAAACAAATGTATGGATATTTATATAAATTAATATATATTCCGTTAATTAAGGATATAATTTTTAAGAATAAATATTGTTTTAGATTTACGATAGAAATTTTTTTTTTAGATTTTTTTCAGTTCTAATTAAAAAATAAGTATTGAGAGGCCAAATATAAAAAGCAGGTTTGCCCGAGAGGTTAAGGGGGAAGACTTAAGATCTTCTGCACATAAGTGCGCGTGGGTTCGAACCCCACAGCCTGCATTTTTTTCTTTAATTACGTAATAATATGTTAATACGTTTTAAAATAAAAAATATATATATATGTATATGTATATATTATAAACTAATTTTAATTATATATTAGTTATTCAATTACTTCCTTAATAATACATCTATTAAAAAAATTCAAATCAACTAGTGTGACATTTTGGGAGAAACTCCTCATAATTTTTGCTTTATACTAAACTCTCCTTCCTATTCGTCCAATTTTCGTATTAAATTTTAGATCTAATTTTATTGTCCCTCATGATTTGTAATTTCAATTGATTTGTAATTTTAACCAATTTAAATTTTGTTAACTGTTCTTCTAAAACTCCAATTTTAGTTATCCAAATCTGAATTTAATCCGAGTATTCGATCTAAAACCCGTTTTGATCCCTAATTCAATTAATTTGTTCCAGTTAACTAAAATTTAATACATTTATTAGATTTAAATCTAATTTTGATCCAAAATCAATTAAAACAACTTGGTAAATTCAATTTTCGTCCGATTACCGAATCTAAAATCACTTAAATTGCTTCAGTTAACTCTATTTTGACCGAATCACCCATCTTAACCCAATTAGACCCAAAATTAGATAAACCATTCCAATTTTGTTAAAATCTACTAAGTGGTATACATGTCAATAAATATATATATATATATATATATATGCGAGAGAGAGATTTTAGGAGAAACTCCTCATATTTTTTTGCTTTATGCTAAATTTTCATAGTCTTCGTCTAATTTTCATATTAAATTTTAGCTCTAATTTTATTGTCCCTCGTGATTTGTAATTTCAACCAAATTTCTCAACCATTTAAATTTTGTTAACTGTTCTCTTAAAACTCAAACCTTAATTATCCAAATCTGAATTTGACTCGAGTATTCGACCCAAAATCGGTTTTGACCCGAATTTAATTAATTTGTTATGATTAACTAAATTTTAATCCATACTATATCCAAACCCAATTTTAACTCAAAATCAATTAAATTAATATGAAAAATTCAATTTTCACCCAATTACCCAATATAAACCCAAAGTTTGGCTAGAAACGAGTTAAACCTTATCGAGTAACTCAATTTTTGACCCAATTAGCTGACCATTAACCCAATTTTTTTTACCTAAAATCACTTATATTGATTCGGTTAACTCAATTTTGACTCAATCACTAATAACTAATGTATTTTCTTATTCCATAACGAAGGGTTTACAAGACTATTTATAGACAATTGAAAACCCTAAGTAAGTAAATTTTCCTTAATATAAAATATAAACTTTCCTAGATATAAAATATAAACTTTACTTAATATAAAATATAAACTTTCCTTAATATGCCCCCTCAAGACGGAGCACGGAAGGTGATTCCGATCTTGACACAGAGATCATGGAAAGAAGAGCGCGGAAGCGGCTTCGTCAGAATGTCAGCAAGCTGATCGCGGGAGGTGACCTTCCGTGAACCAAATTACTAGTTGGTCATGTTGACCGTGAGAAGAGTGCTTAGCAGATTTTGTGGATCGAAGGTAGGAGCCGCATCGGAGAGATGGGCGGTAGGGTTACTGGTTTGGCCGGCCATGGATTAGGGTATTGAGGCGGCTGAGCAAGAGATGCCAGATCTAGCGTTAGGTGATGCGGATCTAGGGTTAGATCTAGGGTTTGATCTAGGGTTAGGCGATAGAAGGGCCGCCACCGCGACGCGATAACGACGGGACGCGGCGCGGGACGAGAGAGAGACGGGTAAGCCGGGACGCGAGAAAAACGGGCAGGGCGGCCCAAGTTGAGGACAACAGGACAAAGTGGACTTGACACTACTGAAAGCAACAAAGGTTGACGTAGAGGAGGGTTTGAGCGGCCACTCATAGATACCGTCTTTACTTTTACCTGTTAGGATTGGTGCCCCCGTGCTGAGATCCTTCATCTGAAAAAGATGTGGAAAGAATTCCACAGAAACTCCATTAGTATTACAAAGCTGGTTGACCGAGACGAGATTTTTATGAATCGATGGCACACAAAGCACATTAGTAAACGATAAAGTACGTTTGGTAGAAGGCATAGAAAAAGAACCCGTGTGAGTTATTGGTAGGGTCGAGCCATCACCAACAATCACATCCTCTCCTCCACGGTATGGACTATGAAGTGCCAGATTTTGAAGGTTGGATGTGATATGATGCGAAGCCCCACTGTCAAGAAGCCACGAACCAGAATCATAGTACGGCGCGAGCGCATTGTGACCTTGCGGTTGCCACGATTTGCCTGCATTGTTCCACGATTGCTGAGGCTGTGGAGGATGTGAATGAGATCTGTGCGCCGTGATCAGTGTGAATTGAGGGCATCTCTTTGCACTATGTCCAAAGACTCCACATGCTTGGCACTTGCCTTGATACCCTTTAGATTGCGAGCGGTGTGATCGATGATCAGATGTATGGTCTCTACCTCGTCCGCGAAAGTGCTGTTGGGAACGAGTGTTAGTGTAGTGAGCCGTCACGGGTACAGACTGCAGGATGGGTTGTGAGACATCCACAAGGAGCTTGGCTTCATGATTGATTAATTTTTCATGAAGTTCTTCAACGGAGATGGCCGTGTCTCTTGCTTGAACAACATCAATGATTGGTTTGAATTCATCCGGTAGACCAGAGAAGATGGCATCGAGTAGATCTTCATGATCAAGTGGTTTGCCAAGCAATGCCAATTCATCAGCCTTTGTGATGAGGAATCGAAAGTAATCATCAATGGTTTGTGCTCCTTTCACACACCGTTTGATTTGATCCCTCAGCTGAAGGATATGACCTCGTGAGGCTTTGCCGTATGTCGAGGCAAGTTTGTTCCATGCTTCCCGAACAGAGGAACAGCGGGCGACGAGTGGCTGAAGGGGAACGGAGAGAGCCCCGAGAATAGCACTGAACAACAATCTGTCTTGTTGTTTCCATGGCTCAAAGGCCGGGTTGGCTTGCATAGAGTCGTCAACAATGATGGTGGCCGACGGCACGCAGGAATCGTCGGAGATAAAACAATCTAGTTGATGTCCTTCAAGGAGAGTTCTTACTTGTATACTCCAAGTAAGATAGTTCGTGCTTGTGAGTTTGGTGACATTGCCCATGTTAACCGTAAGAAGTGTTTTCTGCGGTTCTCGGGTATTGAATGTGGCGGCAGTTACAGTGTGAGCAGAGGATGAAGCGGATTGTTCCGTAGCCATGACAGATAGGAGTTGACGTTGACAGGAGACGTCGTCAATGAAGGTGGAGATAGCGCAGGGAAGAGCGACCGAATTAGGGGGTGGCGGCTAAAACAGGGTAGGCAGAAAAAGAAAAAAAAAATTTAGGTTATTTTGTCTTATGACTTGGGCTCTGATACCATAATAACTAATGTATTTTCTTATTCCATAACGAAGGGTTTACAAGACTATTTATAGACAATTGAAAACCCTAAGTAAGTAAATTTTCCTTAATATAAAATATAAACTTTCCTAGATATAAAATATAAACTTTACTTAATATAAAATATAAACTTTCCTTAATAATCACCCCACCTAAACCCATTTTGACCAAAAAATCAGATAAACAATTCCAATTAAATCAATCCGATTAATTAAATGTTGATTCAATTTTGACGTAATTAATTGTTTTGAACCCAATTGAATTACGTTCAATTAACTGAGGTGATTAAACTCAATTTTTACAGAAATATCTAAAATAATCAACACAAAATTATTTTGATGTATTAGTTTATATTATTTTTGAAAACATTTGTGTTTGAATTGGTTAAATGCTTAAAAATCGAGTAAACTTTCGATTAATCGGAATTGTTTTACTGATTTTGGGTCAAAATTGGGTTTGATTCGGTTAATTGGATAAAAAATTGAATTAATTCGAAATGGATTAATTGATTTCGGGTCAAAATCGGGTTAGATCGGATAATAGGGTCAACACATGGGTTTAGATCGGATAATGATGTCAAAATTGAGTTAATCGAGCTGGTTTAAGTGATTTTGGGTCAAAATTGGATTTTGAGTCGATTGATTGGGCCAAAAATTAAGTTAATCGAAATGTTTTAATTAATTCAGATTAAAATGTAGATTCAGGTTGGGTACTGAGTTATTGGGTTTGGATCGGTTAAGTAGATCAAAATTGAATTAATTGTTTACATTAATTGCATTTGGGTCAAATTGAGTTTTGGATTGATTATTCGAGTTAGGGGAATTTGGGTTGAGATTTAGTAGCTTATGGTGAAATGTATAAGAATATGTATTCCATCCCGTTGTAATTCATTCATAACAATCAATGAAACTATAGTAATTCTCCTTCAATGAAAGACAATTCCGAATCAGCTTCGTCTACGAAGAAGGAAGCTATAAGTAATGCAACTATGAATCTCATGAAGAGTTCGATCCTGGCTCAGGATGAACATTGACGGCATGCTTAACACATACAAGTCGGACGGGAAGTAACGCGTAAGAACCTGCCCTTTGGGAGGGGAAATTCTTTAATCTTCTCTCTTTTTACTTGTCATCACTTTTGTTTTACTAATATTTTTTTGTGGAGTTTCGTCTAACACGACAAAATATCATGGATACCTTTTTAGGACTTCCTTACTTCACGTTTATCCTCAAAAACTTTAAGAAAAAATTTGGAGAAAGACAAATGTGTCCTTATTTTTGTATGTGAAAACACGCACGGTTTGACATTTTTTCGAAACGAAATCTATTTCAAAGTTGAGAGCAAGGAGCGAGAGGAGCGAGAGGCGATTTCGAGCGAGAGCAAGAAGTAAAGAGTAAGGAGCGAGAGGCGATTCGAGGGAGAAACGATTCAAAGTTGAGTTAAAGATGATCAAGAGTCGCAAGGGTCAGGAGTTTCAGTGAGTCGCTTGAGAGTGTGAAGAAGAGCAAACCCAGCATTTGAAGAAGAAGAAAAGAAGAAAGCCATTGGTTCCTTCTTCTGTTTTTGTCATGAGTCACAAGGGTCACAAAAAAAAAAGAAAGTCACAAGGGTCGCATGAGTCACAGTTTATGTCATGGCTTACAAGAATAAGAATGTCACAAGAATCACATGGGTCATAAGGGTCGCATGGATCACAAAGGTCACTTGGGTCACCGTTTCTGTCATGGGTCACAAGAAGAAGGAAGTTACAAGGATCGCATGGGTACAGTTTCTGTCATGGGTCACAAGAAGAAGAAAGTCACGAGGATCACATGAATCACAAAGATCGCAAGAGTCGCATGGATCACAAAGGTCATTTGGGTCGTTAAGGTTGCATGGGTCACAACGGTCACTTGAATCATAAAGATTGTATGGGCTACACGGATCATAAAGGTAATATGGGTTTATCAGTATTATAAGAGTAAAATTAAATGTGAATTATTTAAAAAATAATAAAATTGAAACCCTAATAACCTATCAAATGTTTTTTTATTTCAACATGTCATTCAAAACAAATTTAACTTCAAAATAATTTAATTGACTCAAAATTTCAAAAATTCTACAAGTCTAACCATAATTTAATCAATTTAACTTGAAATTTTAAACATTCTTCTAAAAATAAAAAAAATAATGTTATTATCATTGTTTTGTAAATAGTAGAAAATATATTTAATTTTGTTCCTCTTCTTTTTCACTTTGATGCTCTAGATTTCGTAGAAGTATATGAATTTGGAAGACCAAATGATCCGAGAACCTTTCAATTATCCCTGATTTTCTTCAAACCTTTTTAAATTGTATATATTGTATCTCAAATTCCTTTAGCCATTAAAAAAAATATTCATGACGTGGTATTTATGGCAATCAACATTTTTTTTCATCAAATCAGAGCCACATAAGTGTCACATAACCAAAAAAAAAAAAAATGCAAAATCATATGTCAATCTATGGTACGATGAGTTAGGGAAATCCGAAGGCGATTCGATCTTTTGAGATTTTTTTTTGGATGGTAAACAATTTTAAAAATCTTAAATATAAACAACCTGTGTAAACCGATTCAAAACCGAATCCAATTTCGTGTTTATTTCAAATTAGGGAGCAATTAGACAATACCAAATTCTTAAAGAAAAAAAATGTAGAATTTAAGAAAAGGTATTGCTATGATACATGGTTTGTTGCTTATTTATTTGTTTGTTCATTAGTGTGAATGCAGTAAAAATTGGATTGGAGTTTGTACTTGTTGTTTCAGGTGGTTGAGACAATTAAGAGACTTTGAATTCAAATTGAAGAAGACTAGAGTGAGTCAACGAGAAGACCAAGGAGAAGAATGAGGAATCAAGAGAATCGAGCGGATTCAAAGCTGAAGAGATTTCAGCATGACGGCGCGGCGGAAGAACCGGAAGCGGTTGCTGAGCCGAGAGCAAGGCAGATAAATTGACCTGGAAATCAAGAAACAAAGTCAACGAATCTGTGGAGTATCATTGAAGTACACAAAACAGAGAACAAGAGAGTTCAGAATTTTAGGTGTACTTAATTGGATACTGGATTGAGAGTGAAAACAGTTGAGGTTGTATTTACACGTCTAACTCAGGGGGAGTTATCCGTGGAGGTATTTAGTACATTGTAGAAACCAGCAAGTGTACCTAATGATTGACAAGTAAATAAACAAATACTGTTTGATATTTTCCGGTTCTTTTGGTTATCAATTTAATAGTCATCTTCTACAAGTTTTCAATTGGTATCAGAGCAGGTAACCATTATTTAGAGTAAAATCTAAAATCTGGTTGGAGATCCAAGAAGAAGACTAAAATGGAAGGACCGAGAGACATGTATTCGTTCGGCAAACCTGTCATGTTAGACTCATCTAACTACGAGTACTGGAAAGTAAAGATGCGAGCAAGTATTCGAGGAATTGACGAAGATGCCTGGAGTGCAGTAAAAAACGGATGGACACCACCAACTGTTATCGACAAAAATGGAAAAGAAAAGGAAAAGCCATCAGACCAATGGACACCTAGTGAAAAGAGGAGTTTGACGTTTACGCTAAAGCCTTGACTGCTATCTTTTCATCAGTAGATATAAATGAATTTAAACAGATTCAAGGGTGCGAATCGGCTAAGGAGGCATGGGATACACTAGAAACTATCCACGAAGGCACAACGAGTGTGAAGAGAACACGACTAGATATATTGGAACACCAGTTTGAGAAGCTGGAGATGGGAGAGTACGAAAGTGTGAAAGAATTTAGTGGACAGATGAATGCAATTGCAAACGAGGTAAGTGTACTTGGACAAAACTTGGATGACAAGAAGCTTGTCAAGAAGTTATTAAGATGTCTTCCGAAGAAGTTCCACGCTCAGAAAGTGGCCATGAATATGTCTTTAAACACGGATACAACTAGTTTCAAAGAAATAGTTGGAATCCTGGCAGCTTATGAACTGGAAATGCAGCTGGAACAAGGAGATATCACCAAAGAGGGAAGCAAGGGTGTTGTACTACAAGCCGTTTCAGAAACACCAGGTTAGATAATCTTGAAGAAAACATCGTATTACTAACCAGAAAATTTGGAAAATTAATGAAGAAAAAGTCAGGAATGAGAAAAGCATCAACCGAAGATGCTGGATTTAGAAAGGAGAACAAGTCTAGTTCTCAATGTCATGAATGCAAAGGTTATGGGCATTTTAAATCAGATTATCCAAGCATCACGAAAAGGGAAAATATGCTGAAGAATCTCAGAGAAACACAGTGTTTTAAATGCAAGGGGTTTGGTCACACAAAGAACGAATGTGCAGACAATAATTTAGTGAAAGGTAAATCACTAATCATGCTGAGTGACTCCAGTTCTGAATCTGGAGAAGAATCAGAAGAAGAACAGTCCAATTTTGTTGCTTTCATAGGGATTATTGATGAGGATGACAAAGAAAGTGAAAAAGATCAACTAGAAGACGAAGATGAAGTTGATGTTGAAATGATCTACAATGACTGGATCAAGATGGTAAAGTTGAATGTTCAACTGATGAAGGAAATTAAGATTTTGGAAACTCAAATCCAAGACATGAAAAACGAAGTGCTTGCTAAGGATGAGGAAGTGCACTTTGTTAAAAGACAACTAGAAGAAACAAACAAACAACTGAAGATGTTGTCGAATGGAACTGACAAATTGGACCATCTGCTTTCGATCGGAAAAATGAAAGGTGACAATCACGAAATATGTTATGTTGGGAATACGAGCAATACAGAAAATAAATTTATTTCTGGAGGAGATTTACAAGAAAGACAGCCGACTTACAGCATGTCAAAGCATGGCCAGAATCAGCAAAGTATTGACAGAAAAAGAAATTGGAATCATCATGTTGCTGACTACAGACGCAGAGAACAACATCAGAGAGGCTCTCATCACTACAATCAGAGAAGAAATATGTCAACGTCAAATTCAGGAAATCACGGTTGGAAAACACAATATGGAAATT
The DNA here is from genome assembly GCA_036759665.1 of Gynandropsis gynandra. Classification (NCBI taxonomy): domain Eukaryota; kingdom Viridiplantae; phylum Streptophyta; class Magnoliopsida; order Brassicales; family Cleomaceae; genus Gynandropsis; species Gynandropsis gynandra. The sequence goes on along the minus strand of CM071871.1, from coordinate 39,820,428 downwards.
ACAGAAGAAGAAAATCTGTTACTTGTTACTTATGTGGAATTAAAGGCCATAAACAGGGTACATGCTACAAGAAAAACAGGTATGATGCAAGTAAGTCCTCAAAATTAAAACAGATCTGGGTAAGGAAAAGTGATCTGAATTGCTACGTTGCATATATTTCTGCTCACAAAGAAAAGACAAATACATGGTACTTTGACAGTGGATGCTCAAGACACATGACAGGTAACAAAGAACTACTCTCAAATTTTGTTGAAATAAAAAATGCAGGGAGTGTAGTGTTTGGAAACGGAAACAAAGGAAAAATTCTCGGCAGAGGAAATCTTATTTCACCGGGACAACTAGCTCTAACAAATGTTCAGTTCGTTGTGGGTCTAACAACTAATTTAATTAGCATCAGTCAACTCTGTGACAGTCATCACCAGGTTAAGTTTACTAACAAAGAATGTTTAGTTATGAATTCTGACAATAAGTGTGTGCTTACAGGATCGAGGTCTTCAAACAATTGTTACGTATGGACTGAAGATAAGGTTTGCTTTAAAGCAACCGACGATGCGCTATCACTGTGGTATCAGCGTCTAGGACACATAAACTACAGATCCCTGGTGAAACTGTCAGATTCTGCCGCAGTAAGAGGTATACCTAAGCTAAAGTTAGATAAATCAGAAACTTGCAAACC
>CM071871.1:39805552-39816547 GCA_036759665.1 Gynandropsis gynandra | reverse complement strand
TTTCAAAATCCCTGAAATTTCTCTGTAACTGCACCTCACGCTTTTTAAACCGTTTCATCTCTCACATTGAGCGCATTTCAGAAACCCTAACCTGTTCTTCTCGAGAAAAAGAGTGCAATTTCTCTTGTTTGCAGATTATTCCCTTCACACAGAAAAATGCAGACGCGTAGCTCTAAATTTGGTCTCTCACCAGATGATTCTCTCATCGTTGATGGTCAAGAGGTGAGAATGAGGGATTTAGTTTTCACTCGAAATCCCCCGTGTGTGAATGACCGTCGCTACAAAGTCATGGCTACGAAATTATTTGCTCCCAACAAACAAGAGAACATGAGACCAGGCGCATCTCCTCTTGTTCATCTACGCACTCACTCTGACAGCGACATCAGGGTGCCTATCACTCCAGCTTCACAGACGGACCCCCAGACTCATTCTACCGACCCCAGAGATGCATCCACTTCGCAACGAGATCCCAGTCCTACCTCAGTTCCTTCCCAAAGTCCCGAACCGTCTAACATCCCACAACCACCGGAATCCGAGCGATATATTCTGGTATCTGATACACGGTCTCCTCAATCTTCACGAAGAGGTACTTCGATTTCTATCTCAAAAGCTTACTCCCACACTTTATACAAGGAATCATACAGGAGTAGGCTTAGGACTCTTAAGGAGAGGGAAATTTTTCGGAAAAGGGACTTAGTGTACAACAATTCCAACATCTATCGATGTGAAACTTATTAGTCGACAGGAAGTTGACGAATACAGTTACCACAGTGACGCCGATTTGTAAGGAACTGGTTTATGAGTTTTACGCGAATCTGGCCCCCGAAATTGAAGATGTAGGTTCTGCTATGTTTGGCACCACGTATGTTCGTGGTCGGGTTTTAAAGTTCAGTGCTGAAGTTATAAATGAGTTTTTAAGTATTCCACATACGCCGATTACTCGAACCAAAGAGCTTCAGCTGGACCTAGACATGGACGCTGTCACTGAGGAGTTGACAGAAGGTCGGCTAACATCGTGGTCAGGGCAAATTCCGAACTCAAAGTTGCAATGGGAGTATGCACTACTGAACAAAATTTCACGCACAAATTGGATTCCATACAAGAAATCGGATGCTATACGACAGGACACTGCAGTATTTCTTTACTGCTTGAAGAATGACATTCCCATAAATTTTGGGAAAGTATTTTTGGACGTCATTGTTGGGTTGGGGTTATCAAACTCCACCAAGTTCATTCTTCCGTTTCCCTGTCTGATTCAGAACATACTGGTTCAGCAAGCATCTGACATTATTGGGAAAACTGAGTTTCGTGAAAATACTCCGCCTTGGATTATACTGGAAAAGCGCTATATGGCGAAGATGTCATCGGCGTCGACAGCGGGGACTTCCAAGAGTAGTGTAGTTCGGGAACTCAAAGAACTGCGCCAGACTGTGAATGCCACCCTGAGTGAAATGCTCCACAAGATTGATGACCTTATCTTGTACTCTCAGAGTAATCAAGTGCACCTATTTTAGTATGTCATTCGTTTTGTTTATATTGTAGCTAACTGTTTTTGAAATCTTATCACATAAACAGGGGGAGACATGTAGAGCGAAGAAGAAGAAGAAGAAGAAGAAGAGTTGGATATAGAGATTGAAGAGATTCAGGAGGAATATTCTTCAAAGAAGAGCAAAGGAAAAAGGAAGAGAAACTGATTTGTTCTCACATGCTCTTCCTTTTATTTTAAGTGCACCTAAAAGACAATTGCTTAAGTGTACTTAATGACTAATATTTCTCTATGCTTGAACGATTAATGATCTGGACTAGGTTGTTAAAATTCATACTGTGATCGTTATACGTTTGTATCTTTTCACTGCAATATTTTTGAATTCTATGTGTTTGACTAATAGATGTTTTTGTGATAAGAATTCAAAGGGGGAGATTGTGAACGCAGTAAAAATTGGATTGGAGTTTGTATTTGTTGTTTCAGGTGGTTGAGACAATTAAGGGAGTTTGAATTCAAATTGAAGAAGACTAGAGTGAGTCAACGAGAAGACCAAGGAGAAGAATGAGGAATCAAGAGAATCGAGCGGATTCAAAGCTGAAGAGATTTCAGCATAACGGCGCGGTGGAAGAACCGGAAGCGGTTGCTGAGCCGAGAGCAAGGCAGATAAATTGACCTGGAAATCAAGAAACAAGGTCAACGAATCTGTGGAGTATCATTGAAGTACACAAAATAGAGAACAAGAGAGTTCAGAGTTTTAGGTGTACTTAATTGGATACTGGATTGAGAGTGTAAACAGTTGATGTTGTATTTACACGTCTAACTCAAGAGGAGTTATCCGTGGAGGTATTTAGTACATTGTAGAAACCAGCAAGTGTACCTAAAGATTGACAAGTAAATAAACAAATACTGTTTGATATTTTCCGGTTCTTTTGGTTATCAATTTAATAGTATCTTCTACAAGTTTTCAATTAGAATAATACAAGATTAAACGAAATTCAAACCCTCACAAAGAAAAAAACCAAAGGGAGTAAAACAAAAGCCAATAGAAATGTATTTTTTTCACTGAGAGTTTACTGTAAAAACCTCTTTTAACCTTTACAAGGTTTAAATTTCCTTCTGTAACATATAATCTTTCTCTTCTATTCACACCAACAAAAAATTTAAAAATATCGAAAACAAATGAAGAAACTATCTTATTCTCAAGCATTTTAAGCTCGGAAACTCGGAATTTACTGCGGTGAAAGAAGAGAGTTACTTAGGTGTGAGGTAGAAATGTTCCAACTTGTCCAAACCCGACGATGAAGAATGCGATGGCTTGCGCGAATAAGTAAAGATAGTAATGGTTCTTCCCGAACAACGCATCGTAGAATCCGATAAATAATAGATACATTCCCACCCCAAGCTCCAACACATGAATCCTACAATTCAATTCAATAATCACATATATATACATTATCAAATTTATCGCTTTATGTTTCGTTTGATCAAAATGAAGAAGAAGAATGTATAGAGAAATGCACCTTTCTCCGAATCTAAAACGTGGCTTCTTAGGTGCCTTGGAGGCTGCTTTAGCTTTAAGAGCGTCTCCAAGTTTCTCGGTAACGATCCATTCGTTAACTCTCCCGGCTTCGAGTAATCCAATGAATGTAGCTTTCGTTCTATGTAGAGACATTACGTTCTCGAATAGAATCCAAAACACCATTAGATGCAGCGACCTGATCAATCCAAAATGCGTTGTTAGTCAAATTCAAGAACATGAACCATTTGAACGAACTAATAAGCTACTCACAATGTTACGAGCACATAACAAAATTGTCAAATATAAATTTAGACCTAATTAATCTCAAAAGCTAGTTAAAGAGTTTAGGGTTGTCCAGTACCATATATATGAGTCCAAAGTTCATGTCATAGCCGATGTGGGACAACTTATCATAACAAAAACATTGAGTATTTACTATATATTGTAATGGACAACCTTCTAAATCTTGAACTAGTCTTCAAGTTGACTTAAACCAATATTTATATTTGACATGGTATCAGAGCTTAATTTTTCTCGATTTTGAATATTACAATGTTGGGAGCCGATTGTAATGTAAATGCTTTAGGACTAAACATGAACGTAAAAGAGAATGTTATATTACATTTTCTCCCAACGTTTATGACATGAATCACAAACTCTTATATATGGTTTTGGACAATTTTTAACTCTTAAATTAGTTTCTAAATTAAGTTATATCCAAACTCATATTTGTATGTTAACTCGATTGGTTCCTCCATAACACGTCATTGTGAAGGGGTGCGAATAACGTATTACACCACAAGATTGATGCTCTACCGTTAAACCGAAAACAAAACTATCATTAGGTAAAGTTCGTGTAATCACACGATTACTCAAAGAATCGATAAATAAAATAATTGTAACGCAAAATTGACGTACCTCGGAGTACCAATGGCATTGAGGAGAGTTATGATGGACGGAATGTAAACTGCGCCCCATTTCGGAACGGTTACTTCGGGTACCAAAACCGTTGCAGGCAAAACGACGCAGTAGAAGATAAATGTCACAATGTGTGCTACTATTTTTCTCACTACGAAAAAACTATATATCACATGAACTTTCTTCCATACACTCACATTCTGCACAAAACATAGAAAACCTTCTGGTATAAGGTTAACCGGATTTCAATAACCGGATCAACCCGGTTTAGAGTTTTCAAAATTGAATCAAAGGGTTTGGTTTAATTAATTACCTTGTTGGTAATAATTTCCAATATCATTTTCCTAAAGAGATTGGCAGGCCCACAAGACCACCTGTGCTGTTGGTACCTATACGCTTTTAATGTACTTGGCAACTCATTTTTAACCTAATACACAAAAAGAATACATTTTATATTTATTAATACAAATCATTAATTAACAATACATATATATATATATGTATATGTATATGTAAATGATACCTTCAAAGAGCCAAGGTATAAGAACTTCCAACCCTTAAGACTTGCTCTAACAGCTAAGTCCATGTCTTCCACTGTTGTTCTGTCCTTCCACCCTCCTGCTTCGTTTAGTGCTGATATTCTCCATATCCCCGCAGTCCCTGTATTTTCAAATTTTCACACATTTGCCCCAAAAGTTTGAATTGGTTCAATTCATGAATTTGAATGTTTTACCGTTGAATCCGAAGAAGGCATAAGTAGAGGATCCAACTTCTTGTTCCACTGTGAAATGGTAATCCAATGACATCTCTTGCATTCTTGTCATCAAACATTCATCCGCATTCACTACAAAATTAAATTAAAATAAATTATTATTTTTTAAACAGTAGAATTTACACCTTATTATCTGTTATATTACTATGTAAGAAAATTAAATAGATTCTTTATTCCCTCTACATATTTATTTTGTCATTGAATTATCCGATTTATTGGGTATTAATTAAAAATATGTGCCAATTATTGGTCCAATCAATAAGAAAATAAATATTTAAAATAATTTGGAAGAAAAAAAAAATAATTAATGAAGAAAAAATTGGGTGGTAGGAAGGAGAGTGAAGAAGACTAGAGAACCACGAGGTCCACCATTAAAGATTTGCACATGCATGTGCTGGGGTGTACACGTGGAACCACTTATGACAAAAAGACAAATCTACCCCTATATTTTACTCATAAAAGACAAACATACCCTTCACTTCCCGATATGTTCTCTGCATTTATTTTACGGGACACCGCGACATTTGCCAGAGATATGCACATTGGAAATTAATAATTCCCCTCTCACTTCTTCTCGTTATAAATTTATTCCTATTATAAATTATATATATATATATTATTTTCTGTAGCTCACTTATTATTATTGTGGTTTTCTATTATGTGACAGCTTTTTCTGGCAGAAGTGATAAAAGTTAAAAAAAGAAAAAGGAAAAAAAAGAGAGAAAATGGTGCTATTTTTAGAATATATAGATATATATATAATTATATGGTGGAAGAAGAAAATATATACTAACTCTCATGACTGTAAAGTTTAAAGACAAAACAAAGACGACCAAAACAGAAGAAGACAACTTATGGATCAAAGTCTTTTCAATATATTGAATGTTTCTTTTCATTTTCAGCTTTTTTTCTAAGAAATAACCTAAATGGTTTCTATTAAATGTTTCGATTTTTCATATATTATTCTATTAATTAAAAAAAAGTAGTTTCACGTTTTAAAGCAAACACTAAGATAGATTACTTGGAGAAAGAGAATCATCAGTCTCCAATTTAAGATCCGGGGGAGATGGGTCCCCCATGACATCACCACATAAAACCCACCGACAGTTTTTGTAATAAAGAGCATAATCTATTTTAGTATCTATATTAGCATGATTTAAAACTCATTTTTAATGAGTACATTCTAGAATTAAACGTGGATAACAACAAAAATTGTATATTTTAATATATATGCATATAAATAAAATTTTAAAGTATGTTAAGTTATATTTGTTATAATATTGATTATAACAAATATTAGATCATTTTATTTGTTATAACATTAATTCTAATTTTTTGGATTAATTAGATCCAAATTCATATTTCATATTTTATTATATTTTAGATGATATAAAAATCTGATTCGTCTCAATTTGAATATATAAATATTAGATATCATTATCAAAATCTGATTCGTTTCGATTTGAATATAACGATATTAGACCTTTATTATAATGTCCACGTTCCAAAATCGAGATTGGAAATGAAGGGTAATATTATGATAAATTCTCTCGCATCGGTTAAGATATTAATTTTATATAAATATATATATGATACTGGATAATCTAAATTTTTGAGTTAATTTTTAGGATTAGTTAGAATCAAACCCTTATTTAACAATATTATGATTTAATTATGTTATATTTGGGTTTAATTATTGTAATAGTTATAATTTGATATAGTATTAAGAAAATATGAGAGAGAGAGAGAGGGAAATTACCAAACTTCCAACGAGACTGAACGAGAGCAAGGTGAGGATTATGAAGAAGGAAAGGAACAGTCCGCCAAAGGAAATCAGGTTCTGGTTGGAAATCAGCATCGAAAATGGCTACGTAATCACAACTCTTCACGTAATTTTTCTTCATTCCTTCTTTCAATGCTCCTGCTTTGTATCCATTCCTATTATCTCTTATTTCATACTTTATATTCACTCCTTTGCTTCTCCATCTTCCACACTCCTTCTCCACTAGATCCTGCCATTCATTCATTTTTTTCCATTTTTGATCAATACCCATCTCCCAAATTTTGATTTTTCGTATTACCCATGTCTTAGATTTTGTTTTTAAGGACAAATTGAGAAACTTACTTTGATTGTTGGATCAGTGGAATCGTCAAGAACTTGAATTATGATTCGATCAGACGGCCATGAAAGTCCACAAGCAGCTCCAATTGAGAGCTGATAAACCTACATTTAACCAAAAAGATTCGTAATGACTGCAAAAAAAAAAAGAAAAAGAAGGAAAAAAAAAGATTTTTTTAGGGTTTTTTACCTCTCGTTCATTGTACATAGGGATTTGAATAAGAACCATAGGATAAACGGAGTTTCCGAGTTCAATATCATCTTTCATCGGCTCCCATTTGTAATGTTTTTCAGGTGTACGACCAAATAGTTTTACCAATGAAATGACGATTCCCATGTAAACCCTCTCGATGAATAACATTAAAGACATTGCCAAACACACATAAACCGAGAGTCTTAACAATGGAACGATCAATGGAGCTCTCATTTGATCCCAAATCATTGAGACTTGCATTGTAATGTCATCTCCATACCCTACGAACGAGTCAGGAATCACTGACCCGGAATAAATCCGATCCATCTCCGACCGAGTTTCCGGCGAAACAGGGGAAAAACCGAACGAAGGAGAAGAAGAAGAAGAACAAGAACCCTAGATCGGTAAGAGTTGTCTTTGGGAAATGAGCTTATGGGAATATATTGTCAGAACTTTTCTTGGAAGACACGCAATATGAAATGTGAAAGACAGACCTTTATTGAATGTTTTTTTTCTCTCTCTTTCTTTTTTTTTTGATGAATGTAGCTTGAGGCTTCTGCAAAACCCTAGGTAAAAAAAGAGAATTAACCCACCCTTTTAACCCGAAAAGACAATACTTCAATTTTTACATAAATCTTGTCTTCTGTCGAAACCCAAATTGTCGGAAAATTAAACAAAGGATTAAACTTTTATGTTTTTTTTGTTGTTTTTGGTTTGGTAACAGAGGAAGAACAATGGAGAATGAGAGGGGAAAAAGAGAGAAAGAGAAAGAGAAATATAAAAAAAAATATAACAAAGAATGAAATGAAGAGAGAGTGTTGAGAATTGAAAGAGAGTTGAACGTCTTATATAAATATAGCATTTCTAGTATTAGGCCAATTTTTAATTGTTTTAAAAATATAAATTGTGGGAAAAAAGGACAATTTTATGATACTTCCCCAGTTTATTTACCCCTTTCAGCTGAATTTTTTTTTTAAAGAAAACGTCTCTTATTTTGTCAAATTTTGTGAATATTTAGGGTTGGCTCTAAGAATATTATATCTTTATTTAGTGCTAAGATAATTTCTCCAGCTAAAGTTGTCACACTCGCCGTTAATTTCCCGTTTAAACGGAAGAATTTATTACACATTGAATGGGGAGACGTAATGAACGGAGAGAAACCTCCGTTAGTTTGCGAGGCAATATGTACAAACAAATTAGGGAAAAGTTAAAAAGATAAGTTTAATGAATATTTTAATCTTTTAAGTAAATATACTATATATAAAAAAATATATAGTATATTTTTCCTAATCAAACTTCTTTGTTCATCTACCTATTTTGATGATTTTATTATTTATAAATTGTTCTTAAAAAATCAAGATTTCAATATCTCTTAATTTTCTTCCATTTATTTATTGTTATTTTATTGATTTGATTTTTCAACAAATAAATATATATCTTTAACTTTTAATTTATGTTATACAAAATTTATATCCAAAGAGTAACCCATGTTTGAGCTATATTAAAAATAAATTCTGGTTTTTTATATTTATATAAAATGTATGGCTCTTATAATTGTGTATCACCATATGGGGTTAATATAATCTATTTTAGAAAAAAATTACGAAAAAATATTTTTTTTATAATTGTATTTACATAAATTTTATATTGCATATAATTATGTGTATTTAAGAAACTGATTTATCCGTATAATGTATGAATGTCATATAAAGATACAAACAAAAGAAGCAATGAGTTTATAATTTAATAACTCAAAAGAGTTAATAATTTTTACCATTTTTTTTACATTAAAGAGAGCTGTCTCCAGGGCCACACGTTTACTCTCCAACATTGGTCTTTACCTTCTGCCACAATAATTATTAATACTTAATATCTTATGGTGAAATGTGATAATTTTATATATCGTGTGTGTATATATATATAAAATTCCTATTTTGATCGTTTTGTCACAATATTTAATCGTATCATTATAATAATAAAATTCAACATTAAATTATTTAAATGAAAAATTATGATATGATATATAAATATAAATTTAAATCTAATTTAAAATTTATAACATTGACTAGTATCATATATGAATGAATTAGAGACAATACAAAAAATTAGAGAATGGTTATTGTACAAAGGAGAAATGTACCCTTTCATTTAAGGGTAGAATGAGAATTTTACGATCAAATATAACGAGCATTTTAATCTTGTTCACTCAATTTATCATTTATATTTTTACATTTTTACATTTTTCATTTTCTAATTTTCTGTTTTGTGAATTTTTCAAACTTTTTACTCAAATTCCCTAAAAAAATATTTTTTTGCACACTTAGATCCTAAAAACTCAGGTTTAAGGTTCAATGTATATACATTAAATATAACTTTTGGAATCAAAATAAAAGTAGACAACTTTTTATTTTATTTTAAAATATTAGAATTTAGATGAAACATCTCCATTGGACAAATTTGTGGTACAATCACTCGCAAATCTTGAGCCAAAATTTGGGAATTTGTCAAAATATATCGTTTTATCATTATAATTATTGTAATTATATATTATGCATTATTGGAAGTAAATAACAACATGAAAAAAATACAACGATCGTTTTCCAAACCGTAATATATGAAAGACATGTATATAGCTGTAACGAATGGTCTTGCACGATGACCGTTAGATTTGCATTTAATTAATTATCCTACATTGTTAGAATTATCAATTTATTTATTAAATCATAAAAAACTAGATTTTAGGGACTAAAAAATCGGTCCCTAATCCGTCCCTAAACAGGTTTATGGACGGATTAGGGACGATCAGCGGTAGTCTCCAATCGCGCGATTCCAAATGCTATCCGTCTCCAATTCGTTCTTAATTAGGGACGAAAATTTCAGTCCCCAATCCGTCCCCAATTAGAGACGAAATAAGTAGTCCCCAAACATTTCCTAAATTGGGGACGATTTGGTTTCGGTCTCTAACAATTGGAGACGAATCACTGAATCTGTCGCTAAATTTAGGGACGGCAGATGTTGCCTGTCGCTAAATTTAGCGACGGGCACTATTTGTCGTCCCTATTTAAAAAAAATAAAATTTAAAAAAGTTCGATTACATTAAAAGATAAAAATTAGTACATAAAAATAATTACAAACCATACATATACCCAACATTTTTAATCTTAAGTCGTTCCGATTAGTCGTGGTCGAAATCACTGCTCTGAACTGCATCCCAATCGATGTTAGGCATTTGCGCTTTCATCATGCGCAGAAGCTTATCCATACGCCTATCTGATCGTTCAGCATGCTTTCTTGATAGTTCAGCCTCCTTTAGTGCTTGTTCAACCCGTTTGTCGGATTCTTGGAACCTTTCGGATATTTGATGTCGGAGCTCGTAATCCGATACTTTTTCTTTATCTTTGGATGAAGTTGAATGTTTTGAGGCCATTGCTCCAAGTCCGAAAATACGACCTTTGTATGGAGTAACTTGCTGTAAAACAAATATCGAGAATTAATAACATTTATAAATAGTGAAATTAGATCATAGTAGAATGTCATTATTACCTCGAGATACAACTCGTTGTACTCTTCCTGACTAAGAGTAGTTTGTGAGCCGTCTTCTCTCGGGAGAATTTGTGATACTCGCTTCGCTGCCATGTTTTCAATTTCATCGTGAATGCTTTTCGCTTGCGTCGTTCTTCATCCATTGCTAAAATTTCTTCCACTGTTGGTTCCTCGTATATATCCAGATCGTGATGCAGTACTTGATCTGGTGGTGGTTGCATTTGCGGATAATACGGCATATATTGCCCCGATTGTGTCGATCCAGTGTTTCAGAAGAAATTTGGATTCATGTAATCATCAAACCCTGAGTTGGAATGTCGGGAATGAGATGAAAGGTTGCCACTTTCCTCGGACTGAGGGCGGTTTCTCGTTTAACCGCCTTTTCCAACGCGGCGCGACATACTGAAATGTGAAATTAAAATATTACGACACCATCCCCAAACCA
>CM071871.1:39759394-39801437 GCA_036759665.1 Gynandropsis gynandra | reverse complement strand
TCCAAATCCGTCTCCAAATTTGGAGACGGATGACCTGCCCGTCTTCAAATTTGGAGACAGATGACCTGCCCGTCTCCAAATTTGGAGACGGATGACCTGCTCGTCTCCAAATTTGGAGACGGATGAAACTTCCGTCTCAAATTTAGGGACGACTTACTCATCCGTCCCTAATTGGTCCGCAATTAGGGACGAATTAGGCACGACTCTTCTGTATCCAAAATTGGAGACGGATTCGGGACGGATTTCATTTTTCGTCCCTAATCTGTGTATAATCTGTTTCTAAATTTAGTGACGGAAATGTCGGTCCCTAAATTCCGTCCCTAATCTTAAATTTTCTGGTAGTACATTAAGTGTATTAAAATATATTAAAATAAATACTTTAATCAATTTGGTCAAGGTTGTGTAAACTATCCCTAGTATTTTCTCGATGTCATTTCATAACATACGAATTTTTCATATCCAATTAAAGTTAATCAAGTTCTAATAAGATTATAAAATTTAGAGACTTTTTATTTAATACAAATTGGTAACGAATAAAATAATTTACACTTTAATATATTATACTGAATTCTTTATAATTAGATACCAATTCCTAAAATTTAATATATATATATATATATATCACAAACAATTGTTAAAATATAAATAAAATATAATCAGAAGAATTACTACTTAGTAGTGTCAAGTTATGGTTATAAGTTGATGGAGTAAAATCTAATACATAAGCATGTGATTCAAATGGACGTACCGACAATTATCCAATATATATTTTATTTTCCATAATTTCATAAATACTAAAATTAATTATTTTGAGAAAATATTTGTAATTTTAAGATTTATGAATTTATATGAAAAATATAAAAAAAACTATTGATTATATATTATAAATGAATATGGTGTCGTGGCCAAATCCTAGTATATCATTGTCTTGTCAGCTTTGCCTTTGTTTTTGGGGTCTGATTTCTTTGCATGTGAAATACGTATGTATGATAACAAGAAAAAAACACACGCTATATATTATTATGATAACTTGAAAATAAATAAAATATGCAGGACGAATAATAGTAAATGAAAAAATAAACAAAAATATATTGATTTTCCAGAATATACCATTATGTTGGATATGGCACAAGGCAGCACATGCAGTCTCATGCAAGTAAACATAATGTAGAGAAACTAAAGTCTCACATGGCCTTTCACTTGTTTTTCTTCTCACTTAGCTATCACTTGCAGTGCATCATTTTTATATTTTCAGAAAATATATATTTTCCTTCTTTTTCTTTATAATTCGAATGCAGAATATTCAATTAATTTGCCTAATGTAATGTAATAATAATTAATAATAATTATTCGAATCAGATAAATTATTTGTAACATTAATAATGGTTTGCAATGATATATATGTATGTTAAAGAGGACGGACGATGTACATAATGAATTCATATTATTCTCAAGCAATAGTATAAGAGTCATATATATATATATATATATATAACTTTAGCTCTAATTATATACGTGTTTTTAGTCTATTACCCCATCAAGTTGGAGTGTGTAAACCGAGAACGTTCAATTTGGACACAAACTCGTCAAACTCCCGTTTGCCTAACGCCTTTATTGGAATGTCGTCCAAATGTCGTTTGGTAGACACATATCATATAGCAACATTGCCGGAGACTATCTCATTGTAGACATAGTGACAATCAACCTCGATATGCTTCATCACTTGTGGAAGACCGGTTTCGCACAAGACAATTTGGTTGTCACAGTATAAATTCATAGAGCGAGAATGTAGAATACCAAGATTGTGAAGAAGATTCTTGATCCATTTGAGCTCGCGGACCGTCATAGCCATAGCCCTGTATTCCCCTCCATCGATGAAGCAGATAAGGCCGTATGCTTCTTGGTCTTCCATGAAGCCGACGAATTACCAAATTGTATGAAATAGTCCGTGAAAGACTTGCGGTCTAGAGGGTAACCCGTCTAGTCAAAGTCACACCAAACAGATAGTCGTAAGTCACTAGAGGCAGGAAGAAGAATCTCTTGACCCGAATTGAGCTTAAGGTACACCTTACAACACGTAAAGCAGCATTCCAATGATTGACCGTTGGACGATGCGTGAACTGCGAAAGTGTATGGATGATGTAAGAAAGGTCTGGTCGTGTGAACAGACGACCAAGAAGACGACGATAGTGCTCCGAGCAAGGGAATGGATTGGACGCCGAGAGCTGAAGTCGATTTGGCACCAAAAGACCAATCAACATAGTTATGGTCATTCAAGATGGCTTGAGAGATAAGACAACCAGATTATCGCTCGAACTCAGATCATACGGCGATATGGTTTTGCGAAGAGTTGTCTTAGAAGCCATGGTAGTACTCTTGGAGGTTCCGTCCGGCGTAGTTCTCCACAAACAGCAAAGTCACAATCATAATTACAAGGACAAGCTTCGAAAACAGAGCAACGTAAACAGAGTCGCAAGTCCAAATAGAAACAAATTCGGCCGAGCACGAGAACGATAGGTGCTCTGATGAAGGATTCGACGAATCTTCGAGGAGTTGCAAAGGAGACAAGATCCGAGTGCGGGAAGGAGACTAAACTTCGAGGAGCCGCGAAGGAGACAAGATCCGAGTGGAGGAAGGAGATGAAGCTTCAAGAAGCCGCGAAGAAGACAAGATCCGAGCGCAGGAAGGAGATGAAGCTTCGAGGAGCCACGAAGAAGGCGAGATCCAAGCGATCCAACAAAGTTTCGAGGAGCCGCAAAGGAGACGAGATCCAAGCTCAGTAAGGAGAAGGATAGAACCGACGATGTTTGTCGATACCACCGACTCAGGAACACTAGTAAAAGCACAACGATGGAAAGGCGTCGCCGACGAAAGATACGAAATATCACGAAGACAACAATACTCTGATACCATGCTAAAGAGGATGACCGATATAGAGAATGAATTCATGTTATTCTTAAACGATTGTACAAAAGTCATATATATATATATATATATAGATAAACCTAGCTCTAAGAAATTACATGTGCGTTTTTAGTATATTAATATATAATATAACAATAGGACTTTTAACTTTGAAATATCGTTTCAACTCGATTTTGAATGAGAAGCATTCTAATATATATATATATATATATATATATATTAATGTGAAAAGTGACCTTACAATCAAACCCTATAGTTCATTTTTAATTTTGGAACCAATTCTAAACTATTATTATCTTAAATTTTTTTATAATTGCTTATTTTGGATCATCTAAAAATATAAAATTAGTGTTGAATTATAATGAAACTATATATTTGGTAAGATACAAAACCATAACATAATTTTAAAAATGAATCACTTAAATTTATTATGTCCTAACATCTATAAATAAAATAAAATGTTCCTACATAATCACAACAGGTTTTTTTAAACTAACATAGTAACTTAAAAACTGATATAAAATATTGTAAGAAAATATTTAGTATTAAATAATTTTGAACCAAGAAATTGCATACAAGTCATAAGTAGTTGGTGAATAAAATAGGGGCAATTTGGCATTTTGAAATCATTATATTAAAAGTTGCTATTTTTAGAGGCTCCTCAGCGATTCTGTATTATCAGCCCTCCACGTGGATTTTAGAAAAACCAAAATAAGGTGTTTTAATTTTAGTCTCTTTGTATTCACCTCCTTAACTCTTTAGTTTCATATTGAAGGCCTCATTCAATCCCTTTAAAGTCTTTTGCTCCAGTCGTTCCTTCTACCACTCTCTTTCTCTCTACCACGAAGCTTTTGTGTGTCGGCGTTGCCTCCACCGCTTGTATCGTGAACACCGTAATCGCCTTCTTCTGTGAATAGTACGTGTCTCCTTCGTCTAGGGCTTCTACATCATCACCTACGCCATCGACATCCACCTTATCAACCTCCTCATTGCTTTTCTCTCTCCTCAGGAAGATCCCGAGGCATCACTCGACGGCCCGTCTCTTCCCACTCGCGGATCCGATGAATTCCGACCCTTCGTTCGCCACCTCCCGGAGTTTAAGTTCTAGTTCATACCTTTTCTTTCGAAATTCCCGTATCACTGGGTGTTTATTTTTCCTGGTATTTCGCACAATGGAATGATTTCTTATTTGACTCGTCACAGAAGAGAATGGAGAATTTGTCTAGGGTTTATAGGCTGTCTGCAAATGAGATATGAACAAAGATCACACAAATTTCTTTTAGGGTGGATAGGCGTGATCGTGAATTGCTTTAGCCATGGATATAACATTACAGTTCTGTGGCAAATAACAAATCCCTCAATGATAACCGTCTGTAGAGCTAGGGTTTATGTTTGAAAGCAAGAGTTTTACCATTAAAGTCTATTTTGGATTCCCAATTTGGGTAAAGGGTAGAGTGGAAATCACCAATTTTCATCTCTGGTAAGGGAAACCTACAAAGCTCACTATCCAAATAAAGGACTTCGATTCTTTCCTGAGTCGAATCCTTATGAACATTTTATCATTAATTTTCCATGCGATGGACATTCTTGAAAACTGTTTGTGTAATTGAAGAATTGCTTTCAAGGAAGGAATATTGAATTTGAGAAGTTATAGAAAATAATTTCAATCTTAATGCTTACTTCTGCCTATGTTTTTGGATGAAATTTGCAGGGTTTTGTTATTTGAGATTGGCAAGGCATGGATTCTTGAGCCATGCCATAAATGTCTGTATCTCAGATGTAAGCAAAATTGCCTGACGCATCTTCCTTTTCAGTTCCATCCCTACAGTTGCAAATATTATCATTTTTTACCTTAGGATTTTAAGTATGATGTGGACAAATTTAAATTATAATCCTTCCTAAACTTTGGCATCAAGGTCCCTTGAGTCATTTTATTGTTTTCATATATGATTGCATGTTTAAAGACAAGAAAAAAATTGAAATAACTGATTCTATATTATGATAAATTGATTTGTTTTCTCAGGGCTCGAGAAACACAAGATGGCTTTAAAGAATAGATATATTACAGAAAGCTTGTACAAGCAGAAAACTAATTCCTTTCTATATACGAACCCTATTATTTGGGTTCACTTGACTATGTTGATTCACTTACCTTCTCTCATGGGGTTTTGTTGATTCCTATACAATGTTTTGTGTATTGCTTCTGCGTTATGTGCATAACCATTCAATTGTTCATCTTTTGGTTGTTTTTATTGTAGATAAGCCACCGATTGAAGAGCTACATCAATTTTTAGAGTTTCAGGTTCCAAGGCATTGAGCTCCGGTATTTAGTGAACTTCCTCTTGGGCCACAAAGGAAACAACAAAATTCTTCATCATTGCAGTTCAGTTTCATGGGACCTAAACTATATATGAATACCACTCCGGTATGATTTCGTTTCACCATAAATATCTGGCATCATCCTGCTCACTGTTTCAAACTTTCGGAGTTGTACTTGATCTTTGTTACTAAGAGTGCAACATAAGCTTATATAGGCTTTGCGGTTGTAGTTATTATTTTCTTTTCTTAGTTTGATATTTTTCTTGCTCATCCTGTTTTAGGTTGATGTAGGTAACAGGCCAGTCACGGGCATGCGGCTTTACCTAGAGGGTATAAGAAATAACCGCTTGGCGATCCATATGCAGCACTTATCTTCTCTTCCCAAGATATTCCAACTTGAAGATGATCCAGATAGAAACTTTCGACAAGAATCCCATGATCGCAGATACTATGAAAAAATAAATTAGAAGAACTACTCTCATGTTTGCACTGTCCCCATCGAATCAGATGATGATCTTTCGATTGTAACGGGTGCTCAACTTAAGGTAGAGAGCCATGGTTTCAAGAACGTTATGTTCTTGTGCCTCCGTTTCTCTAAAGTTCTTAGTGTTCTCGCTTGCATTAACCTTGAATGCGTCTTTTTATGATAAAAAAGAGGACCTAAAATATCTCATTCAGTCTCTTTCAACAAATCCCAAGAAATTCATGAAGAAGATCAAGCTTTTTGATTGCGGACTCTTGTATATCGTCATCGCGATCGTGGTACTCAGAGTAGTGGTATGATTTTGTTCATTTTGGATTGAACTTCTCTTTTTTAGTTGACTTTGATCGAGATGTGACTTTTCGTTGTCTTGGGTTTTCTTTAGTAGACCTCAGAATCTGAACTAAGATCATTGTTTGGTGTAATTACCTAGCTAAATCTCTCAAGTACAAGATTTTAGATTTTATCAGATTGGTTCATCCTCTGTTGATCAAAATATGTGTATTTTTAGATTAAACAAATCGATTGTGTTAAGCAACTCTGCTTATTCTTTTCAATTGTTGTGGTAAACAGGGAAGAGTATGCTGTTTAACCATCTTTTTCAAACCTGTTTTAGAGAAATGAATGCATTTGGGGAAGGTTAGCTATAATTATGTAAATGTATATATCTTAATAAATTTATTTGGATATATTAATTCAATTTTATGGATTGTATATAAATTTTCATATTCTATTTTTAATAATTATTTATTATTATTTGATTTTATGTATGATGATATTCAAATTATATTTTTTATCGATTAATTTTATTATTAATATAATCACACTATATGGTTTGTGTTAAACTCCATGGACATTTCTGGACTTCAACTTAAAATGCTACACAATTTCATGTTTACCAAAATAATTTTGAAACTAATGAATTGCAGGTCATGGTCCCTTTCAACTTCACCGAATTCATCAACGAACTTGCATCTTTGGGGAAGAACAATGTAACACCCATGAGCCGTATTGGTGATGATGTCAAAAGAATTCTGTTTGTGAAGTTTACAATGGGTCTTTTTGAGAACCCTTTGGCTGATTACAGTTTTTTCATTGTAGACATAGTGACAATCAAACTCGATATGTTTCATCACTCGTGGAAGACCGGTTCGCACAAGACAGTTTGGTTGTCACAGTATAAATTCATAGAGCGAGAATGTAGAATACCAAGACTGTGAAGAAGATTCTTGATCCATTTGAGCTCGCGGACCGTCATAGCCATAGCCCTGTATTCCGCCTCCATCGATGAAGCAGATAAGGCTGTCTGCTTCTTGGTCTTCCATGAAGCCGACGAATTACCCAATTGTATGAACCAGCCCGTGAAAGACTTGCGGTCTAGAGGGTAACCCGTCTAGTCAAAGTCACACCAAACAAATAGTCGTAAGTCACTAGAGGCAGGAAGAAGAATCTCTTGACCCGAATTGAGCTTAAGGTACACCTTACAACACGTAAAGCAGCATTCCAATGATTGACCGTTGGACGATGCGTGAACTTCGAAAGTGTATGGATGATGTAAGAAAGGTCTGGTCGTGTGAACAGACGACCAAGAAGACGACGATAGAGCTCCGAGCAAGGGAATAGATTGGACGCCGAGAGCTGAAGTCGATTTGGCACCAAAAAGACCAATCAACATAGTTATGGTCATTCAAGATGGCTTGAGAGATAAGACAACCAGATTATCGCTCGAACTCAGATCATACGGCGATATGGTTTTGCGAAGAGTTGTCTTAAAAGCCATGGTAGTACTCTTGGAGGTTCCGTCCGACGTAGTTCTCCACAAACAGCAAAGTCACAATCATAATTACAAGGACAAGCTTCGAAAACAGAGCAACGTAAACAGAGTCGCAAGTCCAAATAGAAACAAATTCGGCCGAGCACGAGAACGATAGGTGCTCTGATGAAGGATTCGACGAATCTTCGAGGAGTTGCAAAGGAGACAAGATCCGAGTGCGGGAAGGAGACTAAACTTCGAGGAGCCGCGAAGGAGACAAGATCCGAGTGGAGGAAGGAGATGAAGCTTCAAGAAGCCGCGAAGAAGACAAGATCCGAGCGCAGGAAGGAGATGAAGCTTCGAGGAGCCACGAAGAAGGCGAGATCCAAGCGATCCAACAAAGTTTCGAGGAGCCGCAAAGGAGACGAGATCCAAGCTCAGTAAGGAGAAGGATAGAACCGACGATGTTTGTCGATACCACCGACTCAGGAACACTAGTAAAAGCACAACGATGGAAAGACGTCGCCGACGAAAGATACGAAATATCACGAAGACAACAATACACTGATACCATGCTAAAGAGGATGACCGATATAGAGAATGAATTCATGTTATTCTTAAACGATTGTACAAAAGTCATATATATATATATAGATAAACCTAGCTCTAAGAAATTACATGTGCGTTTTTAGTATATTAATATATAATATAACAATAGGACTTTTAACTTTGAAATATCGTTTCAACTCGATTTTGAATGAGAAGCATTCTAATATATATATATATATATATATATTAATGTGAAAAGTGACCTTACAATCAAACCCTATAGTTCATTTTTAATTTTGGAACCAATTCTAAACTATTATTATCTTAAATTTTTTTATAATTGCTTATTTTGGATCATCTAAAAATATAAAATTAGTGTTGAATTATAATGAAACTATATATTTGGTAAGATACAAAACCATAACATAATTTTAAAAATGAATCACTTAAATTTATTATGTCCTAACATCTATAAATAAAATAAAATGTTCCTACATAATCACAACGGTTTTTTTTAAACTAACACAGTAACTTAGAAACTGATATAAAATATTGTAAGAAAATATTTAGTATTAGATAATTTTGACCACAGAAATTGCATACAAGTCAGTCGTAAGTAGTTGGTGAATAAAATAGGGGCAAATTGGCATTTTGAAATTATATTATTATATTTAAGGTCTTTCTATATTTATTAATTATGTTTCCTTTTCTTTTCAAAGGGAGGTTCTTTACATGATTCTTTGTTTAAAACAATGATCTTGCTGAATAATTTAACATTTTGCCAAATGGAAGAGAAATTTCCCTTTTTTCCTTTTAATTTTAATAAAAATCCATATATTCCATTACTTTTTCAAGCATGATTCATGATTTTTTTTTGTGAATATAAAAAATATAATTCATTATTTTTATATTTCCGATGAACTAAAAATAAAATACATTTGTTTGCCAATTTTAGATTCATATTCACAAAACTATTGATAAAATTTCAATTTTGTGTAAAAATTTATTAAGAATAAGAACCGACTTTGGAGACTATAACCGTGTAAATATTTATTTCCTATTTACATATAATTTCATTTTCCTTTACGAAGTGATTTTCTCATCATATTATGTTTTATACAAATAAAAAGAATTGCAGATAAATTAGAAACAAAATTATTTTTTGTCATTACAGATTTAAAATAACTTTTATTTTTGTAATTATTCTAACGAGAAGTCTTCTCACTGAGTTTTTAAACCAATACGGTTGATATAAAACAATTTTTGTTCAATGTGATGAGATAAATGAGACATAGATCTTAAATAATAACTGTCTAATCCATACCCTCATTTTTATATATGTCAATTATAAAGCAAAATAATTTATCTATTTATATAAAAAATCACAATGAACCTCTCATTTATTTTTATATAAAAGAAAAAAAATCAAAGAATCAATCAATTGCTCCACAAGTATAATTCTGGAATTAAAAAACACCAGCTGGTGGGATCCAATGCCTACCTTTCATAGAGATTTGATATCCTATCTACTTCTCCACTTCAACCCTTTCTCTCTCTTGTATATATACATATATTAAAATTTAATAAACAATAAAAAGATTTTTTTTTCAATAAATATTGATAAATTTTATAACCACGTTTTTGAAAGACTAACCAATTCTCTTTATTTATTATACAGATATTCTACATCAAATGAAAAAAGAAATATAATAATATATAATATTCATATAACTTGAGATAATGTCTTCAATATTTAAATACAATATCAAATAATATTATGAGTATTCCATAGAATATATTCAGAATATTTTATATTATCTCATAAAATATTTTCATATCAATTATAGGGATTATATCTCGTAGTATTGTCAAATATGAGTTTGGACCTAATTAATTTTAAAAGTTAGTTGAAGAATTTAGGGTTATTCAATACCATATATACGAGTTTTATGTTCATGTTCTAATCGATGTTGAATAACTTATCATAACATTCCACTCACATCCAGATTCGATCCTAAAACATAGACATCACAATAATTTATCTCAGATTATTGGACTCTCGTATAATCTATGATCTTATAAAACAGATTTAGAAACTATTCATTTTCATTTTGTAAATCATAAAAAAACTTTATTTGTAGATAAAAAATGTTAAAACCAAATTAATTAAAATAAAGTATTTGTTTGTATTATATATGTTACTTATAGTTGGATTATAATCTTAAATCCGCAAAATTAGTAAACTAAAACCCCACATTTTCAGTCAACGAAAATAAGTTTTAAAAATTTCAACCAAAAATGAAAACAATAATAAATATGTGAAGAACAAAACAAATTAAAATTATAATATTCATAACTCGAATCATATTTTCCCATTTTTATAGTTCTTTGAGCTTGTCGTATGTATTTTGTACATATGAGTATACGTATAAATGTATATATATACGTATAAATGAATACGTATGATCTAGTGTGGTCGTGAAGGAGACAGCACAACTCAGTCTTGAAGACCAAGTGTTCATCACTCTCTTCTCACCTACTTTGGGCATTGTTATGCTTAATGACTATGTCCCTAAACCAAAACATTAATTACTTATATATTAAGCTTTGACCCACCCTCTCTCATATATATATATATATATTTTTTATTTATATATATATGGATGTGATTCATTAAATTATGTTGGTATGTTTTTTATGTTTTAAAGAAAATTTAGAATTTTTACAATTCATATAGTTGAATTCAACTATTGTTAATATTCAATCTAAGTTGAAAAAAAAATCAAACCTAAGATTAAAAAACACTTTTTAATTCTATATTTTGCAAGTAAGCTAGTACATCATATGTTATTGTTATTTATTATATATGTAGGGTTGATTTTGAGTGCGGAGACGTGTTTTATCAACCCGAATATGAGATATAGTCATGTTTAAGAATTGGTTTTTCGGGATTTTAACGACGAACATATTTGGAAGCGATTTCGTAATATCTGTTGCGTTGAACGTGTGATTGTCGGATGCAAGACTTGATAATACAAGCCCTCTACGCGTATCTACGTCGAGATCGGATCTGCTTTCCAACCGTTGGTGCGAAATTCTCCGATGAATGAAACTGTTTTCGTTCTTCGTATTTCTTTTGACGGCTATTAGTTTAAAAGGTTTAGATTTTGCGATTGTGTAATCTGACTTTTTAACTTTTTAATAATTACACCTAAACCCGTAACTCTTAAAATATTACATAAGAGGAATATTACTTTCAATATATGATATATAGATTATCATAAATTACATGAATTATATATACTTTTGTTATAGTTGTTAATATATTGTAAATTTTTATTCAGAATATATACGATATAATATGATTTGATATTATAAAATATTGTATAAATTTTATTAATATATGAATATTTAAAAAGATTATTTCACAAAATAGATATAAATTGGATGCATATATAATACATATACAAGAGAATATGTATTTATTATATATATATATATATAAAGATAAAAAAAATTCTAAGCTCGACCAAAACCTAACATACGAGACTTTTAAAATAGGTCGACCAACACATATAGATTCATTATGCATAATGTATCAAATATAAAATCCATAATTATATAATTATCACACCTTTTGACGAGTAATGAAAAGGCAAATTGTCGATTTAAAAAATCTCCTAATCATGAAAGAGAAGTATATAGTTTCATTGTAATCTATATGTTATGTACCAAAATAAATTATTTTCATGCGTATGAAAATGTATATAAATAAAAGTGCATATGTTTAATGCGTTATATTTATATGATTAATTAATTTTAAAATAAAAGATTTTGTTTTTAAACGAACGCAATCGTACCATAATGTAATCTTACAATCTTACCATTAGTTGTGTTTATAGAAGATTATATTCGTGGATATTTACATTTGAACTAATCACATTTTACATTTAAAATGTTATAAAATCGTATCAAGGGTTTAATGATGTTATAGAATATTCTAGTTTTTGTAAAAAATCCATTTGTCTAAAAGAATTTAACACACTTAACATTTTTCTTATTATAGAAGATAAAAAGGAACAAAATACAAAATGTCATCTCGATGATTCGAGTGTCTAAATATTCAAATTTGGAATTTGGACAATATTGTGAGAGCTTTATCTTTTATCCGGTTTTTTTAAAAATGTCGAGGGTCGATATGTCAAAAGGTATCGGGGTTCGATACGTCGTAGAGCATCTGTGTTCGGTCTGCCGATGGGCATGGAGGTTCGGTCGACGGTCGATATGCAGAAGGGTGTCGGGGTTCGATCAACGATCGAGACAAAGAGCAAGTGTCAATTGTCAGTCGAGGCGAGCGTTAGTCGAGTCGAGAAAGGAGTCGTGGTCGAGGTTCCGATAGTTTGTATACGGTCGAATAGATTCATCAGAGCGTCAATAAGGCGAACGAGGTTGGATGGAAAAAGAATACGAAAGTGTCGGTCGATTAGAGATGCATAGTCGATCAAAGAATATAAAGTTAAAAAACGTAAAAACGAAAATAAATCACGAAATTATCCTTCTTAAAGATTATCGTCTTGATCTTTATATTTCACCATCATCATCGATAATTATCATATTTTCTGAAAATAAATAAATCTTAAAACTCAAAAAAAAAATGCTTTGGTCTCTTAAACTATATTTATAATATATATATATATATATTTAATTACTAGTTTAAAAGCATATAGTTTATATCAAAATAAATAAATATAATAATATCTTAAAAAATATAGGATATATTTTTTTAATAAAAAAATTAAAATGATTAATTGTAGGTGTGAAATATTTCAAACTATGTCGTTACTTTATTCAATTGATTTTTTTGTTTGTTTGCAAAAATCCTGAAATGAAACATATGGAATTAAAATATTTTTACATATTTTTCTTCAGATGGACCGAAAACCCCGAAAAAAGAAATTTAACTTAAATAACCTTGAAAATCAAAATGGGAAATGGAATAATATATTGAGTTGTAAGCAAACAAATAAGTTAAAAAGAGTTTTAGAGAGTTTTCCTTGTTGAGGATTGAGTTTATTAATAGGAGAATTATTAATTGCACGAAAATGATAGTTAAATAAAAATTGAACCTCTATACAAATAGTTATGATATTATTTCTATGCTGTTGTTCAAGTTCAGAAAAAGATATGTATAACATTTTATTTATGAATTGAAGTTATTTTTATTGGGAAAAAAATCCAACAAAAAGAAAAAGTAAGAACACAAAATGATTAGTGTTTAGATGCTTATTTTTAGCTTTGGGCCATTATTATTAGCAAGGATTTTCTGTTCAGATATCATAATTATTGTATTCATGATCATGTGATTTGATTAATG
Organism: Gynandropsis gynandra; assembly: GCA_036759665.1. Taxonomy (NCBI): domain Eukaryota; kingdom Viridiplantae; phylum Streptophyta; class Magnoliopsida; order Brassicales; family Cleomaceae; genus Gynandropsis; species Gynandropsis gynandra. Next base: position 39,788,036 of record CM071871.1, on the reverse strand, counting down.
AATTAATTTATCACAAAAAATTTTCAATTAATTTTGTCCTCTCATCCTAACGAGAGAATAGAATGTAATTTATGTACCTAACCCTTCATCTTTCTCATAAATATATGATTTTTGAGTTTGTAAGAATATGATTAATACTTTTACAGTTAGAAAAAATGATTAACCCATAATAACATTTTAAAAGAAAATGATTAACCTATAATAAAATTTTAAAAGAAAATGATACACCCATAATAACATTTAAATACTTCACATATTTTTGTTCTCGTATTTTACGTTTTCAATCCATTTTACACTCGATCTTGAGTTAATTTATTATTTGATAGTTTTAGATACGGTTGGAGATAATACTAAGTACTAACACATGCTCAATCATGAGGGAAAAAACGATACTATAGATTAACACTCTTACAATTGCAGCAGTAAATAAGATTTTTATTTCAATTAAATAATAGATTTATTAATTTTAAAATGGAACTTTACAGTTAAAATTATCCAATATATATATATATATTATAGTTTATATCATAAGAGGTGAAATAACGCAATATATTTCATCACATTTAAACGCGATAATCGAAACATTTAATTCAAACGAATTAGATTATAATACTATATTAATATTTTAAAAATAAAATATAAATATATATATAATTAATCAATTATATCTTCTATTACAATTCATTTCATATATTGATAAAGATAATCTATGGTTCGAACCTTAAAAAGCTAAATTTTATTTGGAATATAACATAAAAAATATCCAATTATTTTATTTTAGACTAAAAAATACGAATTATTATCTTCAATCTAAAGAATCAATTTTTTTTTTGTTTTAAAAACACTAACTTTAAGAATATAGCGTAGAAAATACAAAACTTTTTAATTTTTACCTATAAAACACAAATTATTAATTTTAATCTAAAAATTTTGAGTTTTTAAGTTTTGTCTAAAAAACACATACTTATCAAATGAATCACATCCATACACAAATACTAACTCTCGGTAAACTTCCTTTAGTGTTTACGATGTAGAATTATTTTTCAACAGAGTTTCAACCGGTTTCAAAATAAAATCCGAATTTCACACGATTTCAATACGAATTTCAACCCGAAATCCAAATTCAACCAAAAAACAACTCGAATTTCAACCTAATTTTCACCAAAAATTCGAATTCCACTCAATTTTAGAAATAATTTAAGTCCAATTTCAATTTTAGTAAAAAATCTAAATTCGAACCAATTTTAACCAGAAATTCGAATTCAACCTAATTTTAACCTGATTTCAACCGAAAATCAGAATTTCATCTAATTTCAACAAGAATTTCATACCAATTTCAACCTGAAATCTGAATTCAACCCAATTTCAACCGAAAATTAAATTTCACCAAATTTTAGTAAGTATTTCAATAACATTTCAACCCGAAATCTAAATTCATTCAGATTTTCGGTTGACATCGGGTTGAAATTAGGTTAATTCAAAGTTCGAGTTTAAATTGATTCGAATTTAGATTTATTGTTGAAATGTTTACTAAAATTTAATGGAATTCAGATATTCGGTTGAAATTAGGTTGAAATTGGATGTTGAGTTGAAATTCTTGTTCACATTGTGTGAAATTTAGATTTTTGGCTGCAATCGATTTGAAATTGAGTTGAATTCAGATTTTGAGTTGAAATTTGTTTAGATTTGAATTTTTTTAATTTGGATTCGGATTGAAATGGGTTGAAATTGGGTTTATCAAGAGTTAGTGTTTGTGTATAGATATGATTAATTTGTATTTTTTTAGACAATATTTAAAAATTCAAAGAGTTAAAATATGATTTAGTATTGTGTTTGTGTATAGATATGATTAATTTGATAAGTTTGTGTTTTTTTTTATAAAATTTAAAAATTCAAAATTTTTAGATTTAAAATAATAATTTATGTTTTATAAACAAAATAAAAAAGTTTAGTTTTTAAAAAATAAAATAAATTTGAGTTTTTTTAAGTTGGAGATAATAATTCGTATTATAAATTAAAATAAAATAGTTTAATATTTTTTATGTTATATTCCAATTTTACAGGTAACAATTACGGTAACGGATAACGATCCAAGGACAAAGTCGAAACCCATCAAGCGAAGTATGGGCCGGCCCAATAAATTCTCTAATTTAACTTTATATTTTATCCATATTTATCTGAATTTAAATTATATCAAAGGATAATAATTACAAAAGAGTCGTATTGCCTTCAACATTATTTATTTTACTTTTACAAAGTCCCTTGTTCATTCAAAAAGTAAGGCAGAGAACGATGAAATTAAAATTTGACCCCATATTTTTCTCTACTCTTACAGTTATACCCGTAATATCCACGATTACAAAAAACCAACCCCGTCTAACGACTAACCAGATTAGGATCCACATTAATCCTCGCCACTCCCTCCGGCGCCGTCTTTGATACTTCAACCTCCCCTCTCACCAGCTCCGTTGCCACGTCATCACCTTCGCCTCTCTCCGCGGCCTCATCGTAGTTTGGATCTCCCTCGTCCATCGCCGGTGGATCAGGGTGAAGTTCATAGTCCGCGACCCCGCCTGGACCCTCCCAAGTGAACTTTCCACCGTGGCCGGACTTTGGCGGCGGCCGCTTGAGCGGGATTCCGTCCACCGGGTGTCGCTCCATTCGCTGAACACCTTGATCCATCAGCTTACGCTCGACGTGCTTGATCGTCTCTGGATTCCGAGTCTTCAATTCGAATTTCTCATTCCGTTTCATGCCGTCTTCACCACGGTGCTCCGCCTTCAGCACCACAGTGTTCTTGTTCTCGTCCACCGGCACCGTCTGCATAGTTGATTGCGATTGCGATTGCGACTGCGTTTAGAAGGAGAACAGTGCTTATATATATATGTATATATATAATATCTTGTTCGGGGAGAGTCTAGCAACTGCGAGGCCCTCTCGCAGCTTTCAGAAACTTCTATATTTATTTATTAATACATTTATTTCTTAAAGTTTCTCCTTTTTTATTTTATCTATTTTCGTCCTTTTTAATTACCTGACACATGCTCGTGGTCGTAATTATCCATTCGAGGCTGTTTAAATTGGGCTTTATTGGGCCGTATATTGGGCCGTATATTGGGCCTTATTGGGCTTAGTCTATATTTCGCCTTTTGCAATACACTCATCGTGAGCTGAATATGAGCCTTTTGGCCCTCCGGAACATTGTCCTCAGTTGTTTGGGCCGCTCTATGTCAGGGCACGGAATTGAAGGAGACGATTGGAAGTCGGCGCCGGAACTGGCCGTCGGCGCGGCGGCTGTGGAGCAATGGAGATCGGCATGCTGGTGTATAAGCTTTACAGGGCGTTGACTTACAGTGTTTCTCCGTTGGTTCACCTCCATGTCCAATGGCGCAGATTCCGCGGCTTCGAGCATCGCCGCCGATGGCCAGAGCGATTCGGCCTTCCTTCTGCTGTCCGGCCGTTTGGGCCGCTTGTCTGGTTTCATGCTGTATCTTTAGGTATCGCTTTCATTTTCGGCGTCACTCCTACCGGGACTGGATATTTCTCTCTTTGATTGTACCATTTTCGTTTCCGATGAGTTTCTGATCACGAAATTAGGATTTCTTTTCCAGTGTAGTTTTTGTGTGTGTTTCAGGTGAAGGAATGGCTGCCATTCCCGTGATCAGAATCTGCAATGAAATGAGGCCGGACTTGATGATTCTAATGACGACTACAACGGTATCTGCATTGTATGGTTTGACGCACAGTTTCTCTTGAATCTACTTTGTTCATTGTTATATTACGTCAATGTAATTGAGAATTTCTCTTTGCTCGTTTCCATCTGACTGCTTCTTGAATTTACTTTTTGGTGCAGTGAAGTCATAAAGGATCAGCTTCCGGTTGGTGTCATATTTCAGGTTCGTCATCGTATCTTCTTCTGGTTGCGTGATAGTGTGTACACTTTTAAATATGAGCTAAAGTTTCAAAATTTGGCCAGTTTGCACCGCTTGATACACCAGTGGCTATTGATCGGTTCCTTAGTCATTGGAAGCCAAACGCGATAATCATTATGGAGAATGAACTGTGGCCTAATCTTATCATGAGGGCTTCGAGGAATCAGGTAATCATTTATTCTCTTGTCATTAATCCGATGATTTTTCTCCTAAAAGAATATGAATTCTTAACTTGACAAGGATGATGGGCATACTTGAAATGGCTCATTCTACGCCTGAAAACCTGTCAGAGATCCTATTTTTGATGCCTTGCAAACTTCTGCATGACTCCTCCCTTCAGCTATAGCTTTTCAGTTTCACATCTGTTAGGTTCTGAGTACTTTATTTAATCACCTTATATAGAGCATAGATCTATACACACCCCAGCCGCGTTGCGTTAGGCTTCTGTGTTTCTTTACAAGTACGATTTTTGCTTCTCCTCCTCAGACATGTAAACAGGCATATACATTAATTATTTGCTCTTGACATGTACGATTTTTGCTTTGTATTGTTGTGCATCTATTGAACCTGTTTCAGATTCCGCTGGCCTTGCTGAATGCTCGGATGTCTTCTAAATCTTTCAAACGGTGGTCAAGACCCCTTTTACTTCCATTGGCTACACTATTGCTTTCAAAATTTTCTTTGATAGCTCCATTGGTATGTAGCTTTTTCAGTGATCCATATTATCTTTTTTCTCATCTGTTTTCATAGTTTTTTTTGTCCAATGTCACAGAGTACTATGCAGGCTATACATTTTCAGCTGCTGCAGGCGCCACCCTTTGTTATCAATTTTCATGGTGACTTGAAATACGGTATTGTGATGCTGATTACATCGCCAAAATATTCTTATTTACAAGTCTTCTTTTATTGATAGTTGGAATTCTAGATGCTTAAAGTTTTCTAACAATCCATTATCTCATGTTAAATGTCACTGATTTTCAGTTTGTTTTTGTTTTCTCGCGTAGTTAATTCTATTGCTTTTAATACAATGATGTGATCTATATGAAAACTTGATTTTCTGGTTGTCTTCCAGTGGTAAACAAGTGCCATGTCTCTGAAGGAATCCCAGAAAGTATAAGAGATCTAAGAGCACAACTCTTGGACAGAAAGGTTTGGATTGCATCTTCAATACATAAAGGCGAAGAAGAAGGTGAGAGTTGTTGATTTTATTGTTACTTATATCTAGCACCAATTTTGAATCTTTTCCTTGCTTAGGAATCTATCTCCAAATTTGAATGATGTGTCATAGTCGTGCATTTTAAAAGCCCGAAACTCTGTCATTTGTAAGTTAAGTCAAACCAATTAGATTGTAACTCCATGAAGGTTCTCTTGCTTTTGAATTTTGGGATGGATTTATTGGCTAGGGTGATTGACGTTCATCTGATAATCAGGGGACTGATGGTAATAGATAAGCTGTTGATTTTGTCGAAAATTCACATCCATTACTGCTGTATTTGAACACCCAAATACCAGGAAAGTCAGAAAGTATAGAGAGATGAGGTTGTGAATGGAATAGATGATATTGCATGATTCATGTGGCATGGAAAAGGCTTCAATGGAAGTGGAGGGATTTCCAAATTGACTGACTTTTTATATGCTTGTATTTTCATGCATCACCTCAAAGCCATGATTTTTTGTGCAGTGATTTTAGGAGCTCACAACATGGTTCTACAATTGCATCCTAAATCCGTTATCATAATTGTGCCTCGACATCCACATCATGGACGAGAAATTGTTCAAGTATGTTTCAGGACGTCCTATTACTCTTTGTTTCTTGGTCTATCTAAAGTTGTTTTGATACAATAGCATGGTATCTCCTTGTACCATGCATTTGAGCAGAAATTGAGGGAATGCGGCCAATGTGTAGCTCTGAGGTCTCAGAATGATAGAATTACATCAAGGACAAACATATATGTAGCCGATACATTAGGTCAGTTTTGTGTTGTATTTTCCTCTGCGGTTTTCGCTTTGGTCCTTGAGTTATCGTCGTACTGCCTTCATATTGCTCTACTCGCTCCATGAATATGCTATTATATTTTTATCCATTGTTGTCGGTCGTTATCCTCATATTGGTGGCAGAATTGTTGCCGTTATTTGCAAAACTTTCATTTGCTGAGGTCATTTAACACGAGTCTGGATACTTACTAACGGATATTAGCAATACTAAAAGAACAAGATGGGGGTACTACCTATGTTTTACATCAGAAGAATATCATTCTTGCGTGATTTTATCGGTGAATCTTTGGTAGAATCTCTGGTAAAGTCTTGTAGAAAAATCTTACACAGCTTGTTTTCTTCAGGGGAATTAAGAAACTTTTACAGACTAGCGCCAATAGCCGTCGTTGGAGGTTCTTTCTTGACAGGTTTAGCTGGTCATAATTTGTCAGAAGCAGCTGCTGCTGGCTGTGCCATCATTACAGGTATGTCCAGGCTCATCTTTGTGATTGTAAATCATTGTTAATTATCTTTACATTCACAAACTTTTTCTGGTCGATATAGGTCATCATGTTGGTCATTTCTCACATATGGTGCGGGCAATGCAGCGGTTAAATCCTTTGTCTGTTATTCAGGTTTTGATGAACCTCTGAATTCCCCTTATCTGCTTTTATTTATCCTTGTTAGTTTTGTGACAGATAGAGTGTCTAGGGTCTCTGATTAGTCTTTCCTTTCGATGACAATAAATGATAGATTCTTAGCAGTAGGGCTTGATTGGTGGAAACGCAGCTTTTGCGCTTGCGCTTGGCGGTGTTTCTGTCAGCGATTGACGGCGTTTTGTTCATTTTGTCTGTCAGCGATTGACTGCGACCAGTAGCGAATGGTAGAAAACTGTTGCGATTGAGTTTTGAACAAAATTAACAAAATAGACAATTATTAAGAAAAAAGTTTATTTAAAATTTTTTGTTTAGTGTATATTTTTTAATTATAATTTTCAAATATTTAAAATATATTTAAAAATTAAAAAATTAAAAAAAATATTTAAATATAAAATACATATATATATGCACATATATTTACGATTAATATAAATTATAATAGAAAGAGAGAAGAGATAAGTGAAAGACACGAGGATATTTTGGTAATTTTGTTCAAAACGCACCAAAACGCAAACGTAACGCGACATAATTTTAGATTTTTAAAATCTGTGGTTCGGTGCGTTTTCGGGCGACTGCGACTCCACTAGTCGGTTTTAATGTCGCCCGGAGTCGCCAGAAAACGCAGTCACCGCGTTTGCGTTTGGCTGCGGCTCCACCAGTCGTGGCTTTAATATAGTCCTGTAGCAGTCTGGGCATAGTGTTTTAATGGCATGGTAATATTTAGCGATATGACCCGCTCTGGCCTTACGATTATTATTATCTTTCGGGATTGGTTTATAGGTATCTACAAAATCAGAACTAGTAGAAACACTGTGGAAGCTCCTCAGCAATCCTAATATATTGGAAGCACATCAAAGAGTCGTGCCATTGGCAAGTGCGTAACGAGAAACGTGTGGAATCTGCTCGATGTGCATGTCCTGCGGAAACAGGCAACTAAAACTGGTAACTTCTGATAGGACCCTAAGTCTCAACGGAACAAAAACTAAGGGCTTATTGATATTATCAACTCTGTTAAGCACAAGATGAGTATCTGAGCTAAGATGTGGTCGAAGTTTTTCGTAGAGCTTCCTTTTAAAAGTTGTGTCGATCCATAAAATCGAATGTTATAGCTTATATTATGAGATAGGTAATGAGAATGAACTTTTGGATTTCATCGAGGATTCGATTTAAAAGTCTTTTGAGGAAAGGTTTATAAAAAGCTAAGCAGAAGTTGATAGACATAACTTGAGGAGCAGCACCATGTAGAGGTCTCTAGGAAAGTAGAGGTATGTTAAATCTCATTTCGTGTTCAATCTGTATACAAATTAGAAATTTACGAAGCATCAAACAAGTCTTTATGTTTTTCTAGTCTTCAAAACATTTGGTTCTTCTACCTTATTAGAATAATTGATTGTATTTTTATTCTTCAAAATTTATCTTTTTTCATCTCCAATATTCATATTCGGTCTCAAATTGTGATATGATATTAGAGTCTTAGTGCTTTATTCTTTGCATTTATTTTATCGACGTTGTATTGTTAGATGAGATAGAATTAGGAATGAAACACACTAATGTTTCGATAACAAATCTGAAATTTGTTTTTCAAATTATGAACGCTTCAAACCTTTTTATAACTTGATTAGCTAAACTCAGACACAAAATGAACGACACCATAATATTTAAAGAAAAGTGTTGATAAGTCGGTTGAACACTCATAATCGCTCCAAGACTTTTCCCAACAATAATAAACGTAATTAAAATGTTATATAGTATATTTTTTTATTTATAAAGACCAAAATATAACTAAAAACTAGGTAACTTAAGTAAATAAAGCAAAAATGTGAAACAACGTTCGATCCAGTACAAACCTAGGATTTTTAATCTAAATCCGGCCAAAACAATACACTTGGTAACACAACTCCTATGCGCGGTTGAGTTGAGGTGGATGCTCAATCGAGCAGTGTGTGCTCAAGATGTGTAATCCAAGTCTTTGAGTGTTATTTGATGTCGAGAAATCGTTCGGGTCGAGTGCAACGTCACTCAGATCGAGCGACCAACGTGTATTAAGCGTACATTGGCCCAGAGAAATTGCTCGGGTTGAACGGTTCCTCGATCGAGTTAAGCGTCTTCGCTTCTTCCAATTCTTTGCTTTGCTCGGCTTTCTCGAATTGTAGATTACTCTTATGGTCTTGAGTTGGCGATTCTTGACGTCTTCGTGGAGCCATTGTCACAACCTTCCGTGACCATGTGAACGAGTACGTTTTGAATCTTCGTTGTCTTTGCCTTCGTGACCAGTTATCATATGATTTGTAACGGAATCAAAGCCTCGTCCTCATCATTCGTACATTCTTTAAAAGGATTTAACCTCGTATCTTTACCTTTAGCTACATCAAAATGAGTCAAATCAATGATATTGAAAATCAAACTCTCATTGTGCTTACCTGATAACAGAAGCTGCAATTTAAATCTTTTGTTTGTCTGTTGTGAGAGAAAATTTCGTTCAATTATTCACTCACAATAATTTGAGAGAAATTAAAATTGTATTTGAATATGTGAAAACATAAAAGCCATGTCTACATTGAGTTATGGTGGAATGGGTACTTGTCATAGAATTTCACCAATTGCTCTTTTCAATTTAGAAATGTGGAATGTTGAGTGAATCTTACAATCATCTAGTAGTGCTAGCTGATTTGTAACTGGTCCAACTCTAGCCACTATTTGATAAGGTCCATAAAACCAAACTGAAAGTTTCTCATTAATCCGATGGGATAGGTTGCGTTGACAAAATGAGCGAAGTTTAATATATACCCAATCACCCACATTGAATTGCAAATCATTGTGATGTAAATCAACTTGTGATTCATTGATTCATTATTTGCTGTGCTCTATGAAGGTGATGTTTCAATTGCTCCAACAACACATCACTCGATCGTAATTGATCTTCCAACTCCCTTTTATACATTGAATCATATTCAAAATGCAATAGCTATGGGGTTCTCCACTGTAAACAACTTTGAAAGGAGTGGTTTGAGTTGAGATATGAAATGTTGTATTGTGGTTTAAGATATCTAATGATAGATGATGAATTATATCCAACATGAATTCTCAATCTACGTTGTAGACCCATTTTTATCCGCTACGGTTGAGCAATCAGAAACGAAACCCTTTATCCTCTTTGTCGCTTTGACATGTACGATTTTTGCTTCTTCCTGTTGACCACCGCTTCTCCACGGTCGCGTTCTCCTCTCGCTTCAGCTTGCCAGCTCCTCAAGTCTCGCCATTCTCCTCCTCAAGTATAATGTCGAAACCATAGTCGTCGTTCGGCTAGGTAGTAACTTTCACCGAAACCATAATCTTCGCTTGATGGTTAATTAATTGATTTATGCATTATGGTTAATTAATTGGCCTCCTCCACGATTGTTAATTGATTTCAACAGCGGGTAGATTAGGATTAGTATGGTTAATTCATTTGATTATTAAGAAAAATATTAATTTGAAACTTTTTTAATGTAGGTTTGATTATAAAAAATTTCATGGATTCATCTTCAGCATCGGCCATAAAATTTTCTACAACGGAAGTGACATCTTTTACATTGAAGAAACATAATTCGAAAGATATTGCATGGGAATATAGATTTTTCTGTGATCCGTTTAATTCCGATAAAATTAAGTGTCAATTATATGGAAAAGTGATGTCAGGAGGTGCACATAGGATGAAAGAACATATTTGTCATATTAAGGGCAATGTTGGTAGTTGTCCTAAAGTTTCGGAAGAAGATATAAAAAATGCAAAAAGGTTGTGTTGGAAGTAAGAGAATAAAAGTTAAAGAAAACAAAAAGATAGAAGCTTTAGAGCACAAGTGGATATTGATGAGCAACATGGAATCAATGAATTACGAGGATTAAAAAATGAGGGGTTGATTCATTATCTTGGTCGCCGATGGATAAATTTGTTAATCCCATCAATCTCGAGTCTTCTTTGTTCAAGAAAACAAGACAATAAAACATAAATGAAACATTTTTCAAGGAAAGAACACACAATGTTCGTGAACTTTGCAGATTGTTTATAAATCGGTTATTACGATGAATGCTATTAATAATGATAGTTTTCTATTGTTTGTTGAGACGCTTGGATAGTTTGATCCTGGTTGGATACTTCCAATTCAACATCAATTAAGAGTGTCATTGTTAAAAGACAACGTTCAAAGGACCAAGAGTTGTTAAAGAGACACGATGAAAAATAACGTTTAAATGGTAATTTTGTGATGACAAATGTTTAGAGTGATCAAAAGAGGAGTATCGTGAACTTTTACGTGAATTCCAAAATAGGTACTTGTTTCTTATCTTCAAAGCATAATTCAAAAAATCCTCATACAAGTGAATATATATTTAAATATATAGACAAATGCATTTATGAGATTGGTGCAGAAAATATTATTCAAGTAGTAACCGACAATGTAACTAATAACTAATAATTATCATGGAATATTATATAAACTATTGGAAACTAAAGATATTATTTAATCACCAATGACAAAATTGTATATAAAAATTTTACAACAATTCTAAAATGCGTATTTTAAAAATAAAAATAAAAATATATGCTTAAAATTAATGTTTAAAACATTATTTTTAATAGTTAATTTTTGTTAAATAACCTAAAAATTCATTCGACCTTATTTTATATCTCAAATCCTTTAATAAACAATTATATAAACATCTAAACTATTTTCAAATTTTATTATTGATGAACGGTTTAACATCCATCATTTTTATTAAAATATTCCTTATATGACTCTAATCTTACAAAAATAATATATTAATTTGTTATTTCATAATTTTTTTAACTATTAAGAGAGTTTGAGATATACGTAGATTTTGAAAATTTTGAGAGTGATTTAAGAATTTTTATACCATTTGCCTACATATATTATATATTAAGAACATGTATATATATATACACACAAATGAATATATATATATATATCCTCATTCATATATACATACATATACATATAAACACATTTTTTCATAATAAAAACATATATTTATATATATAAATACACAAATATTACATATATATATATATAAAAATACACAAATATTACATATATATATATATAAAAATACACAAATATTACATATATATATATATACTTAAACACATATACACATAAACAAATATATATATATATATAAATATATGCACATACGATGACGAATGGACAAGTAATTTTCGCCACATTAACGTCACATAAAAAAAAAAAAGACGTCTATTAGTCCGAGTCCGACAAGCGGAGAGTGTTTTCAGGAAATCAAAAATGTGTTTAAAGATAAGCTTTTCTTTAATTCAAGGGTTTTGAGATAGGCGTGATTCAACAAATTCCTAAAAAATGCAAGGGTGGCTGATTGCTTTTCATAACTTAGAATACAACTTTTAGGCTAAAAAACCTTTGTTTATTTTTTTACTAAACCGGAAAATATATGGTTTTCCCTGAATACTCTTTGACTATATAACATAAGAACAACAAAAAGAGCCAAAGCTTTCACCTTTAGTGAGAGATGCAAAACAGAAACTTCACAAAGTTTATTCCTCCCCAACACCTAAAACTATATTTATTTAACTTTAAAAAAATCAGAATTATACTAATTCAGTAATTACAGACTATAAAATTAGGGAGATGAAAAAAACCTTTTTTTTGTCAATAGAAGAAACAAACTCAAAGTTTGAGACTTTTCTTCTTCACCCTATGAATTACTACTTCACAACAAGCCATACATACCTCTTTGATTAATCCGAATACGGACTACCCGACCCTTCCGCTCCTGTCGATTAGCGTACCGACCTGCTCTCCACATATCGCCTTTGATATGTTCCCCGGCTCAAGAAAATTGAACACCACAACTGTTTTTTTACAGAATATTAACAAAAGGATTATTGTATTGGAAGTTGGTACATATAAAGATGTTGTATGATTTAGTCCCACAGCTTTTCTTCTCTTTGAAAACTATTTGATGCTTCCAAATTATGCGGATGTATAGGGTTCGGTTCATATTATCAAAGGAACGAATAGTTAAAGACCTGGAATGCCATTTTCTTCACAGAAGTTGAGAGCCATGGCGTCCATTGACGCAACGCCTCTAGATGCCAAATCTTGAAAACTAATGTGCTCAAATGTCACATTGTTATCCTGGGAATGACAGTCATATACACCATCAACGTTCGTTCCTTTGACTACTGCCTCCGCATTGACTGATAAAGAAAACGATAACTTGCATTAACTCCAAAGAGATTAAAAAAACGACGATCTGGATAGCCGCCCACAGTTATCTTTAAGGATAATAAGTTAAATTGCATATGATAATCTGAACAGATTGTTATCAGAACGGAAAGAACGGGCAATAGATTTAAGTCTGAAATGCATGGAAAGTGAAACATACTTTCTATAGCTCGGAGAGCTGCAGCTGCATCAGATGATAACAAAGGATTTCCGAGGGTAGCACCAATGCCACCAAATAGAACCACTTTTCCCTTTTCTAATTGCCTGATGGCTCTTTGACGATTGTAAACCTCTCCAACCCCCTGAACTGATAATGCAGTTTGTAATCGAGCCTGAACCCCCATCTTCTCCAGTGATGATTGAAGCAATATAGAATTCATTACAGATGCCATCATACTGTCACAAAACAGAGGCTACGTGATTCAGTACATCCCAGTTTCAGGATGTTGATGGATATGGAAAGCCATTAACATCTGCTGCTAATGGACATTTTTTTATGATGATAAGAGTTTTGCTGATAAAAAATACAACAAAAATGCGTAAGAACTTCAGAGCATGAAGCATTTATTTGGATATATACGATCAAATAATGATGATTGTCATTCCATAAGCTGCATTCATCAAATTCCATTTATCATACTACAATTCAGTGGCCACATGAAGGTGACATAGATCATAGATGGATATCTTTGACCAAACTAGGAAAAGAAACGTGACCTGATTTGATAAGCAGTGGTTCTATCCAAGCCATTAGAAGATATCCATACATCACCACAAAAGAAGTTCCGACTCCCAAGAACGACTGCCACCTGGAAGATATAAAGTATAAATACCATCAAACAGAAAAGGGGTATAAATCAAACTGAGTTCAGATCAAACTGATACCTCTATACCAAGGCGACTGGCTATTGCAATTTCCCTTGCAATCATCATGATGATCTAATATTTAAAAAGAAAAATTTAACAATGGCCAGGATAGTGCAAGGCAACGGTACAAATTACAGTCTGGACAAACCTTAGGATCAACGTTATTTGGACCAGTGCAAGCAAGAGCTGCACCACTGATTTTTAAAACCACTCTCCGCCACCTAGGGTTTGATGTTGACTTGGACTTGGAATAATTTATCTGAACTCCAGGGCTATATGGTATGAGGGCATATCTGCAACAAGAATAAAAACAAAGAATTTAACTTCACAAGAAATTAGGGAGAAGGCCCATCAAACCAGGCAAGAACAAATAAACTCAGGTAGTCTTGCTTTACTAAAAAAAAAAGAAAAAAAAACTGGCATTGGCGCAAAGAAAATGAATATGAACATATGTAGCCAAACATGAACATGATAAATTACTACTTCTATAATTTACGGTTTCTTGGGGCATGAATGTCCAGGAGAATCAAATGTAAACTCATTATGATCTCCAGAAAATCACTAGTTTCAAATGATTTACTCTCTTACATTTGTAGTCTGGTCCCGTCAAAGCATCCCTACGTTGAAATGAACACCAAATAATTGAATTGCTTATCCAATGTTTATCTCCACAACTGCAAAGAGAGAAGTTACTAAAAGCCAATGGCTTTCTGTGGCAAACTTTTCAACCTAGTTTTTCAACAATGAACGAGGTTATCGATACTGTTTCATAATCTGACCAAACATTATACAAACGCATAGAACAATACGAACATCCATTTTCGATTCAACTGAATCTAGATCCGTTTCTACCTGTAATCTTTTCAACACATTCCTATAGTGAAGTGATCGAGCAATTAACTGAAAAGAACAATGCCAGAGCTAGGGATCATTCATGCATGCATTTACCTCCGAGATTGCTTTGCAGCATTCACTGATGAGCTGACGGTTCGATCATCGTCCGATGCAGCTTTCGAGGACAAGGAATTGCCCACAATATCCTCCATCTTCTTGAACCAAGGCCAATGACTGGCTGAAATCCCTCCGTTGCTCATCCTGTGCCTTTCCAACTTATACCTCTTCTTGAGATTATCGATCTTGTTCTTGCACTGTTCCACGCTCTTGTTCTGCTTCTCGCACCTCTCGCTCACTGCCGCTGCAACTTCCTCCCAATCCCTTCCCCTCAGATTCCCTCTGTTAAGCTGCGTGAACTTATCCGAGTAAGCATCCAATAAACACGCGATCGAGGCGTCGCTCCACTCCTCCCTGTCCTTCCTGTACTCGCTGGCCGAGGAAGAAGACGTCCTCGGCCTCTTGAAGCTTCCGTACGGCGTCGTCTCGCCTCCATTTCCCGTTCCTCCGTCGCTGACCTCCTCCTGGTTCTGCCTATTCTCCACGAGCACACAGCCGATCCTGGATCTGTTCGCGTTGAGATCACCGTCACCGCCGTCAGTGGGGGCGTTGTTATCGTACGGATTTGAGGTCTCTTCGGCAGAGAAGGGATTCACGCCGTGAAAAGCAGAGGAAGTCTCAACGACGACGTCGTTGTCATCACGGCCATTCCCCTGGTGCTGCGGCGCATGGATCTGGTTTGGAGGCTTGGAGGAGGCGAAGCGCCGTGGCGGAGCGTAGGGAGGCGCGTGAAGCACTTGATGGTGGTGGTGATGATGGTGGTGGTTAGGGTTAGTCTGGTCATCGCCAATGAGAGAGAAATCGTCGTCACAGGACGCCATTAACGGGACCGTTAGTGCTACGATTAGGCGGCGTTAATTAGCGTCGGTGGAAGGTAGAAGAGACGTTTTGACGGAAGGAGAAGGCCGTGAAGTTTGGGAGAGAAGGGTCCGTCACGAAACTATGACGGCTCCGTTAAACGATGGTGGGTTGGAGTGGAACGGCACGTGGAGAGTGGACTCACGCACGTGAGAAACGTTACGGCCGTAAATACTCTCTCATGTACAGAGTACCATCTATAGACTTTTACACCGTCACATAGCAACGAGTAGCGCTCGTGGCCTAATGGATAAGGCGTCTGACTTCTAATCAGACGATTGTGGGTTCGAGTCCCACCGAGCGTGCATTCATTTTGTACCATTTTATTATATTCATGTTTATTTTTTTTACTAAAATACTATTTATTTTTAATATAAATTCTTCAACTTGTAACAGTTTAAATTAAGGATTAAGAGACAAAGAGAATATTAGAGATTCAAAGCAGAATATTATTTTCTTATGAAACAAGGAGGGATTGATACATATTTATATACATGGTTGGTCAAAGATAAGAGAATTAAAGTAATTGCATAATAAATATCAAGGCAAAGACTAAGGAAAAAATTAGGTGGGGAGAAGATCAAGAAGATAAACATAATGGTCCTTTTGACCATTGACCATACATGAAGACCATATACCAATAACATTCCCCCTCAAGCTTGATCGGGAAGCAAAGGCATGAGGGATACCTCGTTAAAAACCTCGTTGGAAAAACCCAATAGGGACAAAACCCAACTAGGAAAAGAGTACATCAACTCATGCGCACCGATCAAGCTTGATCACTTCACCAGGTTTGAAGATGTCTACAAGACTGATTCGGTGATGGAGATTCTTGCAGATCTTTTCACTAGTTGCCTTGGTGAAAGTGTCGGCAAGTTGATCTGAACTCTTCGTGAATGTGAATGTGATGATCCCATCTTCCAACTTTTCTCTTATGAAGTGGCATTCCACTTCGAGGGGAAGTTGCTGGATTCATTAATGATGTAGTTGGGAGCTTCTTTGATTGAGTAGTGTTGGTGATGCACCATATTTTCGTACTTGTCACTTTAGACAATAGTATCTACTAAATTTTGTGTTTGTTTGAGTCCAAATACTCAGGAACACGATTCAAGACCGAAGAGAAAGCTGGATAATCTTTCGTCAAACAATCTCAATCAAAAGTGTCTACTCATGGAATTATCTTTGCAAAAAGGAAGACACAACATTGGAAACCGTCATCATGTGCTCCACCAAATCGAAATCAAACCAAATGGCCAAATGATGCAGATTATCTTAAGATCCTTAAGCTCAAACAAAAGAGCACCATGTGCATTCCGGAAATTCAACAACATGCTCAAGTTTTGGCTAATGGTGGTACTCAAACGAATAATTACAATATTTTCTTTATACAAAGAGCTCACAAATTCTCTTATAAGAATCTAGAGGTATATGGTAATGTTTTTCTTATCCCTCATAAAAAGAAATCTCTTACTTTTGTTGCAAGCAATCTAAATGCTTTTCCTCATGTTTTCAAAGAACATTACATGTTTTCCCCGTTTTCTAACACCCTTGTTTTTCAAAATACGAATTCATTAGTATTCTAAGAAGGTAATTTCGTAACTACAGATCTAAAGTAGTTAAGGAAAAAGCTATAAATCGTAATCATCTTGTTTTAGTCATTCAGTTTGAGAAATATGATATGTGTCTTGTCCTCACTACAAGAAAAATTAAATTTCCAGACAACAAAATCTGTCCCTAATTCGTCTGGAAAATGGTTTCCAAACGTTTTCCGGACGGATTTTATCGGTCCGTAAATGAACGTCGCTAATTAATTTCCGTTCGGAATTCGTCCGAAATTCCGGACGGATGTAGTAGTCCCTAAACCGTCCGGAAAAAATAAAAAAATAAAAAAAATTAAAAAAATTAAAAAAAAAAATTAAAAAAATTAAAAATTTAAAAAAAATCCGGACGGATATATTTTTCCATCCGGAAATGTTTTCTGAAAATTAGAAAAAAAAATTCCGGACGGATATATTTTTCCGTCCGGAATTTTTTTCAAAAAAAATAAAAATAAAAAATAAAAATATTTATCTTCTATCGCCTCCATCATCACCTCTTCTTTTGTCTTCATCATCGCCTCCTAATCAACCGTCGTCGTTGTCTCCACCTTCGTCGCCGTCGCCGCCGCCATCGCCACCTCACCTCCACCGTCGCCTCCACCACCGCCATCGTCTCCACCTCCGTCGCCGTCGTCTCACATGCCTTCTTCTCTATTCCTCTTTCTCGTTCTTCATTCTCTTTTTCTTTCTCTTCTTATTCCTTGCGAATGAATTTATAAGATTAGATTTCCGGACGGATTCAAATATTCCGTCCCTAATTCCAAACGGATTAAAAAATTCGTCCATAATCCGTCCCTAATTCGAATTTTATATATTTTTATATAAAAAACTAATTTTTTTGAAATTAAATATTATTTTTTAAAAATTTCCGGACAGATATATTTTTCCGTCCGGAATTTTTTACAAATTTTAAAAAATAAAAAAATAAAATTTTATATAATTTTATTTAAAAAATTAATTTTTTTGAAATTAAATATTATTTTTCAAAAATTTCCGGACGGATATATTTTTCCGTCCGGAATTTTTTTTCCAAAAAAAAAATGAAATTCAAGAAATAAATAATAAATAAAATAATATAAAAATAAAAAAATTCCAGACGGATACAAAAAATCAGTCCTTAATTTCCGGACTGATTTTTTAGGCCGTCCGGAATTTTTTTTGTAAAAAAATAAAAAGTGTTAAAAAAATGAATAAAAATAAAATAAATAATTTTTAAAAAAAATAAAAAATCCGTCCCTAATCCGTCCGTATTTTAGGGACTGATTGGTGGTAGTCCTTAATCCGTCCGAAAATAGGGACTGAAAAAATTTCGTTTGTAAATTACGGACGGATTAAAATTCGTCCGGAATTTAAGGACTGACCGAAATTTCCGTCCGTAATTTAGGGACGGATCAAAATCCGTCCGGAAATTCCGTCCCTAAATTTAAAATTTCTAGTAGTGCCTCTATGTTGTGATAAATGTTTCTAGCATATTTAAGGGTTATAAGTTCGAACCTATGCATGTTTTATATGTTCCTCGTAATGATTTGCATATTTCTATAAGTTTCTCTAAAATTTTCAATATTTCACATGTTTTTCATAATGATTTGCGTATTTATCATAGAGATATGTGTTTCTCCAAAGACTTTAAAACACAATACGTTTCTAGTCTTTCAAATCGGGAGGAATCATTGTTCTTTGCACACACGCTAAGTTTTATGGTTATTTTTCTTATCTTGGTCTATATCATTGTTGTTCTAACATACTTTCAAGAGATAGAGGTCACTCATCGAGGACTCTTGTTCCTATCTCCTCGAATGCACTCTCTTTATCCTTTTGATACAGAAACTAAAATATATAATGATGATCGAAAAGGGGAATTGTATAATCAAGACTGTGTTGTTCGTAAGGGGGAACCTGTCTCTAAAATGCTTAAGACTGAAGTCAAGATTGGCAATCCATTCAAAGGCATGAGCTCATTTGCACTCTTTTTCCCTTCAACGAGTTTTGTCCCACCAGGTTTTCTCGATAAGGTTTTTAACGAGGCTACAACTCATGTCCTCTTCATTCCCCTGCCAATCTTGAGGGGGAATGTTAGAGATAATGGCCTTGATGTGGAGAAACGAGGCAATAGAAGTATGAGGCTATTAAGTGTTAGAGATAATGGCCTTGATGTGAAGAAACGAGGCAATAGAAGTATAAGGCTATTAAGGAAGTCATATGCTATCATTTGGATGGTTATCATGTCCATACTATTGTCTAAAGTGACAAGTACGAAAATATGGTACATCACCAACACTACTCAATCAAAGAAGCTGCCAACTACATCATTAATGGATCCAGCAACTTCCCTTCGAAGTGGACTGCCACTTCATAAGAGAAAAGTTGGAAGATGGGATCATCACATTCACATTCACGAAGAGTTCAGATTAACTTGCCGACACTTTCACCAAGGCAACTAGTGAAAAGATCTGCAAGAATCTCCATCACCAAATTGGTCTTGTAGACATCTTCAAACCTGGTGAAGTGATCAAGCTTGATCGGTGCGCATGAGTTGATGTACTCTTTTCCTAGTTGGGTTTTGTCCCTATTGGGTTTTTCCAACGAGGTTTTTAACGAGGCATCGCTCATGCCTTTGCTTCCCGATCAAGCTTGAGGGGGAATGTTATTGGTATATGGTCTTCATGCATGGTCAATGGTCAAAAGGACCATTATGTTTATCTTCTTGGTCTTCTCCCCACCTAGTTTTTCCCTTAGTCTTTGGCTTCATACTCTTGATCATCAAGAAAAACGCCAGTTCCTTTATTCTTTGCTTCGATCTCCTCCTCATCATTGATTCTGACGGCATTTTGATCTTCTTTGGTTGGGTTTTCCACCATTTCTTTGCTGATGTTCGGAGTTGTTTGCCCCATTACTTCTTTTTTTTTTCAACCTCTTCGTGGCAGAGAAAAACCTTACTGGTTATTTGAAAGAATTCCATGGTGTTGCTCTTCTTGAGAGCAGAAAGATGTTTGAATATTTCATCTCCGATAGCATCACAAACTTCTTCGTATGAAGGAAGAGTTTCCAATTAGAGAATCTGAAAATTTTGTGCATTCAGAGAATGATCACAGGCACACAGAAGAATAAGCGTAGAAAACTGAGCGCTTCGTTCTTCGGAGCATGAAGCATAAATGAGCCTTCGTAGCTCGCCCCAAAGAACTTGGCCTTCAAAAATACGCCTTTCATAAGAGATCTCATCTTCTGACATGATGAGAAGAGTATACAAAGATCTCACACATACAAACTTTTGCATAATGCATGTGGGATCGTTTATCAAACCATAAGCTTCCATACTTGAAAGAAAACTTAAAAAACGAGATTTAAGGAAATGAATAGGATGAGAATGGGCCCTAAAACCAGAAAAGAAAGAGAGTTCGGAATTGAGAACGAACAAGACAATCCCGAGGTTGAAATGAACAAGAGAAGCAGCGGAAAGATGAGAACAAAGTTTACGGCTCTGATACCATAAAGATTAAGAGACAAAGAGAATACTAGCAAGAAGAGATTCAAAGAAGAATATTATTTTCTTATGAAACAATTGATACATATTTATATACATGGTTGGTCAAAGATAAGAGAACTAAAGTAATTGCATAACAAATACCAAGGCAAAAACTAAGAGAAAAACTAGATGGGGAGAAGACCAAGAAGATAAACATAATGATACTTTTGACCATTGACCATTGATAAAGATCATATACCAATAACATATATATATATATATATATATTACTATAGTTTTCCGAAATATCTATATATTACCACTATTAGCTTTCAACTTTTAAATTTATTTTTTAAAAATTCTAATAGTTCCTTATTTTTTTAATTAACAAATATTATATAAATTATTTTTTAAAATATTTCATAAAATTTACATTAACTAACATTATATTTTTATAAAAATATATACTCTTTAAATTAGTTAGAAATTGATTGATTTAAATTTAATTTAAAAAATTTATATATTATTTTATAAATAATAGACAGTTTTATAAATAAATATATGAGAAATACAATTTATGTCTTTGTTTTCAATTTATTTAAGATAAATAGGGGAAATTGTGTCATTTATTTATCCTAATTTAATTGTTTTAATTTTTATGTTTTTGGGTTGGAATATAAAAACGCACATTGATTACAGAAATGTGGTTGATGTCATTGCCTTCTCTACATACTACAACACATACAATAGAAACAAAGTCAGGATCCGGCAGCCGAACCCGAATCGACCCGTTTACCCGACGGATGATCCAACTCCATCTCCTTACGACGGAGGACGATCATCATACGTTCATTCTCCAGTTTACGACGTTGATTCTCCAGCCTGGCCTTCTCCATCTCTTTCTCCTTCTTACATTTGAATTTCATCCATTTCAACTTCTGTTTCTCCATTTCCACTGCTTCCCATTCATACCCTACCCTTTTCTCTTCAAGCTCCATCATCTTCCTCTTTATCCATTCCTTCTTCTCCCTCCCACCTTTTGCACCATCCATGGCTACTCTCCCTGCTTCCTCCATTAGCCCTCTCACTGCTCCTGATTCACATTCTTCCTCACTCTCTGACTCATCTCCTGTTTCTGACTCCTCCTCGCTCTCCGCTATTCGCGTCATTTTCACTGACTCACCACCCACCGCAGCAGCAGAGTGAAAGCAGCTCTGTTGTGGGTGTGGTGGCGTTTGCGTTTGCGTTTGCGTTTGTGTCTGGGGATGGTCGGAGGCGGAAGTGTTTGTGTTGGCCGTGAGATGACCGCAGCTGTTATGGTAAGCACACATTTCTCTGAAGAAAAGATGTTTGGAATTGAGAAGCTTTTTGACTTCTTCTTTTAATTTGGGTTGAAGATCCATGGATTCTAACAAGCTTTGATTCTCCACGACCCGACAAGCTGTTCCTTTGCCGAGAATGTCATTCACTCTTTTGTACCTTTTGTTCAAATCGTTGAATTTGTCTTCGCATTGTTGCGGTGACACGTAAAACCCTTTCTCCATCATTGCTCTTGACACTGATTTCCACTTCCCTTTCTTCTGTAACAACCCTCCTCCGCCGCCGCCGCCGGAAGATGGCTTCTTCTTCGCCGGTTCACTGGGTTCTGACAACCCGGCTTCGTCTCCGATGTAGAACACCGCCATTATCAGTAGTCTCACCATCATGTCCGTCCATTTCATCCTCTGCCACGGAGAGAATTTCATCCTCTTCGCGTCGGGTCCGGTGCTGTCGTCTGGGTTGTACCCTGACCCGGAACCCGACCCGGGTTCGTCCTCGTCGCTTAGCGGTGATAATTGCTTATGTTTCGAGGCGTAAGGGTATGGTGAAGATTTCATAGGCGGCTGCGTGTGGTGATGCTGCTGTTGATGATGATCACCGCCTCCTCCTCCTCCTCCACCGCCGCCGCTGCCATTATTTCCGGCGTAAGAAACCACCTGGGGATGTTGAAATTGCAATGGATTATGGGGATTTTGTGGGTTTTGCGGCATCTCCAAGCTTAGCATTCCTGGACTAAACCCAGAAAACATTACACTGGACATACCATTTGACTCCATCAAACCCTAACTGCCAAAAAAGAAACAGAAAAAAATTTTAACAATTCAAACGACTACCCACAAAAACCCAGATTCTAAGAAATATATCATTATCACTACCCACAACTTTCATTTAAGATTCAACCAGGAAAGATCCAAACTTTATGACCAAAATCCCAAAAAAACACTGACAGAAATCGATTTCCAGAAGAAGCAATAACAAAATCGAAACTCCTCCTTCCTTCGACGCGAATACTTATCGTCGAATTATCACTTTACGTGTTCTAATTCTCTTACGGCAGATGAATTGGAGATATGACAGAGAGAGAGAGAGAGAGTAATTATACAGAGAAACAGAGCAGCTGGTTTTGCGAGTGCAGAGGATGACCGCAAAACTGCCCATGGTTTTGAGTTTTTATTTAATTTTAAATATTTCATGGGTTTTTATTTAATTTTTAGAATTATAATAAAATATTCTATAATTATTATCCAACCCTTAGGTTGAATCAGCAAAATCCAGTTGCTGGTTTTGGGAAACCAGTGGAGCTGACTTTTTTTTTATTTTTATCTTTAAGGCAAAACAATCCATCTTACCGTACTCACTAATAAAAAACCCAAGTACAAAATCCAAATTTATTAACAAATTTATATATCAATATATTAAGTATTATTTCTATATAATTACATAACCTTTTATAAATTTTATAGAAGGTTTTCTTTTTAAAACACTAAATGATGTTTTCATAAATTCCTAAATTTTGTTATTTTTATGTCTGAAAATTAAAACCTTGTGTGATAAATTAGTATATTCATATACACAAATAATAACGGATGGATTAATTTCAAATCTATATATTAATAAGGCAAGTTTAGTGTGGGTTCTGAGGGCATCTCGCTCCTCAGCCCTCCACCTCAGCCTCTCCACAATTATTCCGACTCATGTACACTCTCCCAGGTTATGCTCTTTCTCACCCACGATCTCCACTCCCTCCTCCACGATTTCGCCTTTAACTCGCCATCTACTCTGCCGGTTCGCCTTTCTCTTCCCTCTGCTACACGCTCCACGCCCCGCCTCCTCTCATCTCCTTCTCCGGTCGGGGTTTGGACCTCATTCCGGCGCTCTGCGACCGCCTGAACTCACTATTTTTTATGCATAATCTATCTTTGATTGTTAGGTTTTGGATCGCATTTCATCATCTGGTGCTAATTTCGTCCGTTTTCTCTGCCCTCAACCTCTCCTCTCATCCGAATCCTCCTCCAAACCCAAAAGCTTCGTCACTTTCGTCCGTTTTCTCTGCCCTCAACCTCTCCTCTCATCCGAATCCTCCTCCGAACCCAAAAGATTCGTCCTTGCCGATGCTCAGGTGGACACCGATCGGATCGAGCCCAGGGTTGAGGTGAGAGATTTGTTCTTTGTCCCGAAGGAGGACTTTCGGAAAGGGATTAACCTTCAAGAGAAGGTGAAGATCGAGCAGGCGCCCATGGAGCTGTTCATGGAGAACGGAATCAAGGAGCTCTCGAATATGGCGAATTCCACCGAAGCATCAGTGTATGTATTCTCTTTCCCTTCTTCTTCGAATAGAAAGTTCTAAATTTTACGCAATGTCACGTCGATTAATCTTCAAGATTCCTGATATAAACTTTGTTGGTGTCCTGTCTGATTCCTTATGGCGCATCTGTCTGATGACTTTGGGTGGCCGTCGTTTTCATGTCCAAACTTTGCCCCTTTGATTTCCAAACTCAGGAGGAATGGTGATTGAGTCATGAGATACTTATAAGCAAAGATGCTTTGCTTCAGTGTGTTGAACTGTTAAGAGTTTTTTGCTTCAGCTATGAGTAATTTGTTAAATGAATGCTTTAGCTATGCATGTATGGATGTTTCTTCAGCTATGAGTTTTTTGCTTCAGCTATGCGTTCTTTGTTCAAAGAATTATGGTAAGGATGGGTGTGCGGATGTCACCACCAGACAAAACTGGCAGATCCGAGGTGTTGTATTGCGTAATTTCATTTGACGGAAAAAAGTACCTCAGTGAGAGAGCGGCGATCAGGCAATGCTTTGGGGCTCCACCGTTTAGGCGTCTTGCTTTTAGGACTCCGTCTTCAGTCTTTGCGCACTTCTAGGAGTTGCCACGGGGGGAGTCCTGCCATTCTTCCATTATCAAGAACATTTTGAACGGGAAAGATCCATCTCATTTCACACGATGAATCGATTTTGTTGCATTAAATGTGTTTGAATAACATATATTGTGTTTCTTATTGTCTGAATGATGTTAATGCAGGCAACTACTCCAGACTACAGAGCTTACCGAGAACAAGTACTGAGTAACTCTTCGCATTTCGCTCAGGTGTATGAATTGTGTAAAGAAACTATTATAACTTATTTCATTTCTATCTAAAACTTACCTGTTGATGCAGACTTTGGCATTGAAAGGATATGATCTTCTTTCTGGTGGGACTGACAATCATCTGGTTCTGGTCAACTTGAACAACAAGGTGGTTCGAATTCCTATATTCGGTTATATCATCTGTTTCTTTTCATCTTCCAACCAAATCCAATCCCATTCTCCAATGGAATGTAACTACAGCTCGAATAAAAAGACTGTTTAGTTCTGATATTTTCCCAAGACGTCTTTGTTCGACAGGGTATCGATGGTTCCAGAGTGGATAAAGTGTTGGAAGCTGTTCACATTGCAGCTAACAGAAACACTGTTCTTGGAGATGTCTCTGCCATGGTTCCTGGTGGCATCAGAATGGGTAAGAAGAGCAATGCCCTTTTGTCCTTTTGTTTGTCTTTGATATAACCTTTGTCATCTTCGTCATTGTGTTTGGCTATTTTAGATTGAGCAGTAAGGAGATATCACACTTAGGTATATTCTCCGATCATCTATGTCGTATTCCTCATTTTTCAAAGCCCTGGCATTTGGATCCGATCTTCTGAGACGAAAAGGTAAACACTTGTTTTGTTCTGTTATCTCCTTTGCAACTTGTTTCTTATACATCAATGTGCGAGATTAGCTCCACCGATGGAGGTTAGACGACGAGCTTCACAGAGTACAATGATTAGCATGTTGTGCAGGAGCACATGGGGAATGAGTTGCCAAAGATGCAAGCGGTTTTGCCTCACAGCATTGACAATGCGTGGATTGAGCTGCTTCTTAACTGCTCATGGAAACCACTGGATCTATCAGCTGCAGTTAAAATGCTTGTCACTCAGCCAAAATGGAAATCAGCCAAAAGGTAAAATGCTTGGCTGCAGTTACACAACACTGTAAACACTGTAAAAGGAAATGCAAATGCGTCCGATGAGCACTTTCGAGAAATCGTTAACGTGATTGTCCAGAATCTAAAAACCGAATGCTCCCTGGTTTCCCACGTGCCCGTTTCCTCAGGGTTGGTCCTCTTTTTTCTGATATTGGCCAATGAATTTATTCCTGGTTTTACTTCGAAATTTAAATCATAGGTTGTCTTCTCAGGTAGCGTCGGAGGAGCATCCCGATATATTACAGGCTTATTCCGTCTCCGCTGTTCCTTTCTTCGTCTTCTATAAGGTAACATGGGTTCATTGATTCGGGTTGGAGTTTACATGTGATGTGTTTAGGATTTAGGGTTTTGTCGAATTGGGTTCGTAGCTGTTCTGTTCTGCGTTTGCTATATATTAGGGTTTTGTCGAACATGGATTTAGGTTTACCAGTACGACCAGATGTTCCATTGATTGGTTTTATTGGCAGATTGGATCATCAATAAGGGTGTTGCTTTAATAGCTGAATCAGTTCCATGGATGATGAATCAAGATGTTCAACTGGTCATGTTAGGTACAGGACGGGCAGTGCTCGAAGAAGTACTTAGACAATTAGATATTCAATATCGAGACAAAGCACGAAGATGGGTCGGGTTTTCAGTTAAAACGTCGCATAGAATAACAGCGGGAGTCGATGTTGAACTCGGAATTATTTTTTTTTTCCCAACTTGTATGACACAATACCCAAAATGTAATGCCGTAACAATAATTTACCATGAATATTGAATTCATTTATTAAATGAAATCAGCAATTTCTGTTGTTTTTCCACAAAATAGCTCATATTCCAGTTCTGAACTCATCCACCATACAATTGAGAACAAGACATCGTTCGAAGAAGTAACTCAAACATGTTTCAAGGGAAATCCTCAATTCACTCTTCTTCACACTCTCTTAAGGTACACCATGAAGGTTTCCCTTGCATCGCCATAACCGAGCAATTGATGGAATCGTGTTTCATATCATGATGTCCACCGCCTCATTCAGTCTATCAACTAAACCTGCGTTCTGCATGATTGCGTTTTTTATGTCCTTTTTTTCCCGCAATAATTCAGCTCACCCACACAAACATAGCTGTGCCAAAACAAAAACCCATTATAAGACAAATATTAACCATGTTCGACTAGCCTATTGTTAGTGCTTTAACATGAAACAACAGCCAATTCCAGCCACCAAATTCCATTCCGTAAATTTCTTATGCGGAATAGGAATGCCCAACAACAACGTTTATAAATCCCATCAACTAATACCATTCGTAGTTATGTCCCTCACATTCTATTCCACAGTTCATTTGTCCCAGGCATTTCCATTCTAATAGAGAATCAATAAACTTTTCTTGCAAAAACTTCTAATAATCACCTCAATTCCAGAAAACCCCTTCTGTGACTGAATGCACACTGTAACAGTCACATTAAAGCTATTTTTAAAAACAAAAACTGCACAGTAAACAATTACAGCCACTACTCATACCCATTATTTTCTATTAATTACCCTTTATTACAATCACTTACTACTCATTCCCACTAACCCACCATCTGTATCACAGTTACAGCCTAAAACCTATAAATTCCCCTTAGTTTCACTCCATTCCACCCACTGTCACTGCAATTGCCTTCTGAAGCATCCAGTTACCAAACTAAAAAAAATGAATTCTGCCCCAACAAAATTCGCTGATTTGATGGTTGGCCGCTCGAACCAGAGCGTTGTAGCGCGCCTTTTCCGCGTTTGGGAAGCGCGAAACCCAAAAAGAGGCGGCCAGCTTATGTGGATGGAATTCCTACTGATAGATGAAACAGTTTGTCTTTCCTTTTAACATTATGTTTTTTCCGGTTACTTTGCAGTTTTGTTCATTTCTAATTTTTTCTTATCGACGCATTTTTCTTTCTTTTTTTTTTCCAGCCATCGTTGCTCCACGGTTCAGTTAGTCAGGTCTTGTATAGTCGTTTTGAACACCTTTTAAAGGAGGGGGCAGTCTTACAGTTTGAAGGGTTTGAAGTTGTTCGGAGCAACGAAACCTACAAAGTGGCTGATTCCAACATTTCTATGCGTCTCACCGTTATGACCAAACTGTTTGAATTCACCGATACTACTCCTATGTTTGCACATGAGCTGTTCCGCCTCAAAACGTATGATGAACTAACATCGCTCGCCAACACAAACACTTCCCTCCCAGGTTTTTTTTTTTAAATTTGTTTTCCCACAATTCCGCTTTACATTCATATTGACTCTATTATTTCCCTTCTTTTTTTTAGATGTTATTGGCCGCCTTAGTTCTATAAAGGACTTCAATGCGGAAGATAAACATGCAACGCAACGAATTATGCTGCGTTTACAGCTTAGTGGGTATGTTATTAGAATTCTTTCCAGATTCCCCAAAGCTTTTATTTCCCATTCTTACTTACAGTTGACTGTTTCACGTTTTAGCGGTATGGATATTACCATAACCGCTTGGGACCAGAAGGCTATCGATCTCCGTGCAAAACTACAAACCCTCGCCGGCACTCCTTCTGTTATTCTTGTTTCCAATGTCAATCCTAAGTTCGTTGGAGGTTTGTATTGTGTTTTCCATTATTCTACCGCCACTTTCTACCTATTATAGTTTACCCATGCCTTCTCAGGTTCCCTTTTCTTGAATTCCACCTCGGCCACCCGGTTTTATTTCCCTGGCGAGGCTTCATGTGTAGGGGCCTTCATTGAGAGGTAAAAAAA
>CM071871.1:39704810-39758589 GCA_036759665.1 Gynandropsis gynandra | reverse complement strand
AATTAGAGAAGAAAGTGCATATGGAATTAATGTCGACAATCAATGACGAACAGTTGAAAATTTACACAGCTGTGATGGATTCAGTGTCACGTAGAGAAGGAAAGTTTTTTTTCCTTTATGGACCAGGTGGTACGGGAAAAACATACTTGTATAGAACGATTATCTCCAAGATCAGATCGAACGGAAAAGTTGTGATACCAGTTGCATCGTCGGGCATAGCTGCACTTATTCTCCCAGGGGGTAGAACTGCACATTCAAGGTTTAAAATCCCTCTAGATTTGCACGAAGGATCGACATGTGACATTAAACACGGAACCATGGCTGCAGAATTGTTGAAAAAAGCAGAATTAATTATATGGGATGAGGCTCCCATGGCACATCGACACGCATTTGAAGCACTTGACCGCACATTGAAAGATATAATGTCTATGGACGATGAAGCAGCTGTTGATAAACCTTTTGGTGGGAAAACAATTCTTCTAGGAGGTGATTTCCGTCAAATCCTACCAGTCACTCGCGGCGGTCGACCTGATACTGTGTTGGCATCCATTAGTCGGTCTCCCCTATGGCAATCATGTCATGTATTTACATTAACACAAAATATGCGCTTAAATCAACATGAGATCGAGTTTGCAAAATGGTTATTGGATGTGGGGAATGGGCGGGCACGTAAACAGATAATCAATACCGATCCTTTTAGTGATGGAGAAAAAATCTTTGTTGATACGGAATTATTGCTTCAATTGACAGCTGAGCCACTACAAGAACTCGTGCATGTGACATATCCAAATTTTGAAGATTCGTTCAAGGACCGATCTTATCTTACAGAAAGGGCAATTTTAACTCCTCGGAATGCCCATGTTGATGAGATCAATCATTACCTCCTTGCAAATCTTCCAGGTAAAATGGTTGAATTCTTAAGTTCTGACGTGATAGGCCTAGATAGTGCTCCTACTACTGATTGGCAATCATTTTATCCTATCGAATACCTCAACTCTCTTGAATTTCCGGGTTTCCCAAAACATAGCATATGTTTGAAGGTTGGTGCCCCCATAATGTTGCTCCGCAATATCAATCAAAAAGAAGGTCTGTGCAATGGAACACGCATGGTCGTGACTGAATTAGCATCAAGAGTTTTGGAAGCAGAGATTATTACAGGCACTCATATTGGTAACAAAGTCCTTATACCTAGAATCATTTTGTCACACAGCGACTCAGGTCTCCCATTTACACTAAGAAGACGCCAATTCCCCATTCGTTTGTGCTATGCAATGACGATAAATAAAAGTCAGGGTCAAAGTTTAAAACAGATTGGATTGTATCTGCCTAAACCGGTTTTCAGCCACGGACAGTTGTATGTTGCACTATCAAGAGTGACATCCGCCAACGGATTGCGTATCTTAGATCTAAATAAAGAATACACACAACAATCGCTCATAACAAATGTTGTCTACGCAGAAATATTCACTGGACTACCAGATACATAAGGTCAGCATAGAAGCATTTCCGTCACTCACTCAAGTACTTACTAAGTTATAGTGTTGTTCTTATTTTGCTGACTGGTTTTATTTTTTCCTCTTCCAGGTCGTACGATTATAGGCAATTTTACCATGCCATCATATAGAATCCTCCATGATAACGTGTTTACGGTGATGCACTATTTAAAAAATATCGTTTATATACCATTTCTCCTATTAACATGATTTATGAATAACATTTTTTTCCATATTCACTCGATTTATTTCCCATTGCATTTCATTAAACACTTTGTCATATACGCCCATTACAATATTTTAACCTTTTTCGTTGAACTAATACATACCATTACTATACATTCTAAATAATACATTTATATATCTTCCCGCGCATCGCGCGGGTATATACCTAGTTGATATAATTCATGATATTTTTACGCAGTTTTATCTCAGATAATTCAATAATTCGATATTAGTTCTGAGTTAAATAAATATTAAAATAAAAATTAGAAATAAACAATATATCGGAACTGCATTTGTGGAAAATAGTTTGATGAAAATTATTTAGCTGGAAACATCACCAAATATCAACATTTTATTTTTCCAAAGAATCTGGTGGAGAAAAGTATATAGATTATTTGAATTTTAATTCTATATCGACGGCCTAGAGATTTATTTTTAGGGAGAATTTAAATATCATTAAATTAAACTTAAATAATACAATATAATATGTGTATATATATGTGTATATATAATAAATATCGGTATTAGTGTGTTTAATATAATTCTATATTTAATTATCAACTAATGTAAAAGCAAATGATAAAAAAATGACGAAAATGCAGGACTGTTCTTTACGTTGAACAATATGTTTTTCTATCTTTCTAGAAGTATAAGATTAAGAAAATGTAATATTTATTTTTCCAATTTATAAACGAAAGTTGTATTTTTTTTCTTAATAGCACCGAGTGGTAACATTGAAGAATTCATGCATTAATAATATTGAGACAATTTCTAAAGCTCTCGTGGAATCCATAAAACTAAAATTATTATTGAAAGGGTTGTATCTAAAATATATAATTAACTCTAATATTGTATATTATATAAATTTTTTTGAAGACGATAAGAAAAAAAATAGTAAAAAATAAAGAAAACTAATTTTTTTTAGCAATGACTATTGTAAGAAATAAAACAAAAGGAACGTGTCAATTTTCTTTATTTTTTATTTTCCTTATGATTAGCATAATCAAAATATACATCATTAACAATAAATATTTATATATTTTATACACAATTTACTCAATAATCCTGATAATTATGTTAAAGATTTAAATATGAGAAACATTTTTAATGTTTTGAATTGATAAAAAAGAAATAAAAAATGAATTGAGAAAAAGACTTCATCTGTTAGAAGGAAAAAATTGCAGAAAAACTTTGTTTTAATAAAAATGTTATACTCTGTTTCTTTAAATAGAAAAAAAAATATCAGAAAAGGAAAGAAAACATAGGTGTATATGTATTGTACACACGGTCATTTCTGAACTAACGAAATCATTTCCAAGTACATATGTATGCGGTGATCAATCCGGGTTTTCATCTAGGTTTTTCGGATTTTTCGGTTTGGATTCTTAGAATTTTTGTTCGGATTTTGAGGTTTTAGACCTAAAACAATCCAAATTAGATTTGGATAATTTGGGTTTTTGGTTATTCAAGTTATTTGGTTTGGGTTTTTCGGATTGATAGGATTTCGGGTTATTCGGGTTTTTCTTCCTCACACGTACACATCAACATCTTCTTATACATATATATATATATTCATATACAAACAAACAAAACCACAACATATAACATATTATTCTTTTTAGATTCTTCTAATATCTTCCAACATCATCATATATGTGTGTATCCAATGTCTATATATCTTTAATATCAGTCCTTCACATTCATCTCAAACACCAACTAAAATGTCGCCATCATGTCATTGATAAAGAAACACAACATATCCAGAATACCCATCGAAGTCGTAATCAAATCATAGGACATATCATGGAGTTTCCCGTCAGTCTCGGCTTCAAGATTGATAATCAATCCAGAATGCTGAAACATAAATGAAATTAATATATCTTACCATGAGAAGACATGCAATGGCGAAAAGAGGAAACGGTGAAGAAGAGAAGATAGACGACGACAAAAATGAGTCATTGATGAAGTGGAGAAGCGAGGAAATATTATTTGTCTGCTGAAAGAAGAAGAGAATAGAGAGTCGACAGGCATTATTCACACAAAAGATAAGAAAACAAAACCATTTTAATTTGAATTTTTCGGGTTTCTTGGATTTAATTCAATCTCATATCAGATCCATCCGAATGAGGTCTGAAATTTGAATTCAAATTAATTTTCAGGGTAACCCATTTAGCCAATGACTCAATTTTTTTAAGGAAAAAAGCCCACAACACCCCCAACTTATCTACTTTACGCCATTTCTCTATGACATATCCGACACATCCGATTCCCCCCTCATCTTACAAAATTTATCTGATTTTTCCCTAATTTTTGTTAATTTCAGTCGATTCCCCCCCCATTGTATAACCGTGTAATGGCGTTAACCGACCCGATTTCATCAAAATTCGACCCGATTTTGACCCGGATTCGATCCAATTCGAATACTCGATTTTTACCCATATTATACCGGATTTTGACCCAACTCGTAACCCGATTTCGACCCGTTTCACCTAATTTCAACCCATGTCACCCAATTTTGACTCGATTCCAACCAATTTAACCCCATTTCACCCGTATTATACTATATTTTGACCTGAATTTTAACCCGATTTCACCCAATATTAACCCTATTTCACCCAATTGTAACTCGATTTTACCAAATTTTAACTCGATTTCACCAAATTTTAACTCAATTTAACTCAATTTAACTCAATTTCAACCCGATTTCACTCCATTTTAACCTCATTTCACCCAATTTTAACATAATCTCAACCTGGTTTCACCCAGTTTTAACTAAATTTCAACCCAATTTCACCTAGTTTTAACCAAATTTCAACCCGATTTCACCCAGTTTTAACTCGATTTAATCAAATTATTACTCGATTTCACTCAATTTCAACCCGATTTCACTCAATTTTAACCTAATTTTAACTAGGGGCATAAAATGAGTTGGCTCAACTCGCCATGAGCTCGCCAAAAAATGAGCTGGTTCAGCTCGGCTCGTTTTCAAAACGAGCTAGAAAATCCCAACTCAGTTCAGCTCGCCTTTAGCTCGTCTAAAAACGAGTTGGCTCGTGAACTGGACTATTTAAGTTAAAAGAATTATAATATATTAATATTATATATTTTTCTTCGACAAACCAAATAAAATATATAAAATATAAATACAATAAATTTGAATACATAGTTATTAATATAAAAAAATATTAATTAGAAAATAAATCTATCGAAAATTAAATAAAATATCGAATATATAAACATATTTTGATAATAGTTATTAAAATATTTTATTTCTTTATTTGTTAATAAATTTATATTAATTTGGTATAAATAAAAAAATAATAATATCATTATATGTAAATAATATATTATTTTTTCTTTAAATAATATTTAATAAATGCAAAGAATATGTATAATATGTAAAAATAGGAAAATATGTGCTTTGTTACTCAGCTCGTGAGCCAGCTCGTCAGCTCGCCTAAACTCTAACTCGTTTCCGGCTCAGCTCGTCAGCTCGTTTTTTAAATGAGCTGGAAAATACCCAGCTCGGCTCGCTCAAATATGACCCGAGTTAGAGCTGGCTCGCGAGCTAGCAGCTCATTTTACACCCCTAATTTTAACCCGATTTCACCCAATATAATTTCAAAGTGAATTTGAATTGAATTCAATACAAATTTAATTCTCCAAAAGTTAAATCCAATGCACACTTGATTCGACAAAAGTTAAATCCAACATAAACTTGATTCTCCAAAATTGGGTGACATCGAGTTAAAATTAGGTGAAATCGAGTTAAAATTGAGTTAAAATTAGGTGAAATAAGGTTAAAATTAGGTTGAATAGAGTTAAAATTGGGTGAAATCGTATTAAAATTGGGTGAATTCGGGTTGAAATTCTGTTAAATTGGGTGAATTTAGTTAAAATTAGATAAATCAGTTTGATATGCTATAAAATTAAGTTAAATCGAGTTGAAATTCAGTGAAATCGAGTTAAAATTGGGTGAAATTGAGTTAAAATTAGGTTAAATAGAATTAAAATGAGGTGAAATCGTATTAAAATTGGGTGGAATATGGTTAATTTGGGTGAAATAAAGTTATATTTGGTTAAAATCATGTTAAATTTGAGTGAAATCGGATTAAAATTGAGTGAAATAGGGTTGAAATTGGATGAAAACGGGTTAAAAATCGGGTCAAAATCCGTATAACATGGGTAAAATTCGAGTATTCGAATGAGATCGAATCCGGTCAAAATCGGATCAATTAACGTTATTATCCGACTGAAATTGATAAAAAATTATTTGAGAAATGAGATGAATTTTATTAGATAAAAATCGGATGTATCCGATCATTCAAGAAAATTTGGCGTAAAAGTTGTGGGGGTCTTGTGGGCTGTTTTCCCTTCTTTTGTTTAATCTATGCGGGTCGGCCCGGTACGGTTTAACCGGATTTACCTGCATACCCTTTCGAACAAAGTGCTCACATTTGAGTTCTTATTCTTCTTCGTAACAAAGAGTCGACGTAAAGTTCAAAATTTCTCGCGCAGATTTCAATCTTCTATTCTCCGTCCATGGTGGTATTTGCAATCTGGAAAAGGGTTTTTAATTCTTCTTCGTACCGGAGAAATATCAGTGTTTCCCGTACCGATTTGGGATTTGCGTTTAGGGTTTCGGGTATTTTGTCTGCTAGGGATTGTTCATCTGATGCAGATGTCAAACATGATGAATTGAAAAGGGAACCAGCTCAAAGTTTGCTCCAAAGGTACGGATTCACTCCTCTTCAAGTAACTAAAGTTTCAAAATCTTATCCATTAGATTCAGTCATTGCGGAGAAACTTGCTCCAAAGCTTCAGTTTTTCCGGTCTATTCTTAATTCGGAAGATGATGTTGCTAGAGTTGTGACAGCAAACCCTAGATTGCTTGCTTCCAGTTTGAAGAATCAGCTAAAGCCAAACTACAAATTCATCAAAACCATTCTTAAACATGATACTTTAGTTGCTAAGAGCATTAAACGTACCTCACGTATTCTAATCATGGAACTTGAAAATAATTTGGCTGCCAAAGTTGCTTTACTCAAAGAATATGGGCTTAACAGAGCTTGTATTTCCAAATTGTTGGAGAATTCTCCACGTGTATTGGCAATGTCCTCTTCTAAACTTGAGGAATCAGTGAGGAAAGCAAAGAATCTAGGGTTTGAATCCTCTAAGCCCATGATTGTTTTTGCTATCACAGCAATTAGTTCGATCAGTGAGTCAAATTGGAACAAGAAAATGGAGGTTTATAAAAAATGGGGTTGGTCTAATGATGATTTTCTCTTGGCTTTCAAGAAACATCCTTTCGTTATGTGTGTATCAGAGGAGAAGATAAACAAAGGGATGGATGTATTTGTGAATAGAATTGGATTGAATGCTTCGGATATTGCCAAGCACCCGAATATCATTTTCTTCAGCGTAGAGGATAGGATCATCCCAAGATGTTCAGTCATCAGTCTCTTGGCCTTGAAGGGCATTCTAGGTAATAAGCCTCCTACTATCTCCACTTACTACGCTGCAATTGGACTAAACGAGGAAGCTTTCGTGAAAATGTATGTCGATAAATATCCAGAGCATGTTCTTGAATTTTGGCAAAACCTTAGACGAAAAGCACAGTTGTAGGAACACAGCTCTTCAATCTGTTCAATCAGATGAATTTGCGTCGTGCTTTTTCTTTTCCTTTGTATTACTTTCTTCCTTTCTATGGAATTACATTGTTGGATATGTGTGTTTTGACATTCTTTAACAAATTTGTTCTGACATATTTTTATGAGTTTCCTCCATTTGTTGTTTGAATGTTATTTTAGAACGATGATCGTGAGATTTCTCGACTCATTGGATTCGATAATGTGTAAGTAATTGCTACTTGCATTTGAGTTTTTTTGCATTCGGGTTTTCCTTGATTACGTGTTACGAATGTAGCTTCTATATTCTTAATTTTTCTCGGATTTACGTGGATGTATTAAGATAGAATAGAACTTTTGAGGGCATTAGATGGAATTTAGATAGAAGTTTTCAGTGTGTGTGTAGAATGAGGTGAATAGTTTTCGAGGGTCTTTAGAAATTGGGGAAAATGGTATTGGAACAATAACTCTGATGTGTTCCGTTGGATTGGTCTGTCTGAAGTGTTGTAAAAGTTATTCTGTCAAGTTTTAGGCGATTTTTCGTTTTTAAATATTTTTAATATATTTAAATTTTCAAAATTATAAAATATAATATAAAAAATAACAAAAATATTATATAAAAATATAAAGATATATATTCATTAAACATATCATAAATATAACAAAATATTAATGAAAAATTAAATATCAATTTATACGCAGTGTATTAGAGGAGTTTATATGTCGGTACCAAAATGATTTTGCCTTTAAGTCACTCATTTTGAGCCACGACTTTGCGAGATTGTTGAAATGGACGAACAAACGAATAGATGAAGATGACATTGACATACGAAGGAATGAAGATGAAGATGACGAATAAACGAACGGAAACGAAGACGAAGATGGCTATGAACCAACGACAAACGACGTTTAAAACTAGATGAACGACGAACAAAGACGACCAACGACGCTTAAAACTGGAAGAACCACATAGCAAAGAGAAAAACAATCAAACGACGTCATTTTGGTTTATTAAAAAAAAAATAAAACGACCAAAACGATATCGTTTTGGTTCAATTTTTTAAAAATATAGTCAAAACGACGTCGGTTGATATTTTAAAAAATAGAATCGATTTTCTATTAGTCGGGTGGTCGGACACCGTCGAGCGTTAGGCAACGACTCGGCCACTCGCCTAGACCGATTTTTAGATAGTGTGTGATCTTCTTGTCAAAAGAGAGTCAATAACAAAACGAAGTAAATTTTTTTTTTTATGTCATCACACCCTCTTTAAGGAACACTTCTGCAATTGTTAATTTATCTTATATACATAATGAAATCGTAAGGTGACATGGCATCATCACTACCGTTAGATCTGTCTACACAATGACTTGTTGCATTTTAATCCGTTGGATCAATATTTTTCTATCGCACTTAGCTTCATATGGGTCATAGTAATATTAGAGGTGTTAAATGTGTTGTTGATGTGCGAGTTCACCTTACCCTATACGACTCAATGATGGGTTTGTTTAAAAACGTTGAGATTTGAAAAAAATGGTTTCATGGTCAATGCTGAATTTATCGTCTAAGAGAATTGTCCTCTATGATCTAAATTTTCTCTTCAAATATTTAATTTTTAGATTATTAGAGTTTGCGTCATCATTCGTCACACTAAAATCTTTGTTAATTTTCACAATGAATCAAACATTTTTCAACTATCTTATCAATTGTTTCTCCCATATGGTTATGTATTGGACAAATGTTGATAATTTGTTTATGTAAATTCTAATTACCATAAATAAAATGACCAAATATTCATAATAAAAAAACACTTCCTTCGTATTTTTAAAAAACTATTATAATTTAATTTTTTCTTTAAAAATAAATCATGCAATAGGTATCGATGGTTCTACGTGAAAGAATGACAAAACGAGTATAAATTACATTCATTCATAGTGATCATCTTCACTAAAGCTTTTCAGAAAGCATTTTGATCAAATACTATAAATGATGGAATAGCAATAAAGGTTGAAATATTTAAAGACCACAAATTTTTTGTATTAATTTTTTACCACAAGAAATTTCATCATCACTACAATCATCTCGAGATAGTTTTTTTTACATTTCGAATTTCGACATATTTCAACATTGGAGTAGTTGAAATCATTTCGAGATAGTTTTTTTCATATCCTTAAATATTTCAAAATGGGACTAGTTGAAATAGTCATTTGTAATATGCAACTAATTGATGTATCAAGTGACTCGTTTATTTTCTTTTGTTTTGGATTTGATTATATTTATCTTCATTTGATGTTAAATCATGAATTAAAATAAATGTTTACGATGGATGAGATACATAAAAACTCTCGCCAGCTGAAAGACTTTCAAAAGGCTTCCTACAAAAGGAATGCAATATAGAAGCACTAGAAAATCTATCTATCTTGTGATATATTTCAACCAAACTATATATCTCGTGATTGACACAAATGTTGAAATTTGATTGATCAAGACAACTAGAAAATCTATCAAATGTATTTTCAGAGTCCATTTGATTAAGTAAACTAGAAAATCTATCAATTATATACTATTTATACGCAAGCACTAAAAAAAATTATCTTAAATAAATAATCCAAAGGGTAAGAGAAGACTCTTTCGATATGAATGTATAAAACAGACGCAAAGGGTTAACCTTTGTGCAACCCAGAGAGACCACAGACGAACAACAACGCAGAAAGACAACCCGACCCAACAATCCCATAATAGGTTTTGTCATTTCATTAACCAAATATTTTAGATAATTAGGCCAAAACCCTAATCTGGAATGTCTACACATCCTGTCTGTCTGGTCAGTTCATTTTCTGGGAAAACTCTCTTCAGAAACATCAGTGTACTATTATTAAAAAAACAATGAATGGTAAACAACATCAAGATTGTGAATATCAAAAACACTAGAAGCTAAGCTATAAAGCCAAACCCACTTGTGCGAGGAACTGGATAACACGATTTACCTGCTCAGCGCTTTCCACCGCCTCCACCAAGCTTGGGACCTTTCGCGGCAGGCCCCTTGGGAATGTTACCTTTGCCCTGTTTCTGTTGCTTGGCTGTGAGTTCTGCCTTCTTTGCCTTCTTCTCATCCTTAGTCTTCTTGATCCTCTCCTTGATTTCACTGCACCATGGAGATTTACAAGTCTACATCACGCGTTATTACAAGTTATAGAGCTATACAGATTATGGGGTAGAGGAAAACAGACCGTAGTGCAGCTTCTCTAGCAGCATCACGAACTTCAGGCTTCTCGGCCCTCTTTTTTTGGATAACCTCTAAAGTAGCACCGACAATGGACCTCGAGTATGGTTTCTTGGTGGCACGTCTTCTCTTCTTCACAGCTTCTTGGGCGATGTCCTTAATGTGACAAGACAAGGCAATTGGTATGCGATTTCAACTACGGCATTAAACCTAACTCAATAACCATGGAGGACCCATTTGTACTTATGATAAGCTGTTTCACCTTCTTATGTTGTTTTCTGTACATCGCTGTCCATGTAAGCTTTGATGGCTTCAGCCTGTTGTGAAAGTACCTCTTGCATTTCGAGTTGGCAAATAAAAACACCTACAGAATCCACAAACATAAAACTAGTTATTCAATGACTCCACTGTACAAGGAATTTTTTAAAAAAAAAACCCAGGTTATTCACCTGAGAATCAGAACGGATAAATCTGATGCCCTTCCCAGGGTAAATCTTGGCCCCACTGAAACGACAGAGTTCCGTCCTATAATCGCAGTCCGGATAATGATCAGCTCAAACACAAACCAAATGATCCACAAGAAATGCAAGATTTGTTGTGTAACACTTATCAGCTTCAATCCCTAAATGCTACAGATTGTAGCCGAGTCATTTACACTAGTAGAATAGAACAACCAACTCAATTTGTAACAAGAAAAACAAATCCTGCTGTATACTAAGAACATGCCAAAAGAAACAATCTCTCAAGAAGAACAAACAAAGATATACACAAAAAGGAAAACAACGCAACATAGACCGTATTTACGTATATACTTAAATACTTAACCAAAGACCTAAACCACGACAAAATAACATGATTTCAGTTTCATATCATATTCTACTTTTTGACACTTGCGGGAAGTGCAAACAATTATGACAGAAGCCATTTCCATTATATATATATATATATATATTGAGAGAACTATGCAATCACATGGAACGTTAAAATTATACTCCAAGCATACAAGCACAGAACACAAAACGACAGAGTTCCGTCCTATAATAGCAGTCCGGATAATGATCAGCTCAAGCACAGAACACAAAACCAAATGATTACTCCAACAAATAAGCGAACGGTTCCACAATTACATTCGAAGGATTCCACAATCACATTCGAACGTTTACACAAACTTCATCTATACGAACGAGAAAATGCCAATTTATAGCAAAAGATAAACCAAACAAGAAGAGCATCGATCAATCGGATTTCCCAAAGCAACCTATCTCAAACTACGCAGATCAATCGGATTTCCCGAAGCAACCTATCTCAAACTACGCAGAAAACATTGTTCAACTACGACCTCAGATTAAATCAAGCACAAAACAGCTTCAACTAGACCTACATATGAACATCGTGAAGCCATAAACACAATAGAACTTCGATCTCAATCCCAAAAACTATAGAGAGAGAGAGAGAGAGAGAGAGAGTACTTGAGAACCATGGCTGCTGCGGCTGTTGCTGCTAGTCCGTCGCCGTCGAAGCAAAGGAACCCTAATCGGGAGACTAATGGGTATATATATCAATGTATCTTTTACGGAAAAGCCCTCATATTATCATGAAATTTCAAATTTATCATGCGCATAATTTTGGATGGAAATTACTGCATGGGCCCAGTGAAGCCCAATACATAATTGGCCTATATGATTTGATTTCTTTTTTCACTCAAAATAAAAACCCAACAAAATATTGACACTTATGCACGATTACGTTAATTTATATTTATATTTATATGGATATTTAAATTTTTAAATTATAATATTTATACAGAACAAAGCAAAAGCCGTACTATGTATTCAACAAAAACAAACACAGAAGAAGAAAAAACATGAAATCTCAGATCTGTCGGATTCGAACATTCAATCTCCGAACCCAAATAGAATGAAGAATCATATGAAAGACATCAAATCTCTTTGGAGGAGAATTAACTTCAAAATGTTTACGAACCTTCAACACTCTTCTATACATTCGAAGATACTGTCTTGTCGAAATACCCATCAAAATCTGCTTCAGATTCGGTAGATCTTTCACCGACACGACCACCGAGAAAGATTTCCAGTTCAACACATCACTGAACGGAGGAACATATCCTTCGTTTATCAAAACAGGAACACATCCTGAGTACAATGCTTCCACGATTCTTGGACTTGCCACTTCATATCCACTTGGACATATACAGAACTTACTGTTCTTCATCATGTCAGAATATGAAGTTCCCTTTGGAAGGTACTTATGGACTTTTATGTCTTCATCTTTGTCTTCCCAATGTTGTAATAAGATGGGTCTAATTGGTCCGTGGACTCCTCCTGCGAAGAAGGCGAGGATGGGACGGTGTGATGGAGATGGGCCACCGAGTAATCCGGTTAAGCTTCCGGTTCGGAGATTGATTTCCGGTATCGATACATCTTTCTTTGGCTTGAATCTCTCCGATGTGTTTGCGTTGCATAGTGCTCGAATCGAGTTTTGCCCTAGTTGTGGATGAGACAAGCTTGCCTCTGGTCCCTATATCAAAAATTTGTAACATTATATAGCCAAAGGAATTACAAACCAAATAGTTAACATAATCTTTTTAAGTAATAAAATATGCGGATTATGGATAATTCATGTAAATAACTTAATCTTAACATGATTGTAGATGCCTTGTACCGTAATTGTACCACGAAACATGAACCAAAGACCATGAACCACGAAACATGTCCGTGTACCATGAATCATTAACCACGGATCATATCCGTGTACCATGAACCGAGTCGTTAGGGTTATTAAAAGCCAAATGTTAAGGTAATATACCCAAACTAACAAATGAAACGGTAAAAGAAAATTGACAATGGACATGGTACAATTATATAAACAAATAGTTCATGTAATATTAAGCAATAAACGATGCGGAAAACAAATAATTCTTAACGTAATCATAGATGCAGAAACGAGTCGTTAGGGTATTTAAAGTAATAAACGATGCGGAAAACAGATAATTCTTAACGTATTCGTAGATGCAGAAACGAGTCGTTAGGGTAATTAAAGTAATTAACGATGCGGAATATGGATAATTCATGTAAATAACTTAATCTTAACATAATTGTAAATGCAAATTGAGTCATTAGGGTAATTAAAGTGAAATGTTAGAGGTTACCCAATCATGGCAAGAGAGGATAAAATGGTCAGCGCCGATACTGCGGTTCCAATACGGGTATTTCCCGGCCACGAGATCGATATAATCTCTAACAGTCTTCCTTATGGGACTGAAATCATGAGAATCTCGTTCGTAGACGTACCTAACCATCTTAACGACGCTAAGAGGCAAATAGAAGACGTGGGCTCGATCGGGATCTTTTGTACGAAAACGTGAATCGGTCTCCAT
Organism: Gynandropsis gynandra; assembly: GCA_036759665.1. Taxonomy (NCBI): domain Eukaryota; kingdom Viridiplantae; phylum Streptophyta; class Magnoliopsida; order Brassicales; family Cleomaceae; genus Gynandropsis; species Gynandropsis gynandra. The sequence continues at coordinate 39,744,626 of CM071871.1, read as the reverse complement.
TTGATAAATAAAGTTCCCTTCCATGGAATAAATGCTTTTGCAAGGACCGTCATGGAACAAAGGAGGTTCACCTTCTTTGTATACAAATATCTTGAAATGTTTTTCCATTTCCAAGTAGCTCCTATGGTTGAAATTTGAATAAATATGGAAATAAAGTCAAAATAGAATTATAATTAAACTCTCTAGCACTATATAATGTGTATAATTTGGGACATACGGTCCAAAGCAATTTATGTATATAGTTTCTAATCATGGAAATAAAACTAACTCTTTTATTGTTTTTATAGGCATGGAGCATTAATTAAGCAGAACTATATAGTATTTGTACAAGGCATGGTGCATTTACTCTAATATGGACCACCCAATATTTTGCCACAAATTAATAAAAAAAAAAGGTCTACTTGGTATATGCATGTATATATTTGTCTATTATAGATTAGGGTTAGCATGCATTATGCTTAAATATATTTGTTCATGTAACTGAACCAGTGGCCCTATTAAATTGCACAAAACATTTAGAGGAAATAGGTCATTTTATTTCTTTTCGATTAGAACATCAATTATAATTATGTAATTTTAGTATATATATATATATATTAAATTGAAACTCATTTACCTTAGTATTATAAGTGATGTTCACATTTTAGACGTGAATGGTTAGAGATATTATTACACATATATATATATTATTAGTATTGATTGTAAATATATTTAGATTAAATTAGACTCAAATTTATTTATCAAAATTCAAATATATATGTGAATAGTATTGTTTTGCTTGAACATATACAATGTAACAATTTCACAAATGGTTCTTTTGATTATTATTCAATTAAAATAACTAAAATTTTTGGTGGAAAGCAATAAAAAATCCAAAGTTCAAAATGATGTAGCAATGAAGAAAAATAAACATTAAACACTACTACACACACATTCCATTATTCATATCATTAATAATATCAAAAAATATTGAAATAACTTACCGATGGAATACCTTGGCGTTCCAATACATGGGGCCAAGGGGAATATAATCGGGGTCATCCATATCGTCCTCCATTGAAGCTCCTTTAATGGCAGCTCGAGCCCTTTGTAATTCAATTTCGATCTTTTCGAAATTATTTAATATTCTTTTATTTATCGTTGGAGAAGGAGAAGGCGAAGGAGTCATCAATATGGTATTATCAACCACCGAGGAAATGTTGATCATAGGGTTTAATTTCATTCTCTTACCCTCGTCCTGTTCATTAATCTTGCGAAAGTATAAACAAAATTAATTATGTTTTATCGATGTAATTAATCATATTATAAATACAAAATTCAAAATGATTACACATACACTCATATATATATATTTATATATACACTAAAGAAATGAAAAAAAGGGACATGCAAAAAAGAAGAACAAGATTAAGGTAAAAACCTGAGCAGCTTCGACTCGGACAGTGAAAGAGGAGGACGACGGTGGAGGCGACGGAGACGGAGATGAGGGTGGAGAAGTATTCACCGGAGACGGCGGCGGAGGAAGCAGAAGAGAAGAGGGAGAGAGAGAAGTAAAGACAGAAGTAGTTGTGTTTTTGGGACCAAACACAAAAACCAAACCAGAGATGAAGAGAAGAGGAACCATGAAAACGAAGAGTTTATTTGAATACAACATCTTACACCTTCCATCTTCATCATCTGCCATTTCTCTTTCTCTCTCTTATCTCTCTCCTCGAAGAAGAAGAAGAAGAAGACAGATGAACACAAAAGCTGTAGAGAGAGAGAGAGAGAGAGAGAGTTAAAGAGAGGGTTTTGAGGGAAATAAGGTGAAAGGAAGCATTACATTTGGTAATAAGTGGTTGCTTCCTCGTGCCAAGCGTCGTGCTTTTGCTTCATCTATTTCCGATTCATCTCATGCAATACTTCTCCACGTTTTCCCTTTTTACCCCTTCCCTTTTTTGTTTTATGCCCATTTTATCCCCCATAAACGTTAATCGCTTACCTTTTGTAAATAAGCAAACGCAAATCTGATTCTCATCATCTTTGAGAAGTCTGATTTTATTAATACCGCTAATTTAAAACAGATGTTGGAATATTTTTAATATAAAATATCCAAATATATCTTTGTTTTGTGTTAAATTACAATTAAAAAATTCCGCAAGTTTATCGTAAACTACAATAATAAATATTTTGTTGAAATTAAACTAACATGATCTATAAATAAATGTTTTTATATTGTAATAAATTTTAATAGCGTTCTTATTCGAATTTACTAATGTTTATATTTAGTATTTTCCAAGCATATATCAATTAAAACAATATTTTATGATAATGGATGTAATTATATTTCATTTTCTCATATTTGTAATTCACTCTTTCAATAAACAGATAATTTCATAAACTGTATTTAAAATTCGTTAGACGTTAACGAAATGATTAACTAATGTTTTTCATCTAGACGAATTAATTAATAACTAATTGATATCTAAATATGTTATTAGTATCAATATTTTTTATTTTTAATTATATTAACATCAATTTCTTTTATATATATTATTTTTAAATTTTTGAATATAAAAAATTAAATATATTTAATTCAAATCAATTTTAATTTATAGTTTTTATAAATATCGAAATTATATGTATATATATTTAAAAAGGAACAAGACGAAATTTTAGAACAGAAACTATACGAAACTTTTTATAACATTGGTTTTAAACCTTTCTTTGGAGTATTATAAAAAAATAAATGATTTAGTTTACAAATGAAAAAAAGATCAAAATTATAAAGAAAAAAAATGGTATTAACAATTACAAGAACATGATCTGCATTGATATTCCAACAAACAATATAACTATTACAGAATCTCAAAGATCTTTACAACAACACTTCCCATTCACAAAACGATGAAACCCTGAAGAGTCCCTCACAATGATTTCTCTTTTCGTTATTACAGAAACATATTTAAAGAAGTGATGACAATCCCCACAAAGCATTACATTCTTTGCTATTCGAACGGGTTTTCCTTTACTACTCATCAGAATCCCATAAGTAGCCGCCATTTTCGCGCTATGGAAGAACAAGAAGCTTTTCTTCTGATGCTCTTCCACTTCGTGAAGAACGAATTCTGTTTTTGGTTCGTAACCCGCTTTTAAACATTCCATTATAAGTATCTCCAATCCGCTGTATATATCCTTTTCGTGTGGATGAGATTTGTCGCGGGCGTAAAAGTAATGTACCTTGTTTTGATGGATGATCCAGCTTCTTGATGGATGTTTTCGTAAACCCTTTTCGCGCATTTCTTGTCTCAATATCTCGGCGTGATGCCAAATCCCTGAAGCTGAATATATGTTTGATTTCAAGATGTAACCAGATGGATCATTTGGTTCAATGGATAAGATACGATTCGTCGTTCGTTTTTCGAGTCTTGAGTTTGAATGGATTCTGCAGCTATCGAGTAAAGCTTTCAGAACTGAAATCTCGGGTGGAAATGGCATCGAGTTAATCGTCTCTTCTGCTTCTTCGAGATCACCCCAATGACCCAAAACACTGATGAATGCAGCGTAATGATCAGTCGTTGGTTCGATGTCGTATGTGGTTTTCATGGAGACGAATAAATCACGACAGCAACTGACCAAATTCGATTTCGTATACTGAAAAGCGGAAATAACGAGAACGAGGGTAACTGAATCAGGTTTAACACCGGCGTTTTTCATTCTTGACCACGTCCTCAGTCCCTCATCACCGTCTTTACGAAGAACATAGTCCAAAACTAAGCTGTTCCACGAAACCGTATCCCGTCTTGACATACCATTAAAAACCCTAATGGCATCTTCACTGTTGTAGCATTTTGAGTACATACTAATCAATGAATTTCCTAACCCTATATCAGATGTAAACCCAGTTTTCATCGCGTAACAATGGATTTGACAACCCATTTCCAGAAACCCTAATGCCCCACAGACTGCAAGCATTGAAGTCAATGAAACCTCGTCGAAAACGAATTTTCCTTGGCAAAGGGAATGAATGAAGAATGTTAAAGCCTTATCAGGTAAACCATTTCGAGCATAACCACAAAGAATTGATGTGGTTACCTTCGAGCTATCGAGATTTGATGGCCATTGATCAAACATCTTTTCAGCATCTGCCATTCTACCACACCTTGTGCACATATCAAGTAACGCTGTATTGATAAAAGGGTTTGAATCATAACCGAATTTCACGCAAAACCCGTGAATCTGTTCGCTTATTTTCTTATCCACAATCAATCCACAAGCATCAACAGCACTCGTCAAGCTGAAATCTGTCAATCCCAAACCACTTTGCACCATTTCAATGAAAAATTTCAGAGCTTTGAAGCCATCTCCATTTTTACAGAACCCGGCCAAAAGGGCATTATAAGAAACAACATTCCTTTCAGGCATGTTCTCAAACATTGAAACAGCAATATCCACCATTCCAAATGTCATATAAGCTGTAATAATCTCAGTCCATGTAACCACATCTTTCACAGGCATCATCTCAAACAAAGTCTCTACCTTTTCAATGTCCCCGCATTTCGTGTAAAACCCTATAAGAGCATTGTTCACACTCAAATCCTCCTTCAGCCCGATTCTAACAGCGCAAGCATGGAGTTCTCTCCCTCTCCTGAATTGATTAGTATCAGTACAAGCAGTAAGAAGTGTTGAAAGCGTAAACGAATCCACCCGAAGCCCTTCTTTTAGATTCATTTCATAGAATAAATCAAAAGCTTCTTCGTATTTGCTCTCTTTCACTAAACTTGAAATCACTGTGTTCCATGAAACTATATCTCTTTGAGGCATTTCATCGAACAGGTGAACTACATCACTCAAACACCCAGAAAGCTTACCGTACATGTCCATCAGCGCATTTCCAACGTACACAGAATCAAAATACCCTGATTTGATTATCAAACCATGTATTTGTAAACCCAGTGAAAATCGTGTAATTCTCACGCAAGCAGTCAAAATTGCAACGAAGGTATACTCGTTGGGTTGGATACCTTCGTTTCTCATCCTGAAGAAGACCTTCATGGCTTCAATTTCTCGGTTCAATCTTGCAAAACCCGAGATGAGAGTTGTGTATGACACCACGGTTGGTGAAGAAAGCGATACGAAGACAAGAAACGCATCGCGGAGAAAACCTAGCCTTAGATACGTGGAGATTAGGGCATTCCCCAGTCGTGTATTTTGTTCCTGAAGCTTGAGGAACGAAGCGTGAACGGATTTCGCGAGGTCGGTGTCATGGTACTGTACGGACATACGAAGCATATAGAAAAGTCCATCAATCAGAGATTCTAGCTCTTCCGTGTTCGATCTCTCCAAAGAAGAAGCAGAGTGGTGGAGGGTTACTGGTGAAAGAGACAGAGACGTAGGAAGGGAGAAGAGGAAAATTCGTCTGGGTTTTCTAGGGAGAGAAAGAGAATAAAGATACGAAGATGAAGGCGGCGGAGGAGAAAGTGACGGCGGCGGAAGGCGAAGGAGGTGGTGGTGGATGACGGAGGACATGAAGGAATAATGGCGCAGGCGCTAAATCGCCATGGATAACGCTCTTTCTCGCCTTTGAGTTCGACTTCTTCCATTTCGAAAGGAAATAAAATATTTATGGAGGTCCCTAAATTATTTGTAAAATTATATTTATGGCCTATATTTATGATTTGATCAAAAAGATACCAAATCCAAAACTTTGTCACTCTGCTTACTATTAGATTCTGACTTATTAGTGGAGTCGCAGTCGTCCGCAAATGCAGCGATTGCGTTTTTTGACGTTTGCGGATGACATTAAAATCGATTGGTGGTGTCGCAGTTATCCGTAAACACGACGAAAAATATACACTAAACAACAAAATTTAAATAAATTCTTTTATTAATAATTATCTATTTTAGTAATTTTGTTCAAAACGCAATCACAACCGTTTCTGTCATTTGATCGTAGTCGCCCGTAAACATAGCGTTTCCACCATTCAGACAAAATAAAACAAAACACCGTCAAACGCTGACAAAAACGTTGTTAAACGCAAACACAAACACAACATTTCTACAGGTCAAAGCCTAAAATTTCTCAAACTTGATAAGTAATCTATATATGTTAAACATTGAAACGGTTCATATTTAGAATCAAAATAGTTCATCAAACAAGATAAATCATGTAGAACAATCTTTTCCATATAAAATGTAAATTTTTTTATATCAAACATTAATACAATTTATTTTATGAAATGAGAGAGATTCCTTGAACAAGAAGATCATTAGCAAGAACTTGATTCGCCGCTTCTGAGGGATGAAAACCGTCCCAAAATACATAATTGGTAGCATTCGAACATGTACCGAGTGATCTTTCGTTGCATAAAAATGATGTTTCAACTGTACCAGTTCCACAACATGCTCTTCTTGCCTCAAAAAATCCTACATTTAACAAGCACAATGTTCAAAAAAAAGATCTGGGGTCATACCGAATTTTAGTTAAACTTTTGGGGTCATTTTGAAAATTCCTTTTCCTCGTCCTGTTTTGTTAACCGGGATAGAGAAACCGGACGTAAACCTCTATAACATAACATCATAAGAGTGCATAAACCCGGTCCGGTATTTGAATCATTAGTGAGAGAATTTTCAAACAAACATGACCGGTTCGGTATTACCATAAACCATTCATAGATTTCCGGTTTAGAAGTTCCCTACCGTTCCCTGTCGGGTTAGAGATCATGCCCATTAGAGGGTTGTAGATGTCAAAGACAACCAGTTTCAAACCGGGAAGCTTGTTGGTTAAGTACATAGACGTGTTGTTAAGTTTGGTATTGAATGAAACCGCATCCCGGTTTAGTCTCTCGACACACGTATTGTTCCCAGCTCCGGCGAACAACGTTATCGCCGCCGGTAAGCAACCCAGCGGAGGCAATGTTGTCACCCCGATCTTTCTTGCTCCTAATCCGTACAGATTCTACGAAAGCACGAAAGTAATTACACGGTGAAATAGCTAAACCGGTTAATCTATCCCGGTTTGGTTAAGTAAAGTACCTGGACAAAGGTGGAATAGGAGTTCATTAAACGGTCGGAAAACTGATCAGGCGTGTAAACACGATTCAGGATCGGATTGATGTAATAATTTTGAATGAAATCGCTCGACCCTGCGCTTAAAAGATGAATCGCTCCGGCGAAAATCTCGTTAGCTCGTGTTCTTCCGACCATATTTGTCACTTTGTTTTGGTATTCCTTGTAATTATTCAGCTGTTGGGTCAATGTGATTGCGTTCTGCAAAAAAAAAAAAAAAAGTTAACCGGGGGTTCGGTTCGGTTCGGTTTATACCACAAATGTTTTGAAAAGTTTCGGTTTAAGAGTATTATTACATATAACCGGGCGGTTCCATCGTCTAAACCGGAAGCTCCAGATGCAAAATTGGCTCCGGTCAACAAGTTTCTCCCTCTTGCTTCTTGGCCAAGGTACGCAGGAGGATACGATGTAAACCCTAGAAACTCAGCTGGACACACAGAAGGTAAAGTGAAAAAGAAGGATATAAATCTGAAACCCGAAAAAATGAAAAGATACCCTTAAATGCATATGGATATAATGTATTTAGATTTAACTCAAAAGTGATAGAAATATGAAACCCTAACAGAGAGAGATAGGGAGAGATAGAGAGAGAGAGAGAATGGGAGGAACCAGTGAAGTCGGTGGCGAGTTTGCCGTTGGAGAAGCGGCCGGTGGGGATGTGGGAGACAAAGTCACGACCATAAGGAAGGAAATTAGCCTTAACGAGAGTGTTAAGGTTGTTGTTGTTTCCGACATCCACCACTGAGTCTCCCATTATGATCAACGCCGGAACAAGAGGCTGTCCTAAGGCTGAGAAACCGGCGAGAAACTGAACAAGAACCAACAAGTTCAAGATCTTCATCATCGTCTTTGAATCTCGGAGAGAGAGAGAGAGAGAGAGAGAGAGAGAGAGAGAGAGATGAGGAGTGAATGAAGGAGAAGGTGGTGGGTGAGGGGAGATTTAAAGAAGGAGAAAGTGAGTGACTGTCTGTGTGTGTATGTATATGTGTGCCCAAGTTGGTCAAACAATAGTTTGTGTAATAAATACGTAAAATGCATGCACCAATCTGAATTCTGTTTCCATTCTTTTTCTTTTTATAATATCAAATTCCTCTAATATACTTCATATAATTCAATAGTTCATAAAATACTTTTTATATAATGGATATTTCATTGTTTTTCCATTGAATTACTTGCACTTGATAGTCATTTGTAAGGCGTTAAATCCCGATACATTTTCACCAAAATAGTTTCTTAAAATGCAATTTATGCAATTTGATTTTTTCATAAGAAATAATTTTTGTACAACAAATCCTAACAATATATATGTGATGTGTTACACAATTATTAGTTCATGACAATATGATATAAATTATACAAATTTAAAATTATTTAATAATTTTAAATTTTTATTATTTTTTTGATTAATTATATTCAAATCGATTTAAAATAATTTAATTCAATAATAAAATAATATATATATATATATATATATATACACGAGTGGAGAGATTCACTGACTAATATTGATAAAGCAAAACAACATAATATTGAAACAATACAATTGAAATAGATTATGATAGTTTAATAATATAATAATGTTTTGAACAATAAAAGCGCATATAATAATGTTCATGTAACGGGTTACGGGTATTATAGAAGAAAAAAAACCAAAGTAAATAAAATAACACACAAAATAAGACAAAACAAAAAGTTGGCTTTTATATGTCACAATTTCACATTTTTCATGCATGTTATCGAAATAAAGTGAAAATAGGATTCTGTTAAATTGGATAATTTTCGTTTAGGTCACATTATTTATCAATCTTCCTGTTCTATATTTGACTTGCACTCCTCAATTTCCTCCCTAACAACCCATCAATATCTATCATTTTTTTTTACAAATTTTAGTAAAAATTCATATACAGTTCATCAAATCTCATTCTAATTTAACTTTTGATTAATATAAACATTTTCCCGAAATACAAAATTTCTTTTGATATAAAGAAGTCACTATATATTATCACATCATGAGTTCAAATAATTCATCTTCATCATATATTTTTTACATTAATACATATAACATATTATTTCTTTATAAATACACAAATTAATTAATTATACAGTTATAATTTCATTTTGATTTTTTAAGATACATAATTTAACGTATCATTATCCTCATAATTGAAAGCTAAATAATTTATAAAATTGTATGATACGAATCCGTTGATTTACTTTATATATTTTAATATTTATATGGAATTTTTATAATAATTAATGATTTCAATGAGTTTTTTTTGGGTACTATGATTGTTTTTGGCTTTCAATAATTTCAAAAAGGAATTCGTATTTAATTTATTTTGATAGTAAGTTGTAATAAATTAAATTAAATATATATGGTTAAAAATAAATGCATCCTGAAAGCCTGAGAGAGAGCGTTGGAGAAACATTAGTAAAGCAGAAGAAGGCCTAACAAATTTTGTCATGTGATGTCACAGTCTCCTTAAAACGGCAAAACAATTGACTCCACCCTTTTTAACATCTCTCCCTCTCAACTTTATTTGGACAACTTTAATATACTATTAGATTCCATCCTATTATTTCTTAAAAATAAATTATTTTCAATTTATTTTTATAATATTGATATTTTTAAAATATTTTTGTGGCATGTATGATCCAAACGACTCATACGATCCGTGTGAACCGTATGATCCAAACGATTCATGCGATCTGTGTGACCTGTACGATCTAAATGATCCATGTGATCTTTATTATGTATACGATACTTGCGATCCATACGATACTTGCAATCTATGAGAATCTCGAAGATCGCTCAAAATCGTTCGAAATCGCTCGAAAATCGCTACTCTCAATTTCGAAATCGTCTTTCGCTCATTCCTTTCAATTTTGAAATAGGTTTCCTTTCGAAAAAATGTCAAATGTATGTGTTTTCACTGATAAAAATATAAATGTATTTATATATTTTTTCTATTTAACAATTATTTTTACGATGATAGATGTGAAATCTGGAAACATTACGAAGTTATCTTTATATTCTCCATTTATTTGCTTCCCCACTTTTATATATTTTTAATACACATATAAAAACAATATTAAATATGTATCATTTTATTATAAATCATATTAAATATATACAATTTTAAACTATTGATTTCGACATGACGAGATATAAATTGTATGGATCTCATAATTTCTAATAAATATGATATGACATGCCATATGATTGTATGTTAACTTCTCTTTTCACTAAAAGAATATTTAATCGAGTAAAGGTTTCATCGATGGAATTAGAGTGTTAGAGTGGATTGGACTGACCTATTATATTATTTATAAATTTTCAATCATTATAATTTACCAAAATTCACAGTAAACTGACCTACAAACTGAATTTTATTTTATAATTATATAATAAATAATCAATAAAAATGTCTAAAAATTTTAAATAAATATCTATAAATTCAACTAAAAATATTTAAAAATTTTGGAACTTCAAAATGTTAAAATAATTCATAAAAAATATTTATTTAAATAATTTTTTTTAAAATAATATTTAACTAAATATTTTAAAAGTTGAAATTTCAAAAGATAATCTTGTAAATACATTTGTCTTTCATTCATATGTTATAAATGATTTTAATTTATTTCGTAAATTGATATTTAGTCTACATGAACTAAGTCATGTAGGTCAACTAAAATTTTGAATCAATCCATAAAATTATGTTTTATATAGATAAAAAAATTCAAATTGATCCGCATTTATATAGGATCAATTCATATATCAGGATCAATCTACAAATCGATGATCCACTTAACATGTGAACATATTTGATCTTCATTAGATTAATGTGAGTCATACAAATCTCCACTGGTTGTCGACCAACTTGAGAAATGTTCTGCACTTGATTTCAATGTTTGACCATTTATCTTCTGCAAAAATAACCAATAAATATCATTATAAATCTCAATATTCTTGCATTATTCAAAAGCAAAAATCATAGTCTATGTTTTAGTCAATAACAATGACTTTGATCTCTTCATCGTTAATTAAGTTATATTAATCTTTCTATATAAATTGGAGGATTGTATATGAGATTGTAGTTCTCATACAATATAAAACTCAACCAATTCATGTATCATTACAATAATATAACATTTTTAAAATATGAAACAAAATTTAAATGCCAACAATTATTTATATGAATCAATTTATCACTCTTGAAAATGCACATAATCTGAATACAATAACATTTTATGATTTAGTCATTGATAGTTGATAAATGTGGATAACATTCATTTTAAAATTTATAATCTATACATTTAAAATTTCACTCTTCAACAAACCTAAAAATATTAACGGTTAATCGGACGATTATCAAGATATATTAGATGTTATACATAATAAAAAGTAATATATATATATTATTAAAAATTATTATTCTTAAAATATATTTTATTATATTATTCGAAATGATTAATAATATCACATTATAATTTATAAATAAAAAAATTATAAATTTATATTGTTTTATGAAACTTTCTTATAACACGTTGAATATTTAAATCATCAAAACTTTTGTTTAAACCACCTAAAGGAGAACCTAAATCATATGGATGGACATCGAAACCATCTAAACGAACATCTAAACCAATTAAATCAATTAATAACATCTAAATTAGTGTTGTAAAAGTTGTTAGACGCTAGTCGAACGGTCCGTCAATGCCTAACAACTAATCGAATTAGTCGGCGATTAGACTTTTTTGTTTTCTTATTATATATATCAATTTGAAAATTATAAAATATATTAAAAATAATATAAATAAATATAATATTATATATAAAATATATAAACATATGAATTATCATATAATAAACATAACAAAACATTAATAAAGATCTAAATATATAATATTTGTAATATATTTGAGTAATTTATATGTCGGTATAAAAATGATTTTAACTCTAAATCTAAATCATTGAATCATAACTTTGTGAGATTGTTAAGATGGACGAATAAACAAAAAAAAATTTGGTTTAATTAATTTTGGATTAATTTTTTTAAAAAACAGAACGACCAAAACGATGTTTTGGACTTTCCAAAACAACATCGTTTTGATTTTTTTTAAATACAGTCAAAACGACATCGTTTTGAGAGAGACCAAAACGACGTTGATTTGATCTATTCTTTTAAATCTATCTAAGCGATTGATTTCCGCCTAATCGACCGTCCAGACACCGACTAGTCACTGATTTTTCTCGATCAACTAATTGAACCGATTTTCCATTAAACTGGATGGTTTGGTACCGCCAGATGCTTAGTCGCCGATTAATCGAGCGTTTAGATCGACTTTTATAATACTGATCTAAGCCAATTAAATCGTCTAGATGGACATCTAAACCAATTAATAACACCAAACATCTAAAAATATCTAAAAAAAATCAAAACATGTGATGATCACCTAACATCTAAACGACCTCCTAAACCAATTTGTAGAACAAAAATCTTTGATTATCTATTAATACATCAACTATTAGCTATATCTATCTGTAATTTATTATAAATTCACCTAGTTTATAGTAACTTATATATATTACATAAATATAGAGCTAAGATACTATGTTTGGAATTGATGTTACTTACTTATATATATATATAGAATAATGTTACAGAATTGTAAGTACACACAGAATCCAAACCCAAGGCAGAGAGAGAGAGAGAGAGAGAGAGAGAGAGAGAGAGAGAGAGAGATGAAGAACACTCCCTTTGGACCCTGTTGATTATGTGTCCTAAGAAGCTTAAATTCATTGAAAAAAAGATTTTAAGATCAAAGACTGAATAGGGTCTTCGCTTACAAGGCTATACTCGTAACCAAGACTCTCTGCTCTGTTACGAAATTCCTTCATTTCATTCTCTGCAACTTGAACTCCCACCAACACATTCGCACCCGTCTCACCCTAAAATCACATTTCAATAATCATAATGAAACCCTAAATCCCCATTTCCTGTTCAAATGAATCACCAAACCTGTGTTCTGTAATGGAAGAGACTAATGTTCCAACGTGGACTGAATGTGTCCAAGAACATCATCAATGCACCTGGCCTTTCGGGGAATGTGAATCGACAAAGAACTTCATCTTGAAAACTTGATCTTCCACCCATCTGATCATGATTAGATTAGCGTATAATCGAAAAAATTTACGATTTTTAAGAGATTTAATTACCCAACATACCAAGTAACGAAGATGATCTTTCACTAAGTCACTTGATGTTAAATTGTATGTTTTGAGTTCACAAGATTCCATTCTATTCCGCATTGCTCTAAGCTCGGCAACTGTGTGAAGGCCGACACTGAATAAAATAACCCGTTGAGACGATTATACGAAAGAAAAATGAACGACGTCGAGCAGTAAAACGCTTTTACCTGTATAGAACAACAGCTTCCTTTTCCGATCTACATCTATACTTGAATTCTGTTATATTCATTGGTCCTACCTGAATTAAAATATCAATAAGACGAATTATAAATCAGGTTCTAAAACATGATAAATTACCACTACAAGAAAATGCTTATTTCCGGACGGAATTTACGGACTGCAAGCGCCGTCCCTAAATTTAGGAACGGATTAAAGACGGAAAAATAAATCCGTCCTTAATCCATCCGTAAATTTGCAGACCGAAAAATAGTCCATAAGACGTCCGTGATTGCTGACGGATTTGGGACGGATTTAGAATACGTAGCGTATTGGATGCGGTGTTTAAGGAAGTCCGCAAACAACAACGTCCGTCCGCATATTTGCGGACATCCTTTCCCATCTGCAAATTTGCGGACATCCTTTCCCGTCCGCAAATATTAAGGACAGGTCGCGATCTACCCTTAAATTTTAAGGATGGGTCGCGACCCGTCCGCAAATATTAAGGGCGGGTCGCGATCTGTCCCTAAATTTTAAGGATGGGTCACGACCCGTCCGCAAATTGCGGATGACAACAACGTCCGTCCGCATATTTGCGGACATCCTTTCCCGTCCGCAAATATTAAGGACAGGTCGCGATCTACCCTTAAATTTTAAGGATGGGTCGCGACCCGTCCGCAAATATTAAGGGCGGGTCGCGATCTGTCCCTAAATTTTAAGGATGGGTCACGACCCGTCCGCAAATATTAAGGGCGGGTCGCGATCTGTCCCTAAATTTTAAGGATGGGTCGCGACCCGTCCGCAAATATTAAGGACGGGTCGTGATCTGTCCCTAAATTTTAAGGATGGGTCGCGACCCGTCCGCAAATATTAAGGACGGGTCGTGATCTGTCCCTAAATTTTAAGGATGGGTCGTGACCCGTCCCCAAATATTAAGTCCTTTCTCAGTCCATGGTCGGGTCGCGTTTCCAGTCAATTTGCAGACCGTTGTGCAGTCTGTAATTACGGACGGTTTACAGACTCTTGAATCCGTCCGCAAATACGGACAGATTGCAGACGGTTTTATTTTTACGACGTACGTTTACGGATGGATTAGGGACGGATTTGTCAGACTCTAATACGTAAATTTCTTGTAGTGTACATCCATTACAACATATTACCAGTTGGCAAAATTGTTTGAAGCTTCCAGGTTTTTCCGTCATGACAGTAGCAAGAACAGCTTCTTGTTGTCTACCGACATTTGCAAGTTCCGTTACTATCCTTAGCTTATCAAAGTTCATGTTTGCTCCACTGGTTATCGCCACAACGTTCACGTCCTTAAGACCGTAATATTTACAGTAAGCTTCAGCTCCAGCAAGTGCAAGCGCGCCTGCTGGTTCTAAAATGCTTCGTTTCTCCTCAAACATGTCCTGTAAAAACGCGTAACGGTTAATTTAACGAGATTTACGAAATCTTTTCAGTATTTAAAGATATAATTTACCTTTATCGATGCACAAATAGCGTCACGACTGACGAGTACAACACCGTCGATAAGATTTTTACATAATCGGAAAGTCTCTTCGCCAACTTCTTTTACTGCTACACCATCTGCAAATCCTCCAACATTGTTCAGTATCACCCTTTCCCCATGATGTAATGATAATGCCATTGCATTTGCATCCGCTGGTTCTACACCAATGATCTTCACCTGTAAAATTCATAAGGTATTATGCCTATTATGTAATATTCCGATAGTTTAGGGTTTAAGTTGTAATTATTAAAAATTTAATAATTATTTAAGAAATGAAAACATGATTTCGTTATCAGATTACATAAACGCAAAATCTAAAACCTAATAGCCGTCAAAAGAAACTGAAGAACGAAAACAATTTTTGTTCTTCCCGAAGCATCAAACGTTGAAAGCAGATCCGATCTCGGCGTGGATACGCGTAGAGAGCTTGCAGTATCAAGTCTTGCATCCGACGATCACACGTTCAACGCAAAAGTTATTACGAAATCGTTTCTAAATCTGTTTGTCGTTGAAACCCCGAAAAACCAATAGTTAAACATGACTAGATCTCGTATTCGGATTGATAAAACACACTTCTACACTCCAAATCAACCCAACACGGATTCGAATCAAGAACATTATATTATGGACAACGAATCACCTCGGGAGAGACCCTTTTGACGTAAGCGGCAATACCAGCGATTAGGCCACCGCCTCCAACGGGAACAAATATAGCATGTAAAGGAGCTTTAGCTTGACGCATTATTTCCATTCCAATAGTTCCTTGTCCAGAGATTACATCTGGATGATCAAATGGAGGTATAAATGTCAAACCCTCTTCTTCAGCTCGTTTCTTAGCATAAGCTTGTGCCTCATCATATGAATCTCCAATAAGAACAACTGTGGCTCCCAAATTCTTCACGGATTGCCACTGTTTACGACAAAATCACCATTACGTCATGATATAAACAGCAAAACCCTAAATGGGTCTGAAGAACAATGAGACTTGCCTTGATTTCTGGGGTCGTTACAGGCATAGCAATTACAGCATTACACCCTAATTTGCTTGCAGATAAAGCAACTCCTTGGGCATGATTTCCGGCTGATGAACAAATCACTCCTCTTTTCAATTGTTCCTCTGTAAGTTTCACCATCATATCGAACGCTCCTCGAAGCTTGAACGAGAATACCTAATCGATCAAAGTAAGAATTACCACTAGTTACCAATCAAAGGAACAGAGATTTCAAATACCCAGAAATTCAATGAATCTGTAAAGGAGTGAATGAGAATTCGAAATATTCCATGAAACAGAGAGAAAAATGGAAGTGGAGGAACTTACTGGCTGTAAATCTTCCCTTTTAAGGAAGATCTGAACCCCTAACCTCTCCGACAACTTCTTCGCCAGTTGCATTGGCGATTCAATCGCAACGTCGTACACTTTTGTCGACAGTATATTCGTCAAATACTCCATCGCGTCGACTATACATCCGTTTCCGGTGTCGTTTGAACGATCCGGCACCGCGCCGAGGTAACCGGCGGGGTATTGCAGGGAGTTTGGGGAGACCCTGAGACGAGGCGGAGGAGGAGCCATCGGAGTAGGTTGAGGTGGAGCCGGTGGAGCCAGAGACGTTTCCCGTCCAGATAGAATGGCCACAGGAGAGACATTGGCCGTAGCTCGGGAGTGAGTGACGCCGACGACGGATTTTCGCCGGAGGAGGCCGTATCCAGATGGCAGAGCCGTATGCAGTGAGCGATGAAGTGGAATTTGGTGGCAGGGGGGCTGCGGTGCCGCCGTTGAGGTGAGTCGGAGGTACTCCATGGTTGCCGGAGCGAGGAAGTGTTAAAGTTGGCGGCTGAAGCTGTAAGAGAAAAGCTTAATGTCATAATTCATATATAAAGAAGAAGCCTCACACACTCACAAAAAAAATTATTTTTCCTTATCACACAAAAAATAATTTCTATTTTCATTCTGTATTTCTACAATGTCCACTTAAATAATTAAAATAGATGTTACTATTTAAAATTAAGAATAAATAACATGGAATTGTGTGTAGATAATTTAAAAAAAAAATCTTATTTCAACTAGTGTAAGTCATAATAATATAAGACATATTCATTTTGATTATTTATTCACTTCAATATGTTTGATACATATAAAATATAAAATATTAAAATCTAAAATCCGGACAAATAGATCGAACCACTTAATAATTGAATTGTCATATTCGGCAAATGTCTTTTGCTCCGTACTGGACCACACATATACATTATTCTGGGTATATATAAATTTATATACATTGTTAATTATTTTCTATATAAAAAATCGTTTGAAAATGGATTCTGTTATAAAGTCTAGGTCTTTTATTAAAGAAAAGAAAAACTGAAGTTTCTCTTAGTCACGGTTTCATAAACGTTATTTTATTTTGTAATAGTTTCATGAATGTATTTATTATGAAATTTTTTTATTTTTTATTTTATTTCAAAAACCATAGGCAAAAAATCGTGATCCCTTTTTATAATTTTTGGAAAATGTTTCTGAGACCAAATTGAGGTCCTTATAAAGTTATTTTGTTATTATTGCGTAAATATTTGAATTATTTTTTGTTTCATTTTTTTTCCACGAGGTATGCTCTAATGTTACTATAGTATATATATACATCTATCCTCCATAATAAAGTTATTTTGTTATTATTCTGAAAATATCTGCTGATATATTGAAAAAATAAAAAGAAAAATATCCGGTAGTGTATTTAAACCTTTGTTTTGAGCATTTTTCACGAGGTGTGCTATAAGCCATGAATAAGTGAAAGGAGCATGTGATAAAAAAGGAAAAATATTCGTGGTGGAGATTCCGGTGGTGCAATGCTTCAAACCTTTTTTTTTATATAAAGTCAAAATGAATTTAAAAATTTAATATTGCAATCAAGGAATAATATCACCTTCTAAATATTTGTTTTTATTTTTTTTGTATGTGTTTAGTTACTAATTTTTCTTATTTTTATTATAAAATATAAAATTATGAATATATAAGGCATATTTTATGAATTTTTTTGCCTTATTATGGAAATTTCTATACATACCTTATCGTAGGCATTTTTTTTATTTTATTGTAGAAAAAAATCATAGTGCAAAATTATAAAATCATTACACATGATCAAATCAATCCAAAATTTTCACATTTGTGATGAGTTATATCTTATATAAGTTCAAATTCTCGTTACGAAATTAAATTTATTTCAGTGATATGGTTGATAAATCAAAATTTTATTTAGAATCAAATTACGATTTTATCAATTTGGTTATATAAATGAAGATCGAACTCCAACCAACGAGAACATACAATCATCTAATAAGTTTGATTCATTCACATGCGTTAAGTTATTGTTGTGTATCAACTCGTCTGATGAGAATTTCAAATTATAGAACCGACAAAAATCACTTTCATTGTTATGATGATTCACATTCGATAAACTTTTTTGTGAGTGATCCACCCGAGGATGGTACTGACTCGACGACGTCACCTACCCAAAGATACACGGACCCGACAAAGACACCTACCTGAAGATACACCAACCCAAGAACAATACCTACCCAAAGATACATCGACTAGATAGTAACATTGATCCGAAGATACATTGACCCGAAAACGACATTAACCCGATGAAGACATCGACCCGAATATTCACCTACCCGATGATATTAACCCAAGATTCAATAACTTGAGGCAACACCAACCCAAAGATTTACCGATCTGACTACTTCAACTCTGCGAACACTCTGATAATGATTCTTCGACTAATTTGACTAATACGATTATCGTTAGACATCAAACTTTCTAATTACGTTAACTATCAACTATTTTGAATATTATGATTCAACTAGTTGATATCTTCACCAAAATTTTGAAAATAAAGAGTTTGACGTTTTTTCTTCTAGATTGAACATTCGTGATTTACATGCTCCGAATTAAAGGAAATATTAGGATATTAAAGGATAATTTCTATATTATTATGAAAAATCTCTAAGATATAATTCTTTTATAAAAACTTATATAAATATGAATAATTGCACATGAATTAATCCGAAAATTCTATATTTGATGTGTATATTTGATGGTTTAATATTTTTGTTAATATTTTATTTTTATTATAATTTTTATATCTTTTATTTGATTATAAAAAATATTATCTATCTCTATATCTTATAATTCTTTTATAAAAACTTATATAAATATGAATCATTGCACATGAATTAATCGGAAAATTCTATATTTGACGTGTATATTTGATGGTTTAATATTTTTGTTAATATTTTATTTTTATTATAATTTTTATATCTTTTATTTGATTATAAAAAATATTATCTCCTCTTATATATATTTCTTATCTTAGTTTGTATTTAGTTATTTTATATAATGTGCACACCATGTTCAACATTTCTATTAGAATCATTAATATGGAGAAGAAAAAATGGTGTATTACCATATTTTCAATATATCCTTTTTTCATTTCAATATCTCAAATTTATAAATTTTGTATTTGATATTATTGACAAGATATTAGGAAATCAAATATTCTTTTCTTTGATTCTAGTAGATATGTTATTTTCTATTTTTGTGTATTAGGTTACACCCTTGAAACAATACACCTAAATTCTATCGACTCAACGTTATATGTGGATTTCGAAAACAAAAAAAATTATGTAATCTTGATCAATTAAACAAAAAACTAAAATTATTTCGGGTTAATTATTTTAATAAATATGAATATCAAAATTATATATTAAAATGAAAGTATAAAAAATGAATTTTATAAATTAGAAATATACAAAATTTGAATTTTTTAAATTGACGGTACTTATTTTAAATTGACATAATATGGTTTGATATTTTTTGTTAATATTTAATTTTTATTGTAATTTTTATATCTTTTATTATTTTATTACAAAAAAATCATATGAATGATAATTATCCCCTCTCTTATATTTATATATATATATATATTGTATTTATTATCTTAGTTTGTCATTTTTAATTAGTTTACAATACTTTTCAAAATGGTAATCATGTGATTTCGAACCACTTAATAAATAACGTAAAAGTTCGAGGAATATTGATTTTATATAATATACACACCATATTCAACGATTCCATTAAAATTATTAATATGGAGAAGAAAAAATGGTGTATTACCATATTTTCAATATATCATTTTTTTCATTTCAATATCTGAAATTTATAAATTTTGTATTTGATATGTGGATTTTGAAAATAAAAAAATTATGAAATTTTGATCAATTAAACAAAAAACAAAAATTATTTATTTTAAATTATTTTACAAAATATGAATATCAAAATTATATATTAAAATGATAGTATAAAATTTGAATTTTATAAATTAGAAATATAAAAAGTTGGATTTTTTTCAATTGCAGTACTTATTTTCTATGTCTATAATTCATATATATATATATATATCAATATATATATATATAATAGAGGATAATATTGTGAACGATGATCATGAGTAATGTCCCAACATGTAAATAAAATGTAAATCTTGTAGTTTTAGATCTACAAATAGAAAATATGAAGGTGGTGGAGTTTCTATTTGGGAATTTGATAAGGCATATGAGTTAATCATTTGACAAGGCATACGAGTATTGGTAGGAAGTCAAATATTCTTTTCTTTTATTCTAGTAGATCTAATTTTGTTTCTATTTTTATGTATTAGGTTAGATTACCAATTTTTGTATATATGTCTGTTGTAAACACTTGGCTGGACGTTGCACATATGTGGATTCCGAAAAAAAAAATATTTAGTTTTGATCAATTAAATACAAAACTAAAATTATTTCGTTTTAATTATTTTAGAAAATATGAATATCAAAATTATATATGAAAATGAAAGTATAAAAATTTGAATTTTATAACTTAGAAATACAAAAGTTGGAATTTTTTTAAATTGGCGGTACTTATTTTAAATTGACATAATGTGGTTGATATTTTTGTTAATACTTTATTTTTATTATAATTTTTATATCTTTTATTATTTTATTACAAAAAAATCATACGAATGATAATTATCTCCTCTTATATATATATCTTATATATATATTAAAAGAGATCTCCAGGTGAACAATAAAAAAGTTAGATATCATGTTTTTAGTTCTTAAATTTTTTTTTCTGAATATGTTGGTTATTTATTGGCCATTGGATCAATGTTTTTCTACAGTTAAGGGAAGAGTTGTTTTTTAACCATTAGATCTGAATTTTATTTTTTATCTTAACCGTAGAACATTTTCATACTTTTCTCTCTCTTCTTTCAGTGGGCAAGCGAGGCGATGGGAGAGGGGGGGGGGAGGCGAGACGAGGCGGTGGGCAGGCGAGGCGAGGCGGTGGCGAAGCGAGGCGGTGGAAGAGGCGAAGCGAGGCGGTGGAGGAGGCGAGGCGGGGCGATGGGGGGGGCGGGCGAGGAGGTGGACCGTTTCTTGCTGTTAGAGAAGAAAAAAAGAAAGAAAGAAATGAATGGTTTAAAGAGAAAAAAAAATAAAAAAATAATATTTTAGGATTAGAGTTTCAAGGGTATAATAATCATATATATATTATTTTATTATTAAAATTAAACAAAATTTATGAAGATTGTTATTGTTTTAAAATTTTTAAAAGGAAAAAATATTTTTTTTAAAATCCGAAAAAAGGAAATTATTAAATATTTAAAATAAAGTAATCAAAATCAAACAAATTATTGTTTCACTTAAAATTTTTTCATGCAATTTTAAGTGCATTAATTTTAATCATATTTAATTCTATTATTTATATTTATTTGAACATTTGAAAAATATTTATATCAAATATTTAATATATGTTTTAAAAAATATCCAAATATTTAATATATTATTTGTATTGTTTCATAATAAAGATTTATATCAAATATTTATTAGTATATTTGTTTTTAGATATTTAATTTTAATTGAAAATATTGATCAAACACTTAATCTATATATATAATAGTAAACATTTTTAAATTATTCAGCTTAAAAAATATTATTAAGGCTAAAATAATTACCCTTGAAAATATTACTAACACAAGCATCAATATTCTGAAGGAACGGTTCAAAATAAGATCATATAAAGACTTGTGTGCATTGACAATTAAGAAAGACGACGTACTAGGTTCATTCCATTTCCTTATTACTTCATATGCATTTAGTACCCAAATTTAATTGTTTATAATTGAATTCACTGATTTTTAGATTTCATTGGATTATTAATGGGATTAGAAGGAACTAATTTATGCATCCCTTCTTCCACAAAAAAATATAGACATACGCTTACTCATCAACAAATAAGATATATATAATTTTGTTTATTTAAATATTATGTTAATCAATTATTTACCTAATTGTTCCATCGTTAAAATTTTTAATATAGGAATAATATCATTAAAATCTCTATATGAGATGAGCTTGCAGCCAATATCAGTTCTCGTATGGATAAACTTCCGGTTAACAAAACTGTTTTTGTGATCACAGATCCGTCATTTTTAAATTGGTTTCCAAAAAGTAAACATTATGTTACCACTAAATAATATATCTTCTAATTTATTTTTAGGTTCTTTATCATTTTATACATCTTCGGTGATAAGGATTTTCATCGATAAAAAACTAAACATCATCACAAAGTTTCGCAAGAAGTAAATCCATACCTAAATAATATATTTAATTACTTATCATGAATCATCTAACCATTTTTCTTTAATATAGATATGAATGATGATTGTATTCATTGCAGACAAATTGGAGCCAAAAACCCTAATTTCTTCATTTCCTTATTTATTAACAATTGATTTTTTCTTTTCTATATCTTAAATTTTTAGTGTACGTGTTTGAAAGTGAAATGAGGTTCAAAAATATATCATAATTTATCGTTTTTATAATTATACCATTTAGTCAAAATTTGTCCAACTAAAATATTTCATTTTATTATTTATATCGGTTCAACCAATATAAAAGGATTTCATATTACTTATATATCAATTATATTCTTAATTTTTAAGCAAATAAAAAACCGATTTTAATTATTAAAAATATT
Organism: Gynandropsis gynandra; assembly: GCA_036759665.1. NCBI lineage: Eukaryota > Viridiplantae > Streptophyta > Magnoliopsida > Brassicales > Cleomaceae > Gynandropsis > Gynandropsis gynandra. Next base: position 39,721,588 of record CM071871.1, on the reverse strand, counting down.
AAATTCAATTCTTCGAATAAATATAATTTCAATAATTAAATTTTTTACACCCAAACTTACAAAAAAAAAATATCCTATAATTGATTATAAAAACCAATTTTAATTATATATAAAAGAAAAATATTTTGGTGTCTTTTGGTGAAACCACCTCATCAAATAAAAAAATCTACTTTAATTACTAAAAAATAAATACAAATCATACAATAAATATAATTTTAATAATTAAAAAATTTTCACCTCCCTATTTACAAAAAGATATGCATATTCTTATTGATTATAATAATTTATAACGTCCCAACACAATAAAAAATCAATAACTAAATTTTTTAAGCAAATAAAAACTAATTTTAATTATTAAAAATAATAAATATAATTCTTACAATAAATAATTTTAATAATTGAAAACTTTTCACATCCCATTTTTTTAAATATACATCTTCTCATTTATTATAAAAACTAATTTTAATTACTAAAAAATAATAATTAATTTTATACAATATATATAATTTAATAATTAAAAACTTTTCACATTCCAATTTAAAAAGTGTACATTATCTAATTGATCATAATAATTTATTACATTCTAACATAATAAAAAATTAATAATTATATATTTCATTTCAATTACTATACATTTCATTTTTTCCATTTATTTTACTTAACCAATCATGGATGTACTTTTGTGTTTGTACACTTTTGTTTTCTTCCACTTTATTTCATGTTCTAAGGGATTTAAAAACAACAAATTTGTAACTCTAAACATTATTCATTTGTAAGACTATATATTTTAATTCATATGTTATAAAATTTTTCAATATTTGTCCAATAAAACAAATCATTATGCTGATCAATAACTTTACACTTTTTTTTTCATTTCTTTCATTATAAAACTATAAAAAATATATAAAAAATATTTCTCAAAGTTGAAAATACATGAATCCAGTGTCAATACGTCTAACGAATTATGCTACAACACACACAATATTGAAATATAAAATGTATTTCTCCAAGTTAAGAAAACATGAATCAAGTGTCAATATATTTAACAGATTATGCTATAATGCACACAATACTGAAATATAAAAAGTATTTTTCCAAATTGAGAATATATGAATTCAGTGTCACTATGATATCTGAAAATGCAAAATAATTGAGGGATGTGTAAGAAACAAATTTTATAATGTCCGGAGGGACAAAATTTATTATACAAGATGCATTATTCTCTCTATAACCCCAAAGAAACTTATAAAGTTTCAAAGATATTCTCCAAAATGGTATCATGTTGCAACCATCAATGATGAAAATTGTGAATATCTTTATATCAGGACAATGGTTTTTAGAAAGAAACATATTATTAAAAAAATGCCAATTTTATCCTCTGGATTATATTTTACAAAGATAAGAGTTGTTGATTCATATGCTACCTTTAACCAAATTGTAAAGATGTGTTTAAGATTTGACATGATCAATTGGATCACCCTAGTTCAATAATGATACGGAGAATTGTTGAAAACTCCAATGGTCATCCATTTAAAAATGAGAAGATATTTCAATCTCATGAGATCATATGTACCGCTTATTCTCAAATAAAATTGATAATAAAACCATCATTGGTCAAAGTTGGGCATGAATCACCATCGTTTTTAGAATGAATACATAGGGATATTATGTGGACCAATTTATCCACAAAATGGACCATTTCGATACTTTATGATATTATCAACCCGTAATATTGTATTTGCGAGGTTTTTTGCTTAAATAACAATTATGAGCTCAATTCCCCAATTACCCCATTAAGAAAGTGAGGTTTGATAACGCTGGTAAATTCATTTCTCAAGCTTTCAATATTATTATACATCGATTGACATTGAGATTGAACATCTCATACCATATATTCATACACAAAATGATATGGCTGAGTCGTTGCTTAAACACCTCTAACTCATTGCCCGACCATTACTAATGAGAACAAAACTCCCAATTTCTGCTTGGAGAATGTTATTTTACATACTGCAGCACTTAGGGGTGGAAAAAATACCTGCAGGATCCATCTCGTCCTGAAACCCGTCCTAAACTCATAAAAAATACTCGAACCCGCAGAGTTCGGGTTTGGGTTCGAGTTAGAGCCCAAAAAGGATGAGATCCGCGGGTTCGGGTTTCAGGAAGAGTTTTAATTATACAGAAACGGGTACCCCCAGGTACCCAAAATTTTGACAAAATTATGATTTTACCCTTATACCCTTTAAACCTAATATATTTATCTAATCCTAACCGAATAAAAGTTTCTCTGCAGCCGCCCACCCCATCTTTCTATCCCCTCATTCTCACTCTTTCGTTCTCTCGCTCATTATTTCTCATCTCCATCAATCTCTCTTATTCCTCTTCCATCTCCTCACCGCCGCATCATCATCGTCGCATCATCGCTGCCGCATCATCACCGCCACATCGTCTTATCTTCGTCACCTCCTTCAAGGTCTCACTGGTGTCGTTGTATCTATCCCTTCGATATATCATTCCTCTGTCTCTTCTATATCTCTTTCTTTTGGATCTCCTCAGAATCTCCTATGTCTTTATCTTTTCAACTTATCCTTCGTCTCGGTCTCTTCGACATCATTCCCGATGTTTTTCCTTTCTTTCCTTGTCCCGATAGGTACCCACGGGTTTCAAAGATTTTAGTCGATTTTTATGGGTACCCGATATTGGGGTACTCGTATAGTGCCGGTTCGAGTTCGAGTAGAGATTTTCATTACCCGTGCGAGACTAGTTCGAGTTCCAGTAGCCAAATTTTGGCGAGTACCCGCGGACGCCCACCTCTAGCAACACTAATTCAAAGCCAAGTGCTTATCGTAAATATTCTCCATTGAAATTACCAAATGGTCGGGAACCAAATATATCTCATATTCGAGAATTTGGTTGTATTGTATATGTTCTGATTGCTCATTTACAATAGACAAAAATGGACTAACAACAAATATTGAGAATTTATGTCGGATATAATCACCATCCATCATTAGATATCTTGAACCACAAACGGTGATATGTTCATACCTCGTTTTGCTGATTGTCATTTTAATGAAAATGAATTCTCAACATTAGGAGGAGGAATAAAACAAGCCCCACAAGATTTATTATGGAAAACTCAATCGATATTATATTTTGATACTCATACAAAACAATTCAATCTGAAAGTGTAAAAGATTATATATTTGCAAAATATTGCAAATCAACTACCAGATGAGTTCAATGATATAATACGGGCTACAAAATCATATATACCGGCTGCAAATGCACTTACTTATATAGAAATACCAATAGTTCATGTAGGTAAAAGAATTTCAAATGAGTTTTACAACACAGTTAAAGCATAGAAGACCAATTGGTTCTAAAGATAAAAATCCTCGAAAAAGAAAGAAGTTTGATCAATATATTGGTTCTGAGATAATTGAGAACATACCAAAAGAAACAAACGAGGCAATGATCTTGATAATGAAAGTGATGAAAATAATAATGAGTATACTTTCCATTAACTATATCTAAGATGAAAAGATCATAAGAAGAGATGAAATAAATGACAATGAATAAATATTCTCATTCTCTGTATCCAAGGAAATTGAAAATGATAATGAAGATTCAAAACCAATGTCAGTGTCATAATATCAAAAGAGACATGATAGGATAAAATGGAAAGAAGTTATGCAAATAGAATTAGACTCATTGAATAAAATGAAAAGTATTTGGACTCATCGTTCAAACTCCTAATGGTGTTAAATCAGTTGGATGCAAATAAGTTTTTAGGCGAAAAAGAAATGAAAATAATGAGGTCAAAAGATATAATACACGTCTTATTGCACAAGGGTTTTTCTAGATACTTGAAATTGATTATGAGGAAACATATTCCCCTGTTATGGATGCAATCACATTTAGATACTTGATGAGTTTATCTGCATCCAAAAACTTAGATATATACCTTATGGATGTGATTGCGATATATCTATATGGATATTTGGATAATGATATATACATGAAAATCCCTCAAGGATTAGGAATATGAGAAACATCAAACTCAAAGCCTAGAGAAATGTGTGCAATCAAATTGCAAAGATCTTTATATGGATTGAAATAATCTGAACGTATATGGTACAATCGTTTAAGTGAATATCTATTAAAAAGAGAATTTGTGAAAAATCTTATTTGTCTTTGTGTATTTATTCAATTGGGGTCTCAAAAGAGATTGAAAATGCTCGAAATTATTTGAAAGAGAAATTTGAAACGAAAGAACTTGGACAATCAAAGTTTTATCTTGGTTTACAGATGGAGCGTCTAAATAATGATATATTCGTACATCAATCGAATTATATAAAAAGAGTATTAAAAAGTCTTAACATGGATAAAGCAAATCCATTAAGCATTCCAATGGTATATAGATCTTTAAATGTTGAAAAATATCAATTTCATCTTTGTGAAGAAAATGAAAATATACTTGAACCAAAAGTATCATATATGACTGCGATATGGGCTATATTGTATCTAGCTTACTGCACTCGTCCTGATATATCATTTGCTACTAATCTTTTGTCACAATATAGTTCATCCCCTACACGTCGTTATTTGACATGAATTAAACATATCTTTCAATATTTACAAGAGACGATTGATCTAAGATTACTTTATCTCAGAGATTTCAAACATGAGTTGATCGGTTTTGCAGATGCATGTTATTTATCAGATCCTCATAAAGTTAGATCATAAACTAGATATGTTTTCACATTGGAGGTACGACTATATCATGGCGCTATCAGAAGCACACATTAGTTGCAACATCTTCAAATGACACCGAAATCATTCCACTCTATGAAGCAACTAGAGATGTGTGTGGCTCAAGGTTATAACCCGACATATACAAGAAATATATAGATTATCAGATAACATCGATCCAACAATATTATATGAAGATAATGTAGCACGTGTCCCCCAAACAATAGAAGGATACATCAAAAGCGATAGAATGAAACATATCCCTCCAAATTTTTCTCATATACCCAAGAGCTTAAGAAGAAGAAATAAGTTGATATCCGTTACATCGTATCAAACGAAAATGTAGTTGATCTATTTACAAAGGCACCCGCACTTCAACATTGAGAAAAACACATTTATAACATTGTTATGTGTCACCTTCGAAGCTTATTAAGAAACAAAGGGTTGACAAATCGAGCAGTAGTTTTTTATGAATGGACTATTTTTTCCTATCATGGTTTTATCCCAAAGGAATTTTCTATAAAAATTTTAACGCGATAGTCAATAGACATTGAATGAAGAATATTATAACTATAATACTTATAATTATATAAAATTGTGAATGTCTGATCTTACAATTGAAGAATCATATTTGAATTATGATTTCCTAATTTAAAAATCATATATTTTTCTCTATAAATAGACAATACAACAATTTAATTAAATACACAATTTATAAATTTCAAAACTCTTCTTATTATCCCATACTAGAAAAAGAACCCGCGCAATACGCGGGATATTAAAAATTTACAAATATACAATAAAATTAATCTATTAAAAATAAATTGATATATTATAAATATTAAAAATATTAGTTCATGGCATTGCGTATATTTATTTTATCGAATAATAGATAATATATCCTAATAAAAAAATATAAGAATGTTATAACATAAAATTGATCTATCTTAATTAATTAATTATTATAATACTTTTTCTATATCTCAAAATCATATAAAAACAAAATAATTAAATCAATTCACTCATAGTTAGAGTGAAAAAAATTAAAAACATGTAACCTATATAATATATTATTATATGGTGATACATAGCATTTGGTGTTTATAGATTATAATTTTATTTAACTTTGCAATCTTTATTTTTATCTTCCAATTTCTTTTTTTTTTCAAATTTTTTGTGCATTTTATTTTAATATTTATGTTTATTGTACAATATAAAATATAATAAAAATGAAATCAAAATTCCATCATGTTTTTGGTATGAGAATGACAAAGAAATTTCAAAGGATTTATCGTATCATCCACATGAACAAATGAATTGTTTCTTCTTCTATCTTCATCTTCCTCTTCCATCCTCTCCTATCATTTCACCGAAAACATACCTCATTAGCATAGTTAATTAGTTCATATTTATAATTTACTCGTCTTTTATTATTCGTTATATTCACATCTTATAAACTCATATGAGATGTTATAGACTTGATGTTGTTCATTTCTTTCCACTCCAGTCTCTTCTTAACAACTTGAAAAACAAATTATGTACCATATAAAATCATAATTCTTAGTATCACATACAAAAAGTTTGAATCAAGAATAATTTTATATCGAGTAACCTTTATTATTCTACTTTTACGCATGGTGATTCTATGTTCAATCGAACTTTTATCTCTACTTATTTAAAGAGCCAAAAAAACACCTTTATACTCATTTTTGTTCGGATTTATGTCACATCCAATCATTTTGGATAATAAGCGAATGAGAATTTCTCCAAACCATGATCTGCATAAGATATGATGATGGTGTTCGATGATAAAACATCATTTGATGTGATACACATGATAATAGTTGTTGGTTTATCATGGAGGAATCACAATATCAACAAAGTAACATATGAAAATAGTTTTAGTGCGGTCCCGATCCATTTTCAGTGAACATACACCATCTATTTAGTTGATATTTATATAGTAATAGAACCCGCTCGATGCGCGGAGTTTTATCAATTTTTAATTATACAATTGGAATTTATATATCACAAATGGATCATTATAGAAAAAGACAAAAAATTAAATATGATGATATATTTTCTATATCATTTTACCAAAAAATAGATAATATATTTAAATTTTTGTTTAAAATCATCAAAAGATTGGTATGATCTAATTATTATAACTCAATTATATATGATAGTGATATCAATGTTATATAAAAAAAATATGTGATTTTTAAAACAAAAAATTTTTAGATATAATATAATAGAATTACTAAGAACTTTTAGTCTCCAATATTTTTCATATTTTTATAACAAACTTTCATCTAAGTACGTGAATTTATTATATAATTACACATCAAATAAAATTTTGAAATATTAATCTATTTCATAGAATTCGTGAATAAAAAAAGGTATATGGATTTATACCTTATATATATATATTTATTTATCTCTATTTTATTTATTTGTCTCATTTTATCAATTTCCAAAATTTTTTTAATTTCTTATAATCAAACTTTCATGTAAATATACTGTTAATTTTTATTCACATAAATACGTAAATTTGTTATATTTTACATATAAAATTTAAAATTTGAAAAATTAAAATATTTTGTACGCGCAACAACAATTTACGTAACTGCGTAATCATAGCTTATGTGAATGAAGAAGGCTTTACCGTCTCTGAGGTACGCAATACGTAAATTTGTACATAAATACATAAACTTGTTATATTTTACATATAAAATTTAAAATTTGAAAATTTAAAATATTTTGTAGTATGTATAATTTTATTTGAAATAAATATAATAAAATATTGTCTAAATTAATATAAATATTTTTTGTTTCTTTAGAATATTAGTATTACTAATATATAATTTATTTAAAGTAATTTATGAATGATAATTAATGTAGAATAAAAAAATAAAATAAAATAATTATAGGATGATGAGGTGGCTTTATGAGAGTTGAGAAATTTTACAACTTTTTATGTATAGATTTTTAAAACAAAAAATTTTTAGATATAATATAATAGAATTACTAAGAACTTTTAGTCTCCAATATTTTTCATATTTTTATAACAAACTTTCATCTAAGTACGTGAATTTATTATATAATTACACATCAAATAAAAATTTTGAAATATTAATATATTTCATAGAATTCGTGAATAAGAAAAGGTATATGGATTTATACCTTATATATATTTATCTCTATTTTATTTATTTGTCTCATTTTATCAAATTTCAAAATTTTTTCAATTTCTTACAATCAAACTTTCATGTAAATATACTATTAATTTTTATTCACATAAATACGTAAATTTGTTATATTTTACATATAAAATTTAAAATTTGAAAAATTAAAATATTTTGTACGCGCAACAACAATTTACGTAACTGCGTAATCATAACTTATGTGAATGAAGAAGGCTGTGCCGTCTCTGAGATACGCAATAAGTAAATTTGTATATAAATACGTAAATTTGTTATATTTTACATATAAAATTTAAAATTTGAAAATTTAAAATATTTTGTAGTATGTATAATTTTATTTGAAATAAATATATAATAAAATATTTTCTAAATTAATATAAATATTTTGTGTTTCTTTAGAATATTAATATTACTAATATATAATTTATTTAAAGTAATTTATGAATGATAATTAATGTAGAATAAAAAATAAAATAAAATAATTATAGGACGATGAGGTGGTTTTATCAGAGTTGAGAGATTTTGCAACTTTTTATATATAGATTTATAATATTAGTATTATTAATATATAATTTATTTAAAATAATTTATTAATGGTAATTACTGTAAAATAAAAAAGTAAAATAAAATAATTATAGGACGATGAACTGACTTTATAAGAGTTGAGAGATATTTATTAATTTACTGTAAAATAAAAAAGTAAAATAAAATAATTATAGGACGATGAACTGACTTTATAAGAGTTGAGAGATTTAGCAACTTTTTATATATAGATTTATTAATGATAATTAATGTAAAATAAAAGAAATAAAATAAAATAATTACAGGATGAGATTTATTAACTTTTTATATATAGATTTAGAATATTAGTATTACTAATATATAATTTATTTAAAGTAATTTATTAATGATAATTAATGTAGAATAAAAAATAAAATAAAATAATTATAGGATGATGAGTTGATTTTATAAGAGTTGAGAGATTTAACAACTTTTTTTATATATAGATTTATTAATAGTAATTAATGTAGAATAAAAAAATAAAATAAAATAATTACATGATGATGATGAGTTGCCTTTATGAAAGTTGAGATTTAACAATTTTTTATATATAGATTCCCACCTCATACCATCGTATTCAAATTTTAATTTTTTTTTCTATCTTTTGATATATATACATATTATATATATGTATCATAAAATATATTTATAATCCATATGCTCATATGTAATTATATAACATATATCTATATCTATAATATATATCTATATATATATACATTTCCAATCATAGTATTGTAATTAATTTTCAACAAAAATTGTATGTTACATGGTAAGCAAAAGTGTGTATGCACAGATCCTAACTAGTGGATGAGAATACTAATTCTATCTTCGATTGCTCTGAGACAACAAAACAGAAAAAACATGGAAGGATTCATATCTCAAGACATTAAAAAAATTCAAAATTGAAAGCAGAAAAGAAAAAAAAAACTTAATCTTTAACAATGAAACTCTCACTCCCTCTCCATAGCTCTATCCCTTCCTCAATTCCAATCCCATCAAGTACGATCTTTTCACTCTTCCTCTGTATATTTATGTTATGTACGCTTCTGTACATGTACGATTTCATGTGGGTTTGTCTCAAAAATCCAGAAATGGGAATAACGGCAATCATTCATTTCTTTGTTTCTAGGGTTCTTCGAATTGGCAGTAAAAAATGAATCTTGTAAGAACTTAGATGTCTCACCGTCTCGGTCCTCTTTGCAATTTCCCGGCGAAAGGGTTAAACCGGAGGTGGTTGTTCCGACTCCGGTGAGCGACGGCGGAAGAAGGGCTTTACTTGGGTGTTTACTCTCCGCCGGTTTGAATCTTAAAAAATCTGACTTTTTTCTTGGCTATATTAAAAAATGGAGCCTTTTTCTTTTATATTCTCGCTGTATTTAAAATTGCTTGTGTATAATATTAATACAAAATACAAAAGATGAGTACATTGATAATTTCATAATCACCTGATGGATAATATTGATCTTGAATCTTGTGGTGTGAATCTGCAGCTGCTGGGGCTTGGATAATGGATGCAGCTGAGGCTGTGAGCACCAGCAGAAGAGCTGTATGTACATATATATATATATATATATATATACATATATGTATATTTCTCGGTTCTTAATTCTGGTTTTTCACTTGTCAATTCAATGGTGCAGCTAAGAGCATCAAAAATACCAGAGAGTGATTTCACTTTGCTTCCCAATGGTCTCAAGTAATTGCATCTCTCATTCCATTATTGTTATGTTTTCCGACATAAGAACCTATGATCTTATGATCATAATTCTTGTTATGATCTTATGATTATTGTTATTGTGATTATTGTTATGATCTTATGATTATTGTTATGACATAAGTAATTTAAGTACTATGATCATAATTCTGTTATGACTTTTAGGTACTATGATCTGAAGGTTGGAAATGGAGCAGAGGCCGTGAAAGGATCTCGGGTTGCAGTACGGTTGTGATGATTTCTGGTTAACTTTCGTTACGTGATTAATGTTTCCGCAGCTTCAAAACAATATTTTTCGAATGGAAATTTGTTATTGGGGGCAATTTTGCAGGTTCATTATGTTGCAAAATGGAAAGGAATCACATTCATGACTAGTCGGCAAGGGCTTGGTGTTGGTGGTGGAACGGTAAATTGATCTCACGAGAATCATTTTCGTAGTAACTAATAAGCGAAACGCTCTAACGGTAAAGTTTGAATGCAGCCTTATGGGTTTGACATTGGACAATCAGATAAAGGGAATGTTCTCAAAGGGCTTGATCTTGGTGTCGAAGGGATGCGTGTTGGTGGTCAGGTTTGTTCTCAAAACATTGTTTACACACAAATTAGGGTTTTAGGGCTTGGCTGGTGGAAACACAACGTTTACGGTTGCGTTTGGCGGTGTTTCTATTAGCGATTGACAGCGTTTTATTTCATTTTGTCAAAATGGTGGAATCGCTGCGTTTGCGAGCTAGTGCGACTAGAAGCGAATGATAGAAAATTGTTATGATTGCGTTTTAAACAAAATTACCAAAATAGACATTATTAAGAAAAAGATTTATTTGATTTTTTTTTTTGTTTAGCGCATACTTTTTAATTATAAATTTTAAATATTTGAAATAAATTAAAAAAATTATAAAAATATTTAAATATACAATATATATATATGCATATATATATTTACGATTAATATAAATTATAATAGAAAGAGAGAAAAGATAAGGGAAATACACGAGGCTATTTTGGTAATTTTATTCAAAATGAACCAAAACGCAAACGTAACGCAATTTCGATGCGTTTTCGGGCGATGCGACTCCACCAATCAGTTTTAATGTCGCCTGGAGTCGTTAGAAAACGCAGTCACCACGTTTGTGTTTGACTGCGACTCCACCAGTCAGGGCTTTAATCAATGACGCATTTATTTACGAATCTGAACATGTAAATGAAGAGATTGTTGATTGTTCCGCCGGAGTTGGCTTACGGGAAAAAGGGAGTTCAAGAGATCCCTCCAAACGCAACGATAGAGGTAAAAAATGAATCTACATTGTGAAATTGAATCTGTTCAAAGATTTCATATCATACGTTACCCTTTGCAGATAGACGTCGAACTATTATCAATCAAACAAAGTCCATTCGGGTATGTTGTGATTACATTCGTATCTTTAGGTTTCATCGATAAAAACCATATTCGGATTCCAGTCCTTGTTGATAGAGTAGGTTTCATCAATTGTTTAAAGCCTTTTCCTTTTTCTTAACGAGTGCAGGACGCCGGTGAAAATCGTTGAAGGCTAAGGATAATGTGAAATGAAGAAGATATAAAGAATGTATCTATGGATCGATTTCTGAATTATGCATTAAAGATCTGAAGTTACCATGTTGTAATTGTAAGTCAAGCTGTTCATATTCTAAACTCTTCAATTCCTTCATTGCTCATGCTTCATCTCAATCATGAACTGCTCTTTCTCCTCTTGATCAGTGTCTTGTTCAATATTATATAAAAATTTATAATTCATGTTCTAGTTAAAGTAATAGAGAATATAGTATAAAAAAATATCAAATTATTTTATTTTAGCTTATAAAATATGAATTATTATTTTTAATCTAAAAACTCAATTTTTTTCCCTAAAAACATTAACTTTAGGATTATAGTATAGAAAATACCAAACTTTTTAATTTTTGCCTATAAAACACAAATTATTACTTTAAACCTTAAAATTTTGAATTTTTACATTTTGTCTAGAAAACACAAACTTATCAAATTAATCATATCCATACACAAACAAAAACACTAAATCATATTTTAACTCTTTGAATTTTAAGTGTTTTCTAAAAAATACAAATTTATCAAATTAATCATATCTTAAATATAGTGTTTTTAAGGCAAAAGAAAAAATATAAATTTGGATTTTTTTAAATTGAAGATAATAATTCATGTTTTATAAACTAAAATAAAATGGTTGGATATTTTTTATGCTATATTCTCAAAATAATATAATACAACATAACACTTTTTTTCATGTTTAAACTCAACTCTATAACGTGGTTTAAACTCAATTCCAATGGGTGATAATCATAATATGAGATATCCATCATCTTGAGATCCATTTAATTAATATTAAAAACTAATTTAAAAATTTAGAATTGTTCAATATTATATATAATCTTTTTCAAAATTTGATGATCTCTACTTCTTGATCTTCTAGATATCGCCATTGACAAAATGTTGATTCCACGATCAAGTATCGAAAAACAATATTGTCAAGTCATCCAAAATGTTTTCCAACAAGTATCTCGATGAACTATCGTATTTTCTGGGCATTAAAACCACATGTTCCTCTACGATGATTCACTTGTCTAAGAAGAAATACATCACAATACGCCAAACCCATTCCTACTTTTATGGTATTCTCCACTCTTCTTTCTATATGACACACTACTACCGAATGCGACGAAATGTCGGGTTCTAGTTGGCAATCTCTAATACTTCGACTCTCATGCATCAACAAATGAGCATTGTAAAAACGTCAAATGGGTTTTTTGAAATCTAATCGAAACTCGTGATGTTGAGGTCATCTACAAAGCCAACAAGCAATCAATGTAGATTGGGTTGGTGGTTGAGATAATTGGACATCCACCGATGCATATATTGTATATATTAGCTTTCACCCCAATCTCATTGTCGTCTAAGAAAATTAAACTCTTGCTAGAAGTTGAATACCGATTGCATATATTGTGACAACGTTGGGGCCATCTAACTCAATACCAACCCTGTTTTTCATTCACACGTAAAACACTTGGCGTTGGATTATTACTTCATTTGACAAGTATAAGATGATACTCTCTAAATCATACATGCTCGATCCATGGATCAATTGACGGATCTACTTACAAAGCCTTTAACACGCTCTATGTTTGATAATTGCTCCATCTTGCAAGGCATGTAAACAATAAATGTCTTAGGAGATATGTTAATATCTCCGAAAATATGAATTATTAATTTTTTAGAGATATTTGAAGTTTTTTAATATGATAAATTTTAAGAATATTCAAGCTGTTTGGTTGACATACATCTTATATTATGGGCATGTTTTAGAACATTAAGGTATTGTCTTCCCTGTTCACTAAACAACAAAAACTATATCAAATCAGAGGATCATAACTGTTTCATCAATCTTTAGAATAAGATTTAACAGGTTTACGTATGAACTTGATTCAGATCAGGAGAAGCTTACCAAAAGGGTATTCCAAAAGTTTTAATTCAGTGATTGAATGCTGGTGAAGCCAATGGATTTGCTGGTGTCTTTGCTTGACCACTTTTCGCATTCACCGTTCCTTGACCTGTCGAGTTCCTTGCATTTGCTGCTTCCGTTGCCATTATCGATTTCTTTACCTTCCAAATCCGAGAGGGCAAAAGCAAATTCAAGAACAAGATACGAATATCCCCGAGGATACAAATAAACCATTCAACAAACACAATCGCTTGTTCTTGGTTGCATATTCTAATAGCTATGGATGTCTATTTCTGAAAAGATATTATTCCAGAAACTTACAGCTGCGAGACGCTCTTTGTGAATGTCGGTCGTTAGCTGCAAAACATTATAAAAGAAAACAAGCAAATAAGTTAAGGAATGGAGTGCAAAAATCAAGACAACTTGACGTTATGTTAAAACGATATATAAGAAGCATTCTTACTGGTTTTCGAAATGTCTTGATCTCATCACCGCAAAAACCAGGGGGCCTGATGTTCCAGTTTCTTTCTACAACAGGGAGTGGAAATACAAAGAAGAAAATTAACCACTGAGTTGCTAAAAGAAATGAGATGGAAAAGGACGGGTAATGTATAACTACACGAACCGACATGCAGCAGTATATCCTTAGCCTCTAGAGTATCTGATTTGCGATGTTTGGCTAATGAACAACCAAATGTTGTGATCTGACGGGAGGAAAAAGAGAAAACACAAAGAGCATATAGATATAATCACTATATGAGACAGAAGAAGCTATTAAATTCTGCCCACAACAGTCAAGTGGCTTGAGCTACTCACCGATTCCACAAAGTCTTCCGCAATATCAGCAAGGATGTCTTCTACTTCTGGGTCCAACTTCTCCGAGGGGTCAATCTGTGGATAGTAAACGATATTTTTTCAAAGAAATCAACAAACAACATGCAGAGAGCTCAAGTGCGAAAGCATCTAAGCTTCACATGTGATTCACCATATCAGCAAAAATCAATCAATACTTTGAAGAGGTGATTAGATTTTTCAAAGATACCGAATGAAAAGAGACGAAACTAATCTGTTCCAGGGCAAAATTTTAACATGAGCCATTCAAAGCTGAGAATACCTGCTGAATTAGTTCACGGATGCTTCTTTTACCCAGGATACGATTGCCAGACTCCTCATTCTCTCCTGAGACTGTTTTACCTTCGGTTCCTGTTTGAGACACAGTAGGCTGTGGTGCTGTTGCTAGAGAGGAGGATTTTTGATTCACCAACCCCTGAGCCCTGGTGAGTTGATGCGGATGAGATAAAGGCTGCTGTCCCGATCTTAAAGCTTGAAGTTGGTCTTGAGGATGATGTTGTTGTAATGATTGTTGTTGCTGAGGCTGTGAAGTTATTGGTGTTGAAGGATGTTGTTGTGGCTGTTGCTGAGGAATATTTGATCTTTGTTGCAAGGAAGGAGAACTAACTTGCGGCCTATATGAAGGGGGTGGCAGAGGCGGTTTCCCTTGTGCTGAAGATGATAGCCAAGGTTGATTGAGGGATTGCATGCTTTGCGACGTACTCGTAGATTGAATACCAGGAGAAGCTCTCATAAGGCTGTGTCCTTGAAAATTCTGCAGGAAACAGATCAAATACAATTGAGACTTCTGAGGCAAAGTTTCAATACTATCCACAAACAGCAGTAATTTCAAGAAACAGAAAATCAATCAATCTTCCCACCAGTTCACTATCATTTCACAATAGTGTCATATTCACTAAGTCTGAAGCATCCTTATGAATAATTAATGGTTGCCAAAACTTCACATTTCCATCAGAGAAGCTATCTTCCATGTGGTCCAGTGATGAAGCTTTACAAGCTAATGCAATGAATCAAGATTCAAAGTTTATAACGAGTTTATGAACCCAATGCCTGGTCAATCCCTCACAGACGTCTGGCTAATCTTTCTCATGTTTCATTCCAATTCTAACAAGTATATGCCCATGTCACTGTTACATGAAAATAGGCAATGACGCGAAATTACGGAATTCTTAACACACCCACAGAACAATAAGCACACAAACTCCTCTTGATACTAACTTGGGCAATTGGAGATTGGCTACTTGGGGAGGAAGCTGGTCTTAGAGACGTCTGAGCTGGTCTCTGCGGGTGCTGGGAACCGGACATTCCACTCGGCCGCACTTGAGAACCCGACCCAAGCGTCCCCATCATCCCAATTCCCTGCGTTCCTTGCATCGACCTCACCTGATAGACCAAAGAAGACATTCCACAATCCATAAAACACGCCAAGGAAAAAAACGAATATTTGACATGAAGTTCTGCATCTCAATGCTCAAGTTCTCTTTTTGTTTCCCAGTCTTTTGAGCTCTACTTAACAATGGACAAACACAACCATCTGAAATGTAGCACACAGAGCAAAATTCACCTGAGAAACATTTGAATTAGAGGCCACCTCGGACACCCCGACTGTTCCACGGCCCAATCCACCAAATTGTTGCCCAAAAGATCCGGAAAAAGCAGAAGGCTGAGACGGAGAAGGAGACGGGGGAGAAGGACCCGAAAGGGAAGACGCCGGCACGCCAAGCGCCATCCCGCCTCGTTGCGGCGCCGAAACAGCTAAGGACGAAGAAGAAGAGGCCGGAACAGAAGATGACAATAATGGCGACGATGTCGTGGGGAAGTGAGTGAACGTGGAGTGCTGTTGCCATGGTCTCGAATACGTCGTTTGAGGAGGCCGCACCAGAGATTGAGGGAGCTGTTGCTGCTGCTGAGGCGACGGCGAGGTCACCGGGCGTGGGAATTGCGTCGGATTAGGGTTTGAAGTAAACGACGGAGACCGCGGAGGAGCAACGGAGGAAGGGATTGAGGACGCGATGGAAGAACTCGGAGCAGTGGGCGGTGGTTGTTGCAGCTGAGGAGACTGCGAAACCGTATCCGCTGGGTGTGACGGCGGTTCCGACGGCTGAGACCCCGGGATCGGAGTTTGCTCTGGCTGCTCCATCGAGGCTACGAAATGTGGAGGGAACGGAGATCGGGGCTTTGTAGTTTATAGCCGAAGGGGGAAAT
>CM071871.1:39651143-39704610 GCA_036759665.1 Gynandropsis gynandra | reverse complement strand
GCTCGGTTTAGGAGATTTCGCTGATAACCGGACCGGTATGATTAGGACAAACATATAATATATTTTTAATTGGAGGACTAAAATATAAATAACTAACATATTAACCTTCATTTTTCTTCCTTATTCTCCCAAACGCCGACTGCCGATTTGAAAAGAAACACCATTTACTCAACCCTTAGATCCCAGCCGTCGGAAGCCGGTGCAGCCTGCTCGTTCGTCCGGTGCAGCCTGCTCGTTCGTCCGGTTACTCGACCCGTGCCCTCCCCTACTCGCTAGTCATTTGTCTTTCTCGTACATTGGTAATCTCTCTCTCTCAATCGCCACCGGAACCTACCTAACTGTCTCTGTTATCGACGAATTTTCCGGCGTTACCGTTGCTGTGAATCCGGTCCGTATCTGACCTGTTTCGAAGTCTACTCAAAAAGTTTGAACTACGGTGAAGCTTACCTGTGTGAACTGTAATCGATCTAGCAAGGTCCACAATTTTGAACCCTAAGGGTAAGCAATTTTCTCCTGTGGTTTGTCAATTTTGCTTGTTTCCTCTGTGGTTTTGTGCTGTAATGTAATCATTTATTTGGTTTCTGGTTGATTGTATGTCTAGTTGTCGTTTGAAACGAGACCACAAAACATGATTTTAGTGACAGAAGTTTAGGTACTCTTGAATAGGTTTTGGTAAAAAAAAAATTTGAATTTTTGGGTTAACTGCAGATTGTAGAGATGGCTCGGAGGCCAACAGGGTGTAGGAGATTGAAAAAACATTCACCTTTAGCATTTTCACCATTTATGCGTTCATTAGCATTAGCTTCAACGGCTAGACCTAAATTGCCATATCCTAAAGCTTCTAAAAGTTCTGAAAAGAAGCCCCTTGGTAAGCGGCGGTCTTACCTGGCAAATTTTCCGCCATTGAACTGAGTTTCATGACTACGAGTTACTCACAGTCTCTTTTAAGTTTGCAGAAAAAGAGTTTCCAAATTCATCTAAAACAATGAAGAATGAACATTTGTCAGAATCTGATGAAGAAGATTTTCAGGTAAGCTAGACAATGATGATTACTTCACATTGATTTCACTATTTTCTTTGTCATCTTCTCATTTTATAATCATCCTTGCTTCTCTTGTGAACCTTGAAGGGAGTTGTCCAAGCAGATTTTGAGTTTTTTGACCCGAAATCTCAAGACTTTCATGGAGTTAAGATCCTCCTGCAAAACTATCTTGATGATAAGGAATGGGATTTGAGCGGTTTTGTTGATATAATATTAGAACAAACAACGGTTGGAACAGTGGTCAAAGTAGCAGATGACGAAGATGAAGGGCTGTTTGCCGTGGTCACTGCCCTCAACTTGGCTAGATATAAGGCAAGTGACCTAAGGTTTGACATTGACTTAAGGCCCGACTGGTGGAGTCGCAGCCAAACACAAATGCGGCGACTGCGTTTTCTGGCGATTCCGGGCGACATTAAAACCGACTGGTGGAGTCGCAGTCGCCCGCAAATGCCACGAACGTGAAATTTAAAAATCCAGAATTATATTGCGTTACGTTTGCGTTTTGGTTAAAATTACCAAAATACCCTCGTATTTAAATATTTTTAAAATTTTTAAATTTATTTCAAATATTTAAAAATTATAATTAAAAATATACACTAAAAAAATTTAAATAAATTCTTTTCTTAATAATTGTCTATTTTGGTAATTTTGTTCAGAACACAGTCCCAACAGTTTTCTACCATTCGCTTTTAGTCGCATTCGCTCGCAAACGTATCAATTCTACCATTCAGACAAAATGAAACAAAACGCCACCAATTGCTGATAGAATCGCTGTCAAGCGCAAACGCTGCGTTTCCACCAGTCAAACCCTTAATTTTGTTTTTCTTTGTGCTTAAGATGAACATCTGAGTTATATGCTTTCTTTGATATATGATTTTGGTATTACCAGGATAACAAATGTGTGACTGAAGTAAAGAACTATCTTCTCGACGTGTGTGCAAAGAAGAATATATTAACTGATCTAAAACTGTTCTTGGAGGAAAAGTCACAAGATGTTGGTTTGTTAGTCTCTCAAAGAGTGATGAATCTTCCTCCACAACTCTTGCCTCCACTATATGATGGCTTATTTGACGAAATCTCATGGGCTATCGAAGACGAGGTTAGATCATTAAAAATGTATTTTCGATAGATAGCTTCTTATGTTATGATTCACAAACCAAATAGGAAATCACATATGGGTTGAAATAGTCTTTAATGTGGGCTTTATTGAGTTATAGTTCTTATCAAGTGGTATCAGATCTTTGGGCGAATAGCGTCGTGGATATCGCTTTTTGAAGGAGACGATAATTTTATGATTCACGAGCCAAATTGGGAGTCCCACATGGGTTGAAATAGTCTTTAATGTGGGCTTTATTGAGTTATAGTTCTTATCAAGTGGTATCGGATCTTTGGGCGAATAACGTCGTGGATATCGCTCTTTGAAGGAGACGATAATTTTATGATTCACGAGCCAAATTTGGAGTCCCGCATGGGTTGAAATAGAGTCTAAATGTGATCTTTATAAGGACTTTTAGGCGCCCTCTCCCATAAATTAGTTTTTACTTAATCAAATGTTTTGTGTTTGCTGTATGAAGCCAACGGAAGATCTCCGGAAATCTTTCTGCTTCAAGTCATATCTTATGGTGACCAGAATTTACAAGGTATAGTTTTGTTTTGACGATTTTTTTCGTTTATTGAATATACTCGCTCGAATGAACTGCTGATTTTGTTTATAGTTGAAAAAAACCGATAAGAGAAAGAGGTCTCGTGATGAAGACGATGAAGAAACAATATTCTTGAAGCCCGAAGATGAAATCTTTCTTGAGGTACCAATCCTCTTGCAACGATATTTTCCGCTTTTTTCTTTTCTCGTTGTTTCTTCTCAATATTATCGATTAAACCCGTTTCAGCTTAGCTCGTGGTCCTTCACATTCCCTTTACGTACTCAGCTCATTACTTCTCAAGAGGTAAGTTTTCGCTTCGAGTTATATTAGTTCTTTCAGTTGATTCTAATCCATTGAAAACCGATCTAAGATTTATCATTTTTCGTATCGTTTCAATGATGATTCTTACAGCTGAGAAATTACCAGTTGACGGGTTTAGTGATGGCAGTAGAGGCAAACAAGATCCCAGAATTCAGACAAAAGTTGAAGTCTATGGTCGACCAATAGTTGCTAATTCATCTGTTTACGATTCAACGAGACAAGACATTGATGATCTGTGCAACCAAATTTTGACGAGTATTTATAAATTAGTATCTTTTAATTTTTGTTAAATTTTTTAATAAAATATTTAAGATGGCTTTTGTTACGGAAATATAGCATAAAAAAATATCAAATTATTTTATTTTAGTTTATAAAACATGAATTATTATTTTTATTTTAAAAAAATCCAATTTTTTTTACTTTAAAAACATTAACTATAGAAATATAATGTAGATAATACTAAACTTTTAACTTTTGACTATAAAACACAAATTATTAATTTGAATCTAAAAAAATTGAATTTTTACATTCTGTCTAAAAAACACAAACTTATCAAATTAATCATTTCCATACACAAATAAAAACATTAAATCATATATTAACTCTTTGAATTTTTAAGTATTGTCTAAACACACACAAATTTATCAAATTAATCATATCTAATGTTTTTAAGACTAAAAATATAAATTTTAATTTTTAGATTAAAATAATAATTTGTTTTATAGATTAAAATAAAATAGTTAGATATTTGTTATGCTATATTCTCTTTGTTCTATTTTCCTCGATCAAATTTGATTTGTCTAATTGTTACATAACATCTAAAATTTGTCAAAAGTTGGTTAGATTGTTGTTATCTTTAAAATTTAATCAATTAAAGTTTTAAAGGATATATAGATTTAGAATTGATTGGTGTTAGTTTGTGGATTTACGTGTGCTCGAATTTCTTCTAGGACATTCATAATATATGGTTTTCTAATCATCAAAGTTCAAAATATTCAAAGTTACTCGGCGGATTCTTATCCAATTACAATTATTAATACAATTCAATATAAGAATAGGACAAACAAATTCTAATAGACATATTCTGTGAATGTATATATTAGTGGCGCAAGAGGACAAAATATCAATAATGGTTTGCCTGCTATCCTCGAAAACCTAATAATAAAAAATAGAGAAAAGATAAATGTGTATTTATTTTTTGTTTGTAAAAATATATGTGGATTGAATTTTTTTCGAAATAAAATCTATTTTAAAGTTGAGAGCAAGAAACGAGAGGCGATTTCAAAGTTTCGCGCGATTTCGAACAGTTTTTGAGCGATTTCGAACAGTTTTTGAGCGATTTCGAGCGATTTTCAAATATTTTAGGACATGTTCAAATGATTTCGAGTGATTTTCGAGAATCGCAACGGTCACATAGTTCGCATGGATCGCTTGGATAACAAGGATCGCAAGGGTTGCATGTGTTAGATCTCTTATCTACGATGGCGAGTCGTTGCTCTGATCTAAGATGATGATCGTCCGCGGATATACCAGAGGAAACTCTGGTGAATGGATCATCCGGGCTGCAGTCGTTGGATGTGGAAAGGCGGTTTGACGATGGTTGCGGCAAAGCAATATGGCATCAACAAAAGTTGAGTTTGGACTAATTAAATAAATGGTTCTTAGAAACAATAATGATAATTTAGGAAATTAAAGAGAAATTAATGAGAAAAAATTGACAAAAAACTCAAGAAATATACAAAAAAGAAAAAGAATTTTAGAAAAAAGTTTTGTTTAGGATTATTGCAGTTGTAAAATATCTTGCAAAACACAACTTAGCATTTCGTGGAAAAAAATGAAAGACTTTATCAAAATAATAATGAGAACTTTTTAGGACTTATAGAGATGTTAGCAGTGTTTGATCCAGTGATGCAAGGACATGTTAACCGTATTCACAGCAGTATTAGTAGTCATCAACATTATCTTAGTCATAATATTCAAAATGAATTGATACTTTTGATTGCTTCGAAAATTAAATCTAAAATCATCACAAAAGTAAAAGAAGCAAAGTATTTTCCTGTAATACTGGACTGTACTCCAGATGCAAGTCATCAAGAACAAATGTCCTTAATCCTAAGGTGCATCGATTGTACTTCAGATTCTTTTAAATTAGAAGAATTTTTTTATTAAATTCTTGAAAGTTGATGATACAACTGGCCAAGGACTATTTGAAGTGTTACAAGAAGTGTTAAAATCCTTAGATCTTGATATTGATAATGTGAGAGGTCAAGGATATGATAACGGATCTAACATGAAAGGAAAAAACCAAGGTGTACAAAGAAAACTTCTAGATATAAATCCTAGAGCATTTTATACTCCATGTGGTTGTCATAGTTTGAATTTATTTCTATGTGATATATCAAACACTTCTATAAAAGCAAGAGATTTCTTTGGAGTAGTTCAACGTTTGTATATATTATTTGCTAATTCTACAAAGAGATGGAATATTTTGAAAGAAAATATGAAAGGGTTAACTCTAAAAGCATTATCAACGACAAGATGGGAAAGTCGCGTTGAAAGTATCAAAGCTATAAGATTTCAAATAGTTGAATTACGAGAAGCTTTACTACAAGTAGCAGATACTGATAACGATGCTTAAATACAAAGTGAAGCTAATTCATTAGCTATAAATGAATTAAGTAGTTTTGAGTTTTTATTATCTACGGTTATTTGGTTTGATATATTGCATGCGGTGAATTTGGTTAGTAAACAGTTACAGTCACAAGATATGTTATTAGATGTTGCTATGGTTCAGATACAAAGGTTGGCTTCATACTTTAGAAATTATAGAGAAACAGGATTTGCTAGTGCAGTGATTACTGCGAAAGAAATTGCACTTGAAATTGATATTGATCCTGTATTTTATCCAAAACGTGTGATACGTAGAAAAAAACATTATGATGAGATTGATAGTCATGAAATAACATTGTCTCTAGAAGAAACCTTTAGGATTGAGTATTTCATATGTATATCTGATCAAGCTATTGCTTCTTTGGATAAAAGATTTGAACAATATAATTTCTATGATAATATCTTCGATTTTATGTTAAACTCAACTAAGCTACTATCATTTAATGATATAGACCTTAAATTTCATTGTAATAATCTTGAAAATTCTCTTAAAAAGGATAATTTATTAGATATCAATGGATATGAGCTTTTTGTTGAGTTAAAGTTACTTAGAGAATTTTTACCAAATGAAAAGATAGGAACAATTGCTTTATTAGAATTATTGAAACGGTATAATTGTCTTCCGAATGCAATAATTGCGTATAGAATCTTATTGACTATTCCAATTACAGTTGCTTCTGCAGAAAGAAGTTTTTCGAAGCTCAAATTATTAAAGTCGTACTTGCGAACCACTATGTCACAAGAAAGATTGAATGGATTAGCTTTGATGGCAATTGAAAGCAGTCTCGTAGAAGATTTAGATATGGAAAGCTTGATCGACTGTTTCGTTTCAAACATGCAAATAGAATAGCTCTTTTCAAATGAATGTTGTAAATATTTATTGCATGTAAAGGAAATTTTTTAGCATCGAATATTTTGTTTTAAAAGGGCCTATTTTAATTTTATTGCACAAGGTCTCTTCTCTAGTTGAGCCGACCCTGGTAGTGATGATAAGTACCGATTAAGGGTTTGTTCTGTCTTCTCCATAGCTTTGAGATGCATAGAGAAGATGCCTCCAAATCACTCGATGTTCTCTCACACAGTCCGAAAAAGGACGTAAACTTTCTCGATCGATGATCCATTTGGTATGGAGAAATCGGAGAGTCTCTGGCTCTTGAATCGTTTAAAATCAACAATGGAGGAACTGGTCAAATTCAGATCTAACCCCTCCTCGCTTTCTCTCCAGTCAAAACTCGATCGGGTTTTCGTCGAGAACTGAATTTAGATTTGGATGTGGATTTGGTGGGATATCCAAGGAGCGTAGGGAGGGATAGTAGTCGGAACCCGAGCATCGATTCGTTGAAAGGACGGAGAGCCGCAATGACGCTGCTCCTGGGAAAACCCTTGAAGGAGCTGAAGAAGAAGAAGAGGTCGGAAGCAGAGAAGTGATGAAGACACGTCAATTTTATATGGAGTAAAATCAATTGAGGCGAGAGGGACTACTGGATCTGGGGAGAGAGTAAGAAGAAATTTCTACGTAAAGACACGGCAATTTTAACATTGAATCCCACATCGGTTATGCTGACATAGATATAAACGCATATATACGCTCCACAAACAAACGTTAATTGTCCCTTCGGGGACATCCGATAAAATTGGAGCGATACAGATTAGGGATGTCAATTTTTAGCCCGGCCCAAAACCCGGACCGAAGCCCGACCCCAAATTTACGGGTTTGGGCCAAAAATTATAGGCGCGTTAATAATTGGGCTGGGTTCGGGCTTGAAAAAATTCGGCCGCAAAATTCTGGCCGGGCCGAGCTTGGCCCGCGGGCTACTCGATCCCGAAATGCAAACCCTAATCGCTCACCCACCCATCTGAGCTCTCTCTCTCCCTCTCGGTCGACAGACTCCGGAATCTTATTTTTGTGACTATCTCGATTGATTCTTTTTCATTATTGACTTCTTTAGGATGCATACATTTGTGATGGTGATGAGTCTTCAGATGATGGATCGGCATCGGGTTTTGTGAGATACTTGTGTGATCCTAAGATCCGCATGCAAGATCACACTGATATGGATGTATTGCAGTTCTGGAAGTCTAACACTAAGAAATATGGTATTGAGTTAGCGCCTATGGCTTCTGATATCCTAAGTATTCCAATCACCACAGTTGCTTCAGAGTCTTCTTTCAGCGCCGGCTCGCGTGTGCTCAACAAATACAGAAGCGGTCTCTTACCGTCAAATGTTCAAGCCTTAATTTGTGCGTTCTTGGTTACTTGGTTACGATGAAGAAGGTTAAGTTTATACATTTCAAATCAAATTATCAAGATTATACGATTGCTTATGTTGTTGAGGCTTTGGTTTCTTTGATTGACTAATGTGTAGATTCTATTTTTAGCGACCCCAATGGATTTCTCGCCGCGACCCCATAATGTGAAGCCTTATTATCTCTCTTTCATAAACAAGGTAACCTCAAAAGTCAAAACTCATGTGTATTATTTACTCATTTAGATAGAAACGTATGTAACAATGAAAAATAAGATTGCAGTTTAATGCTAAGGGTATTGATCATGTTTTCTTGTTTTGTAGTAATTCCCGAGAGAAGTTTAAATGGTGAAACCGGAAGAGCAAGAGATTCAAGTCAAATTTGTTTGTATTTTTGTTTCTTCATTTATGGACTTGTATGGAATAGTTTTTAATCTTTGTTGATGTTTGTTTTAGACTATTAGACTTCTACTGATTTGTTAAGCGTTTCAGACTTTGTTGATGTGAAATTTGGATTCGTATGGATTAATTTAGCGTTTTAGATTTATTTAAGTTTTTAGTTTTTTTAAATCTCTTTAGGCCCGAGACCCGGCCCGAGCCCACCCAAAACCCGTTGGATCGGGTTTCGGGCCGTATATTCTAGGCTCAAATATTTTCGGGCCGAGCCGGCCCGACCCGCAAAAATTAGGGCTTTTTTCGGGCTCGGGCCGGCACAACCCATATTGCACCCCTAAGATTAGCATGGCTCCTGCGCAAGGATGACACGCATAAATTGAGAAATGATCCAATTTTTTTTTTTGCAGCAATACAGTAAATATTATATTGCGTTTGTCTCATATCGAATAATATATTAAACATCGATTTTTATATTCGTACTGGATAATTCTAAACTTTTTAACAAAAGTTTTTAGATTTAATTAGACTCGTATCTATATTTGATGTGGTATTTGATAACTCCCACTTTGATTATTCGATATCACACAACTTATTACAATATCTACGCTTTAGGACCCAACTAAATAGGAAGAAAGAATACAATGTTGTGCTATCTAATATATAATGGAATATAAATCATAAATTCCTATATATGACATAAAACAATTCTGAATTATTAAATTAGTTTTTGAAATTAGTAACATCCAAAATTTTATTTGATACGACTATATCTCTAATAAGTGATCTCGAATAAAATTATATTGGTTAACAATAATTTTGTATCACACGTTATTTTTATTTTGGTTATCTATGTTTTATTCATGATTAAATTCGTTATAGGTTTAAATGCAATACTAATTGTTAACGTAAATCTCAATTTATCGTGATTCTAATATATTCACGATATTGTGACATGGATATGAAAAAGGAAAGAAATCTATATATAAATAAGATAATATTTTGATGGCTTTTGGTGAAGCCACACCAGCAAATGCATTGATGAATCCTTATAATATCCAATTCAGTCTAATTTTTTATTCTTCGCGAATTTTCTTCTTCTCACTTTTCTTATTCTAAAATCGTGTCTATATATTTACGTTATCAATCATTTTCACTCGTACTTTCAACAAAAATTTAATATTCATTATAATTCTCAATTAATGGCCACTCTTCCATAACTATATTTAATTTACTTTCAAACATTACGTATCAACATCTTATTATAACCTCTTCGATGGAGAATAGCGGATAATGGACACAATTTCTATTGAATTTACGGTTCTCTAATAACCAATGCCATTGTCAAAACTCGCGATGGCATGATTGGTTCAACAACAAGACCCAACCCAACTATATTCCACAGAGATGTGTCAGAGCTCTTATCTACGATGGCGAGTCGTTGCTCTGATCTAAGATGATGATTCGTCTGCAGAGATACGAGAGGAAACTCTGGTGAATGGATCATCCGAGCTGCAGTCGTCGGATGTTGAAAGGCGGTTCGACGATGGTTGCGGCCAAGCAATGTGACATTAACAAAAGTTGAGTTTGGACTAATTAAACAAATGGTTCTTAGAAAAAGTGAATATAAGATATATACATATGAGTTGTCTTTTTTGGAATGAGTTAAATAATAAAAGCTCGTGCCTTCTGAAAATTCCATGAACTTTACTAATTTCGGCGGAATTCCAGGGTATATGAAAGGTAAGAGCAATTGCAAAAAGGAAATGAATGTAAAAAAGATAGTTATTCTATAAAATGAAATAAAATTACAATAAAATGATGAGGAGACAGCATGAGGATTGAGAGATTTTATAACTTTTTATATATAAATTATGTTTAAAATCGATTTTGTAAATTAATTTAATTAAATATATTAAATTCTTTTTAATTTGTATTCAAATTTTGTAAATATTGAACCATTTAATTTTATTTATGTTTAAATTCAAATTTATAAATTAATTTATTGAAATATATTAAATTCTTTTTAATTTAATCTTGTAGTCCAAATCACTTCGTACCATGACGTATCCAGAATAGTAGTAATTAACGAAAGAAAAATACTCTGCATATTAGTTAAAGAAAGACGTTTTAAAAATATAATTAAATATGAATAAATATTATTAATTTTTTGTATAAAAAATAAAGATAAAATAATAATAGACTGATGAGTGGCAGCATGAGGATTGAAAGATTTTGTAACTTTTTATATATAGATTTATGCACTTTACGATCCATTATATCTATTTGATTTGACTTCGGTTAATATAAATAATTTTGTAAGATTAATTTTCAAATTCTGGTGGAAAAGATATTTTGTATTATCCATTCATCAATAAATAAATTATATCATGTTGGGTTTGATTGGATTAACTTTTTGAATAGAAATCAAAACTCAAATCACAATTATCCTCAATACTTCCTACCCCGAGTTTTAGTGTAACAAATAATCTAACGATATCTTGCGCAAACAATAGCGTACAAATCGAAACGATATATACAAATACATAGTTTATGTTCTAACCAATATGTAGTAACGAAACATAACAAATACATATGATATATTTGGCCATTTTGATAAAAAAGTTATCGTAATTCGATTTTGTTTTTGGTGTTTGGTGGGTTGTATAATACAAGAAGTGAATTTTTGGACAAAACAAAATGGAGGGACATGGTGCAATGGTATTGAGTATGGGTGTAAAATGAGCTGGCTCGGCTCGGCTCGGCATGAGCTCGCCAAAAAATGAGCTCGCTGAGCTCGGCTCGTTTTCAAAACGAACTAGAAAATCCCATCTCAGCTCAGCTCGCCTTTAGTTCGTCTAAAAATGAGCTGGCTCGTGAGCTAGACTATTTAAGTTAAAAGAATTGTAATATATTAATATTACATATTTTTCTTCGACAAATCAAATAAAGTATACATAATATAAAACAATAATTTGAATATAAAGTTATTAAATATAAAAAGTACTAATTTGAATATAAATCTATCGAAAATTAAATAAAATATCGAATATATAAACATGTTTTTTATAATAGTTATTAAAATATATTATTTCTTTTTTTTTAATAAAATTATATTAATTTGGTAAAAATAGAAAAATAATAATATTATTATATGTAAATAATATATTATTTTTTTCTTTAAATAATATTTAATAAATGAAAAGAATATGTATGATATATAAAAATAGAAAAATATGTGCTTTTATACTCTGCTCGTGATCCAGCTCGTCTGCTCGCGAGCCAGCTCGCTTAAGCTCTAATTCATTTCCGGCTCAGCTTGTTTTTTAAACGAGCTGAAAAATATCCAGCTCGGCTCGCTCAAATGTGATCCGAACTAGAGTTGACTCGCGAGCTAGTCGCTCATTTTACATCCCTAGTATTGAGTGTGGACCAAATCAGTCTTATTAGCTGAAACAAAGAGCAATATATAAAGACTTGTTCACGCCATAATTGTTTGAACCACATATGCGTAATGATGATCCCTTTCGTTTCTTAATTCATAATTACTGATAATTAAGGTTCAAATATATTTGCAGAATGCAAAAAATGACTACATAATGATTTCGGGCAAAGTCATGTGAAATGTGAGTGTTTGTTCACATTGAAAATGACATTTTCTTGTGAATGAAGGCAAAACAATTACTACCTCTCATAGTAATGAAAAATGTCATTTATTCGAAATTAATTTCATTCTGAATAAATTTCTTTAGACTTTTATGTCTATTGTATATTTTTTTATCTAAAATCAAGACATATTTCTTTCCAATAGTTGAACCCAATAGTTGAATAGAAGATTGGACAACTTTTTTGACGTATTGTATATTTATTTTATCTGAAACCAAAATATAAATGACTCATTTTCGATCGTCGAATTATAAATTAACTGATATGTTTGATTTTAGTTTGAATACGAAAACAAACATTTCTGAATTTAATAAAATCCTAAATCCATTTAGAGAACATGATCTAAATATTAGGATGATAAATGACTCTAACCACGGATTGTTCCCTACCTAAACCATAACATGATTCTATATTTTTAAGAAACTTTTTATCTATTCGAAAAAAATAACTCTTTAAGAAGCCATGGTTTTACATCCAAATATATTTTAGATTTGTCTAATTTTTTTTTAAAAAATTCATATACGCTAGTCGGACGGTGAACGAGTATTTAACGTCTAGACGGATTAGTCAATGATTAATCGGCGTTTAGACGTTTTCTTTTTTTAGTTGTTAACATCAACTTTTTTACAACTTTTAGATATTTGACGTACGAGAATAACAAATACAATATTTTTAAATCGATTTTAGTTTTGTATTTTATAAACTTGCTATTTTCGAATCACATGGAAATTACCCGTGATGGCAACAATGCAACTAAGATTATATATCTTATGCTTGCATGGACTAAATTAGATGTGATTTTAAGATGTAGAGATTCAGAAGATAAAAGACATGGAATCAGATGTGTTGCACAAAATTGTCTTAACGGAATAAGAAATCACAATCATTATCACTAACCAGGTCTCAAAATTGGAAAACAAAACGATCCTTCAAACTTTTACTTGATGGTTGAATAGCACATCAAAGAAGTCTCCTAGTTCTCTCTCGAATTCGAGCAAAGTGAGGATGTCACATTCTCTGACTCGTCCTTTGACATTCCTCATCTTGTAACGATTAGAACCATATATTTTGTATCTGTAACTGTGTATATGAACTGAATGTCTAGATAGTAAGAATCTTATTTTTATGGTTATAAATTATAAACTTTTAAATTTATATTATATGGATTGATACTTTTTATTAGTTTAGAAAAATCTTAAAAAAAAAAACTAATGAGTTTTAAACCCATATGCCAAAGAAGACAATGTTTTTGTATAATACAACTCAAGACTTTATACTACCAAATTGTATTATCTTTCAGTTTAAACCATTTACCAAATCAAAACAAATGATGGATATAAAAATTATCAACCCCAAAATATGGAAAAATTACCATTTTCTCTAACAGCTCATTTTGATATCGCTTTTTTTCCTTTTTAAATACACATTTTCAAAGAAAGTTTATGATCGTACATATCATTTCCCTTTAATAAAATCTAATACAAAGATTTGAACTCTAGATTATAATTCTAGATTACAAAGAGGGTTTGTCTTTCTTTTGTTAAAGCTCATATGATTTGTTTGTATTATCTTTGACAATTTTACCTTTTAAAATATATATTTTCAAAAAAAGTTTACGATATTATGTGTACTTTTTTTAGTTGTGTTCTGGTTAATGTAAATAACATCTAACACGAAAAACTTGGACTCTAGGTTATAATTATAGGTTGTAGAGAGTTTTTTTTTTCTTTTGTTAAAGTTCATATGGTTTGTTTGTGTTATCTTGTTTTGCACAAATATAGAAATCACATAAGATTTCATCATAAATGACAAAAAACTCGTTCTATATGTTTGTTTGAGTAATTTCTAGAGATAAATCCTTTATAATGGATCTAGGAAGAATTCACTTCTTATAACAAGATGATTTTGCTTATTTTAGGTCATTTTATATGTGTATAAGTCCTAAATCCTTTTTGAAAGCATGATCTATATTAGGATGATAAATACTATCCAACCGGAAATTTGTTCTTATCCTAAACCATATCATGTTTCTATATTTTTAGAAAACTTTCTACCTCTCGAAACAAATAGGCTCTTTAAGAAGCCATTGGTCTACATCGAAATAAATTTTAGATTTGTCTAAAATAGTATTTTTAAAAATTGCTAGACGCTAGTCAAACAGTGGACAAGTTTTTAGAGTCTAAATAGTTTAATCGATGATTAATCGATATAAAAAAATTTTCTTAATTGTTAACATTAACTTTTTTACAACATTTTAAGATTCAACATACGAGAATAACAAATAAACTTGTTTAATCTATTTATGTACTTATATTGTTTTGGACAAAAACAAATAAATAAAAAGTAATCAAAATTTACAAATTGATACCTAGTCAACCACTTGACGACCGCCAAATGTCTAGTCTGAGACTAGAAGGAACCACTAGTTTAAAACTCGACTATTTTCAAATCACATGTCACCCAAAATGGCAACAATGTAAAACCATTGCAAATAAGATTTTATATCTCACGTTTGCAGTGACTAAATTAGAGGTAGAGATTCAGGACAAGAGACATGAAACCAAAGCTGTCGCACAAAATTATCTTAACCGAATAACAAAATCACAATCATTATCATAAACCAGGTCTCAAAATTCGAAAACAAACTTTCATTTGCTGGTGAAGTTCAAACAAAGAGACAACGAGTGAATAACATGTCATCTCTGTTGGATTCGAGCATAATGAGGATGTCACATTCTCTGACTTAGTCCTTTGACATTCCTCAAATTGTAACGATCATAATCATGGATCTGGCACTGTAATCTTATTATTATGGTTATAATTTATAAAATTTTAAAATTATATTATATGGATTGAATTTTTTATAGTTTTGGAAAAAACTTTATATAATATAAAAATGTGTGATGACTTTTAAAACACTATTTCAGAGAAGACCATTTTTCTGTATGTTAAAACTCGACTTTATCCGTTCAAATTTGATAATCAAACCAAACGATAAATATAAAAATTGTCAACCAAAAAAAATGGAAAAATTACCATATTCTTTAACAACTCATTCCGATATTGCAATTTTTCCTTTTAAAATAAATATTTCCAAAGAAAGTTTAGGATCTTATGTACCGTTTCCTTTTAATCGAATTTTTTTGGCTAATGTGAATAAAATCTAATACGAAGATTCGGTCTCTAGATTATAATTCGAGGTTATAAAGATGGTATTGTCTTTCTTTTGTTAAAGCTCATATGATTTGTTTGTGTTATCTTTGGCAACTTTTTCCTTTTTAAATATATATTTTCAGAAAAATTTTACGATTTTACATGTCGTTTTTCAATCGTGTTTTGGTTAATGTAAATAACATCAAATTTTTTTATAATTTTTTAAGATTTGACCTACGAGAGGAGCAAATACACTTATTCTTAGTTTTTTATTTTCTATAAATGTCACAATAATATTGTTTTGGACAAAAATAATAAATAAAAAAGAATCAAAATTCACTATTCGATATTTAGTGTGTTGTTAGACGACCGTCGGATGTCTAGCCGGGGACTAGACAGAAACAATGCAAACAATGTAAAACCTTTCCATGTGATTACTATTTTCAAATCACATGGAAATTACACATGATGGAAACAATGCAAAACCTTTGCAAATAAGATCATATATCTTATGCTTGCATATATTAAATTAGATGCGTTTTTGAGATATAGATATTCAGAAGATAAAAGACATGGAACCAGAACCAGTGCATAAAATTTTCTTAACTAAATAACAAAATCGCAATCATTATCACTAATTATAACAAGGTCTCAGAACTCGAAAAAAATGTTCCATCAAATGTTTACTTGCTGGTGAGATGCAAGCAAAGAGATGGTGAGTGAATATCACATCAACGAAGTCCCTAGCTTCTCACTCAGATTCAAGCTGAGTGAAGATGTCACGATGAGAGTCACAGATCTTACATCCAAAATTGTCTATATGAATTGAATATTTAGATATTATGAATATTATTATTATGGTTATAATATAAACTATTAAAATTACATTATATGGATTGAATCTTTTTATTAGTTAGATAAAAAAATGCCTAATGACTTGTAAAACTCTATTTCAAAGAAGGCAACTTTTCTGTATAATAAAATTCAAGACTTTATCCTACCAAATTTTTTTACGTTCCAGTTTAAACCATTTAACCAAATCAACCAAATGATGGATATAAAAATTATCAACCCAAATTTTCCCTAACAACTCATTCGAAGATTGCATTTTTTTTCTTTTTTAAATATATATTTCCAAAGAAAGTTTACAATCTTACATATTGTTTTCCTTTAATCAAGTTTTGGCTAATGTGAATAATATCTAATACGAAGATTCGAACTCTAGATAATAATTCTAGGTTACAGAAATGTGTTTTTTTCTTTCCATTGTTAAAACTCATATAGGTTGTGTGTGTTATCTTTGGCAATTGTTTCTTTTAAAATATATATTTGCAAAGAAAGTTTACGATCTAACGTATCGTTTCCCTTTAATTAAGTTTTGGCTAATGTGAATAACATTTAATACGAAGATTCAAACTCTAGATTATAATTTTAGGTTATAGAGAGAGTTTTGTCTTTCTTTCGGTCAAGCTCATATGGTTTGTTTGTGTTATCTTTGGCAACTTTTTCCTTTAAAAATATAATTTTCCAAAGAAAGTTTACAATCTTACGTGTTTTTCTTTAATCAAATTTTGGCTAATTTGAATAACATCTAATACGAAGATTTGAATTCCAGATTATAATTCTAGGTTATAGAGAGAGTTTTGTCATTCTTTGGAAATTTTTTTCCTATTTCGAAAAAAATTTACTATCTTACGTGTTGTTTTTTTAATCGTGTTTTGGTTGATGTAAATAACATCTAACACGAAAACTCAAACTCTAGATTATAATTATAGGTTATAGAGAGTTTTTTTTTTCTTTCCTTTTGTTAAAGTTCATATAGTTTTTTGTGTTATCTTGTTTTTAGGAAATGCTGATTCGAACACTTGCACAAATATAACAAATCGCATAAGATTTCGATCCTAAATGACAAGAAACAATTCTATACGTTTGTTCGAGTAATTTCTAGAGATAAATCATTTATAATGGATCTAAGAAGAACTCACTTCTTATAACAAGATGACTTTGTTTATTTTAGGTCACTGTGATATGTGTATAAGTACCCAAGGTTTGTACAAAGAGAAAACAAGAATAAGTATTCGACCATTTTTTTTTTCATTTTACTTGTTTATTTTAGATGAAATTTCATAGGTTTTAAAGTCCACATAATTTCAAAGCAAAATCATGATTTTATAATCTATTATATCTATTTGATAGTTTTGACTAATATGAATACACCCAGAATAAAGACTCTAATCTAGAATGAGAGAGACCAATTAAGACAACACATATAATCCATTTTATTGGTTTCGATTTAAATGTCTTTGTTTTTATACATTCGATAAAAAAAAAACAAAAACACCAATTAGAAAGCAAACAGTTTTTCATTCAATAACAAGAAAATTAACTTTAACCCAATTCATAATCATCAATACTGATTTAGTCTTTGATAATATAAAGAAGTTAAACAATAGGAATGGAGTCCTCTTCTTCTTCCACAGGAGATACCTTCTTCTTCACGTTTCTTCTTTCTTCTTCTTCCATGGGAGATACCTTCTTCTTCACGTTTCTTCTTTCTTCTTCTTCCATGGGAGATACCTTCTTCTTCACGTTTCTTCTTTCTTCTTCTTCCATGGGAGATACCTTCTTCTTC
Source organism: Gynandropsis gynandra (assembly GCA_036759665.1). NCBI lineage: Eukaryota > Viridiplantae > Streptophyta > Magnoliopsida > Brassicales > Cleomaceae > Gynandropsis > Gynandropsis gynandra. The sequence continues at coordinate 39,686,844 of CM071871.1, read as the reverse complement.
ACGTTTCTTCTTTCTTCTTCTTCCATGGGAGATACCTTCTTCTTCACGTTTCTTCTTTCAGTAGAACAGCTCTGAAACGTTGTTAGGTGTCTGAATCCAAACACTGTCAAATGGAGATTGATTGTCCCAATCATGAGACTGTTTACTTGGGTAATACCTTCCTTCATCAACCTTGTACGACAAGCAACGTTTCCCAAAGTAACGAATCTTAGAGAAGTAAACCCTATTCTTCGTCATCCCAGGGAGATTGCTTCTGGCTTCACACGACAATGAGTTCATAAAGAGAGTGGATCCATCAAGATTGTTCTTCTCTACCCAAACCCTAGTCACAAAGTCAAGCTTAAACACTACAAGATTCTCATTGCAATAAGCATACATCACAAAGATATCTCCTTTATTCTTTGCAATTAGCTTTGGTTCCCATTTACTGTTTGGAGGTAAAGGAATAGGGCAAATGGGAGGTTGAATACTAAGAATATGCCATGTATTTGCAGACGGATTAAATGCACCTAACCTCCCTGAAGAGCCAAAGCAAATGAAGATACTATTGGAGAAGATCATGCTTTTCCACTCATTAGTGATAGTATCACTATAATAGTACTCACTAGTCCATTCAGTTGAACCCAAAACCCTAGGAGAGCTGATAATGGCAATGCTATGACTGATAGCTGAAACAGCAAAGACATAACAGATACTTGATGTAGGAGCCGACGAAAAAGCAACGATTTGAGCTGATATTTCCAATCTAGGGGCTTCTTTTATCTCTCTGGTAAAAGGGTTAAAGAAGAACAAATCTTGTACTTTCTCTTCGGGAGAGATGAAAGAGATCAAATGTGGAGGACTAGGTTTGGTCAGAAGTAACCATCCATCTTGGGAATGACATACCTCTTGAACCCCTAATTCGGGAAACTCAAGTGTATGAATCTTACGATGTGATGGATCGTAAAACTCATATAAGTTCCCATGTTTTGGGAAGTACATTAGCCATGGAGGTTGATCCATTACCCGATTGGAGATTGCTGCATTATTCCATCTCTTACAGACTCCACCAAATCGAATGTTGTCTTCTAATTCAAGACGAGGTACAATCATTTGCAGGAGATCTGAAGGCAGTCCTGACCACTTTTCAATCTCTTCTTCTACTCCCTTTTTTTCTTCTTCCTTCACTTTTGCATTCAACCTGCACCTTTTTCACATTGAAAGTTGCAACCTTTAGGAGAATCGTAATAGATTTTTGGTAAAAATAAAAAAAAAAAGATGCTAGGGAAATTTACAATTATATCGTTTTATATATTAACGGTAAAATTCATATCATTAGTGGCATGAGAAATTATTCTCATTTCCTATGCCACTAGATTCAAGTTTCAATCCAAATACTATCATTAGTATTGTTGTCAAATAGATTTTGACCTTATTCAACCAAAAACCTTAGATTTAATATTTCATGATAACCTAAAACTATATATATTAATATCTAATTCAACCGATATTAGCATGATATAATTTCTTATATATTAGATTTAAATCTCATTATGAATCATTAGAATCGTCAAATAGAATTGGATCTAACTCAATCCAAAAATTTAACTCAAAAAATCAGATTGACCCAAAATGATATATACGAGCCTATGATATATATACGCATTCTAATCGATATAAAACAACACAACATAATTTTTTTATCATTAGATTCAAATTTCAACATGAATCATTAGAATTGTCAAATGAAATTGGATCTAACTCAACCTAAAATCTAAATTTAAAATATCACATTTGTCCGAAATTATATATACGAGTATATGATTCATGTATCCTAATCAGTATAATACAACACAATATATATTTTTTGTCATTAGATTCAAGTTTCAACATGTATCACTAGAATTGTCAAATGAAACTGGATTTAAACGAAACCCCCGAAAACTAATTAAAAAATTCAGATTTATCCAAAATATTGAATCTATAATTTTATCTCAATTGATATAAAATAACACAATATAATTAACGAAAATTCATATATAATCTATAAATCGTATTATTTAACATATAGATGGTTTGATGATCTTCCTTATTCATCCACAGCGGTTCTCGACGTACCAAACCGCGATGGTCCATCGTGAACCGCTGCATATTCGAATAAGAGAAAGAAAACCAACCATACCAACCAGCCCTAAAGATTTTCACTGAATTCTAGAACAAAAAATTAAAAAGAATCAAATTCACACCAATAACCCTAAATTTGTATGCATTTTGGGGTTCCTTAATTATGATCGTCAACTTCAGCAGATGATATATATATATATATATATATATAACGAATATCAAACGGAGAGAAAGACTTACAGCCTAAGCATACTTCTTTTTCCTCTTCTTCTTGTCATGCGAGGCATCCTGAAAATATATGAAGAGTAGGAGAGAAATAAGATGATGGACTTCCAATGGGACAACAAGTGATATATATATTTATATAAAATAAAAGTGATATATGTATATATACACATATATATATATATATATATTATTCTAGATACCAAATGCCAAAAATGCTAATGTGTTTGCAGATTTATGACTTACCTTTCGAGTAGATTTTACTTGTATAAATATAGGTTGAAGCATTAATGAGTGTTTATAAAATTAAATACACGTGGATATCTAATTCGCTATCTCGTGGTCTTCTTTTTCAGTCAAACAAATTGGTGTGTTATCTCCTTATTAACGGTTTCTTACACTTTTATTTTTCCACAAAATATAACACTTGTTGTAAAAGTTTTGAATAAAAACAATTTTCAAGATATGATAGTATTTAATGCTATAATATTTTGTTTGTAAAATTTTAAATAATATATAAACCTTAAAACCACTATATTTATAAATCTTTGTTCATTATACATATATATCATCACATAGGCAAACAAAAGGCTTTTATTTTATTTTTTAAAATTTAAAAACAGGGACTTGTAAATACTCAAAGAAAAAGCCCAAATGCATAACATAAATCTTGAAAATAGAGATAAAAAAAAAAGAAAATGGAAAATTATCCGACAGAGACAGACACAAAGAGAGTATGTAATCTCAAAGAGTCTGATTTTCTTTATTCTTCATCAATGGAGCTTTCTGGTTCCACAATCCAAACCCTCAATATAACCTTCTCTCAGATCATATCCTTCGGCGGATCGATCCAAATTAGCCTACGACGGAATACTTCCCTGCAATTCCGACACATAAGCGAGACCGCGTCTTCACCAGTCGTCAAGCACGGAAAGTTTGGAACATTAACAGAACAAATTTTGCCCCTCAAGTTCCCAGAGAGATTGATTCTTGTCTTGGTAGACAAGTAACTGATGAAGATGGTCAGTTCATTAATATTCTTAACGTGAATCCAAGTCGAACGCACAGCGTTGAGCTTAAAGACAGCAGGCGATTGGAGGCCATCCATGGCGTAAACCACCATGATTTGGCCATCACGTTCAATCATAAACTTTCTCCATCCTTCATATGAATGAAAATGATGATACGGGGAGCCAGGAGGCTGCACGTTAAGAACACTCCAAGTACGAGCATAAGGGTCAAAAGCAGCAAGCCAATCAATACTACTGAGACAGTAAAATTTGTTATTGGTGAAGACAATGTTATTGTAAGTCTGACAGACGAATGGTAACTCAGATTGAAAGATCCCAGATCTCCATTCATCTTCTTTACCATAATGTAAAGTCTTGATTTGGGCATGTTTGATATCAATATCCGAAACAGTGAATAACCAACAATTATCTGATGTAGGAGCATCAGAAAAAGCTATGGTGAATGATGTTTCAGTAAGAGTAGGTAAATTTAGGGTTTCCATGGTAAAAGGGTTAAAGAAGAAGAGTGAATTGGAGCTTGGTTTATGAACAAGCAACCAACTTTCCTTCGAATAACGAACAACGCAATGGTTTAACTCTGATAATTCAAAGTTATATGTTTTGTTACTTGATGGGTCGTAAAGCTCATACATGTCTCCGGTTTTAGGGAAGAACATAAGCCATGGCGGTTTGTCTACGACTCGAACCGAAAGCGCAGATTCAAGCCATGATTTGCAAACAGCAGAAGCTCGAATATTGTCTTCTAAAATCAGACCAGACATTATCATGTTCAAGATATCTAAAGGAAGAGCTGACCATGTTTCCTCTCCTTCTGCTTCAATCAGAATCTTCTTCTCAGGGTTTCCATCATCGCTTGTGTTTGATTCCAACCTGATAAGATTAACAATGGAATTATATTATTATGTATATAAGATATAGTATTTCTCATATAATAATCATATGATATAATCATTTTTTAAGAAAACCCATTGCGTAAAAAGAAGATCTGTCTTTTATAAACACCCTAAATTTTCATAGAATTGAAAGAACCAAATGCTACAAATCTAACAAAGATTCCTACGAATTTCATAAAAATAATACGAATAGATAAATAAATAAATAAATAAATCTTATGATTATGATTAGATTCCTCATATTCATTCACTACATTAGATTGAAGAGAGAGAAGAAGAAGAAGAATTGAACGCTCACAACCTTCGCTTTGTACTTTTAGTCAAAAACATGGTGAATGAGAAATGAAAGAAATAGAGAAATGAGTCGATGATTTTCCAAGGGACTATAAGTGCCTATATATATTATGAACACGACTGCTATATATGTTAATTTTTTGTAGATTTCTACGAATTCCCTTTTCAGTATATTTTTTAATTCTTTGCATATAGTCGATTTTTATAAAATTTTCTATATAAATCACAATACACTCTTAATTTTCCATATATTTTCCTTGTTTAGATTTCAAATTTGGGTTATTTTAAGTAATAATGAAAGTCTATATAATGGATAACTATCATGGTCCCTCTAACAACTAAACGAATTGTCGTGGTATAATTTATAAAAATTTAGTGGTACGAGTATATCTCATTATAAATCATACACATTACATTGTGATACTTGCTAATTCATATTTTTTTTTCCAAATATAATATCATCTTTACACCTTATATTCAAGCTATTAAGGTAAATATTGAAATTATCCTTAAAAAATATCATATTAGGAGATAATTATCTCATTTTATGAAAATTTTAACGCGATATATTTTTTCAATCATGTTTTAAATTTTATTTATGTAAATATTTATATAGTTATCTTAAATCTATTTCTTTTAATTTTTTTTATATGATAGCATCATAATAGAACTTATTAACTTATATTTTGCGGTTATGATATTTATATTCAAGTTATTTAAAGTATGAAAAATAATTTACAAAAATATATAATGCGTCGTTTCATAATTCTATTACGCGTTACATCTAAACGAACTTTTAAAATTGCCGCGTGCTATACCTCTTTGTCAACGGATTTTTAAATTAGTTGGCGCGTGTTACACCTCAACAAACTTCCAAATCAATTGGCGCGCATTATTTCTTTTTTTTCAACAAACTTTTAAATCAATTCGCGCGCATTCAACGAACTTTTAAATCAATTCGCGCGCAGACATTTTTCTATTAATGAACTTTTATATTTTCGTTTTTAAAAGAACTATAAATCAACTTATATAAATAATTAATTGTGTAAATGTATATTTTTTAAAGAATCTTTGACATTTATTATGGTCTTATCCTTCTATAGTTATCAAATATGATATTAATAAATTATGGTGGAAACGTTGTGTTTGCATTTGACGGCGTTTCTATCAGCGATTGACGGTGTTTTGTTTCATTTTGTCTAAATGGTGGAAACGATGCGTTTGAGGCAGACTGCGACTAGAAGCGAATGACAGAAAACTGTTGCGATTGCGTATTGAGCAAAATTATCAAAATAGATAAAAGAATTTATTTAAATTGTATTGTTTAGTGTATACTTTTAAATTATAATTTTCAAATATTTAAAATAAATTTAAAAGTTAAAAATTATTAAAATATTTAAATAGACAATATATATATATTTAAGATTAATGTAAATTATAATAAAAACTCAAAATAATTTTACCAAAGCATAAATAAATATTTTCATACACTCATACATATATATACACATAGTTATATATATTTATGATAAATATAAACTGTAATAAATTATTGAAACAAAATTTGAAATACATATAAAGCATAAAATATAATATCTAAAAAGAAGAGAAGGGTATTTTTGTAATTTTATTAAAAAACACCGAAACGCAAATGTAACGCAATATAGTTCTAGATTTTTAAATTCTACGTTTCGCCGCGTTTGCGGATGACTGCGACTCAACCCTTCGATTTTAATATCGTCCACAGTCGCCAAAAAATGCAGCCGCCGCGTTTACGAGTGGCTACGATTCGCCAATCATGACCTAAAAGGAGATAATATATCAATTTATATACAACAACGCGCATATATATATAACAATCTTTTGATAATCTTAATATTATAACCAATAAATATGTATATGTATATATATACATGTAATAAACTTTTAATAATCTTGATATATCAAACAAAACATTTGTATTTTGTGGTATAAAAGTTATACTTTCACTACAAAAAAAATGATCATTTTCGGACATAATTTACGGACTGAAAGAGCCATCTCTAAATTTAGAGACGGATTAGGGACGACTTAAGGACGCAAAAATAAATTTGTCATTAATCCGTCCGCAAATTTGCAGACCGTAGTGTAGTCCCTAAGCCGTACGTGATTGCGGATGGATTTGGGACCGCTTTCAAGGATGTCTGCAATTTGGGGACGGTCACAGCGTCCGTCCGCAAATTTTAAGGACGACACTGTTTCTGTCAGTAAACTTTAAGGACGGGATGCGATCCGTCCCAAAATTTCAAATTGTTTTCCCGTCCATACTCGGGTCGGGGTTCCCGTCGATTTCCGAACGGCTTTGTAGTTCGAAATTGCGGACGGTTTGCGGACTCTATTTTTTGTTCATATTTGCGAACGAATTACGGAACTTTTTTGTTTTTGCGACTCGTGTTTTTAGGGACAGATTTGTCGGTCCCGAATTCTTAAATTTTTGTAGTGTTTTTTCGGTATTTTGTGATAAATTATTACACAACAACAAAGTTTGCATAATTATTATATGCCATTTTACATCATCTTTACACCTTATATTCAAGCTATTAAAGTATATATTGAAATTATCTTTAAAAAATATCATATTAGGAGATAGTTATCTCGTTTTACGAAAATTTTAACAGCGCAATATATTTTTTCAATGATGTTTTAAATTTTATTTATGTAAATATTTATATAGTTATCTTAAATCTATTTATTTTAATTTTTTTACATGATAGCATCATAAAAGAACTTATTAACTTATATTTTGCGGTTATGATATTTATATTCAAGTTATTTAAAGTATGAAAAATAATTTACAAATATATATAATACGTCGTTTCATAATTCTATTACGCGTTACATCTAAACGAACTTTTAAAATTGCCGCGTGCTATACCTATTTGTCAACGTATTTTTAAATTAGTTGGCGCGTGTTGCACCTTTTTTTATCAACGCACTTCCAAATCAATTGGTCGCGCATTATTTCTTTTTTTAACAAACTTTTAAATCAATTTGCGCGCATTCAACGAACCTTTAAATCAATTCGCGTGCAAATATTTTTCTATTAACGAACTTTTATATTTTCGTTTTTAAAAGAACTATAAATCAACTTATATAAATAATTAATTGTGTAAATGTATATTTTTTAAAGAATCTTTGACATTTATTATGGTCTTATCCTTCTATAGTTATCAAATATGATATTAATAAATTATGGTGGAAACGTTGCGTTTACATTTGGCGGCGTTTCTATGAGCGATTGACGGTGTTTTGTTTCATTTTGTCTAAATGGTGGAAACGCTGCGTTTGCGGGTGACTGCGACTAGAAGCGAATGATAGAAAACTATTGCGATTGCGTTTTGAGCAAAACTATCAAAATAGACAATTATTAATAAAATAATTTATTTAAATTGTGTTGTTTAGTGTATATTTTTAAATTATAATTTTCAAATATTTGAAATAAATTTTAAAATAAAAAATTATTAAAATATATACAATATATATATATATAAAAATATTTAAGATTAATATAAATTATAATAAAAACTCAAAATAATTTTATCAAAGCATAAATAAATATTTGCATACACCCATACATATATATACACATATTTATATATATTTATGATAAATATAAACTGTAATAAATCATTGAAACAAAATTGAAATACATATAAAGCATAAAACATAATATCTAAAAAAAGAGAAAGGTATTTTTGTAATTTTATTAAAAACGCACCGAAACGCAATATAATTCCAGATTTTTAAATTCTACGTTTCGCCTCATTTGCGGATGACTGCGACTCAACCCTTCGATTTTAATATCGTCCACAGTCGCCACAAAATGCAGTCGCCGCGTTTGCGAGTGATTGCGATTCCACCAATCATGACCTAAAAGGAGATAATATATCAATTTATATACAACAACGAGTATATATATAACAATCTTTTGATAATCTTAATATATTAACCAATAAATATGTATATATATATAAATGTAATAAACTTTTAATAATCGTAATATATCAAACAAAACATTTTTATTTTGTGGTATAAAAAAAATTATACTTTCACTACAAGAAAATGATCATTTTCGGACGGAATTTGCGGACTGAAAGAGCCATCTCTAAATTTAGAGAGGATTAAGGACGGTTTAAAGACGAAAAAATAAATTCGTCCGTAAATTTGCAGACCGGAGTGTAGTCCCTAAGTCGTACGTGATTGCGGACGGATTTGGGACCGCTTTCAAGGACGTCCGCAATTTGGGGACGTTCACAGCGTCCGTCCGCAAATTTTAAAGACAACACTGTTTCTGTCCGCAAACTTTAAGGACGGGACGCGATCCATCCCCAAATTTCAAATTGTTTTCCCGTCCATACTTGGGTCGGGGTTCCCGTCTATTTCCGGATGGCTTTGTAGTTCGAAATAGCGGACGGTTTTCGGACTCTATTTTTTGTTCGTATTTGCGGATGAATTACGGACGGTTTTATTTTTGCGACGCGTGTTTTTAGGGACGGATTTGTCGGTCCCGAATTCTTAAACTTTTTGTAGTGTTTTTTTGTATTTTGTGATAAATTATTACACAACAACAAATTTTGCATGATTATTATATGCCATGTTGTAGAAACTCTACTTAGACTTTAATATAATATATAGAAGAACGTTAAAATAAAAAACAATAAATCTGTGCGAGGTTAATTTGTACGACAATAGTTCATCCAAATTACTTCACCATCTTGGTCTTAAAAGTCATCCAACCAGTTGGAGGAACATCTCATTATTAACGCATTACAATAAAAAAGAAAAAAAAAAGAGAAATATAAAAATAATCCGACATAATGAGAAACACAAAGCGAAACATGAGACTATGTATAATCTCAAAATAGTCTTTTTGTTCTTCTTCTTCAACAATTATTCATCAATGGAGTTCCCTTAAAGATATCCCAAAAAGCTTCATTGAGATAATCTCTTAGAGTTTCTTAGGAGCCTCAATCCAAATAAGACTAAAAGGCCATTGATCTTGACAATCAGGACACATACGATGCACCAACACTTGTTTACCTAAGCAAATAGGGCAACGAGCTGTAAAAAACCTAAGATTGGCCACACACACATTACCTCTCATGTCCCCTAAGAGATTGCCTCTCATTTGAGACGATAAACCGCTTGCGAAAATAGAAAGGCCATCAAGAGAAGTCTTCTTTATCCAAAGTGCCTGCTCCATATCAAGCTTAAACACATCAGGATTATCTTCTCGAAGGTGTGAGTATACTGCGAAGATTTCCCCATTGTGTGCCGCCATGTACTTCTTCCATCTAGAATCTGTATCATAATGCATTTCAGGACATCCAGGAGGTCGCGTGTAAAGGACGCGCCAAGTACGAGCCAAAGAGTCAAAGACCCCGAGCCAGTCTGTGTTACTGAAGCAGTAAAAGCGGTCGTTGGTGAAGACGATCTTGTTGAAAGAATCGAACATGAATGGTACCTCGGAATCAAATGTCTCAGTGGTCCATTCAGTGTCTTGACCCACATGAAGAGTACTGATAATTGCAGTTGAGAAATTGTAATCTCTAACATGGAATAACCAACAATGGCCTGATGTAGGAGCACTGGAGAAAGCTATGGTGGACATTGTGACGTTAAACTTAGGTAAATCTATCATCTCTCTAGTGAAAGGGTTGAAGAAGAAAAGGGTATTCATGATTGGTTTATGCATCAGTAACCATCCATCTTTTGAGTAACGGACAAGACATCCGTTTATTTCTGGTAATTCGAAAATGTATGTTTCCAAATTTGAAGGGTCGAAAAACTCACACATGTCTCCCCCAGCTTTTGGGAACTGCATAAGTAATGGAGGTTGATCTACCACTCGAACTGAAAGTGCAGATTCAAGCCATGATTTGCAAACAGCAGATGCTCGAATGTTGTCTTCTAAAATCAGATCAGACATTATCATGTTCAAGATATCTAAAGGAAGATCCGACCAATTCACCTCTTCAGCTTTTGTTTCTGATTCTCCTTTGGTTTCATCCTTATCCTCTAAGGATTTTCCATCATGTTTTGCGTTTGCTTCTAACCTGAGAACACTTTTTTAGGTCAATAAAATATTAAAATGTTTATGTTTTTTTGTATAAAAGTCATAAGAAATTGTGTTTTTTCTTTATAATATAATGATTATATGATGTCAGATTCTTACTGATGCATGCTAAAATCATCGTAACAATATTTATTCTACAATTTAATTACATATATGAAGATTTCCTTTTTTTATATTTTAAACAAATCCAATTAAGAATTTGTACGCTTTGGAAAAAAATCTACGTTTCACAACCTATAACACCCTAAAATTTGCTTAGAATTGAAAGAACATAACAATAAAATTTAACAACATAAATAAACTCAATCATTAAATCTCTGAATTATCATTTATATGTAAGAGTCATGAGACATTGTATTTCTCATATAATCATATGATATAAAAGAGAATCTCATTAATGAATCATTGTCATATAATCATGATGATACAAAAGAGAATCTCATTGATGAATCACTAAATATATAAAATCCTCTAATTTTTCTTCATCAAGATTTTCTCCAAATAATCATCTTTAACACATTTTCATCACCTCGTTTTCAACAATCATTGTCAACAAATTTAAGTAAAAAAATGATATAAAAAATTGCTTTGAATTTAAGAAAAAATCAACAAATATTCTTAATCCTTGGTGACTATAGATGGTAGAAAATATATAAAGAAACATATAGCAAAATAAAAGAGAAAATAGAGTTTACAATCTTGGCTTTGCATTTCTCGTCAAAACCATATTGAATGATGAAAATAATGTACGAAATAGACGATAGATAAAATATATATATAATGTATAATATTATATGGCATTTTTTATTAAAACCAAATGCCAAAAATGCTAAATACTTGGATTCCCATACATTTTATTTTACTTTTATTCCATGAATATAGACAATTTTGTATAAAAAAACTATATTAATAATAATTGAGTCTTCTTAGTTTATACGTTTTTTTCAAATTGACTCAATTTCAAATGATTAAAATATTATATGTCGGATTAAAATAGATATTTTATATTATTTATATTATTATCTTGCCACGTTATATTTTTCGTTATTAACGGTATTTTAAATTCATCATGATTCATTATACATTGTTTCGTACGCATACCAACGATAATAACGGTTTTTTAAAAATTTTATATATAATAAATTGTGTAAACAATCTATATGATATTTACCGATGCATGATAAAATCATCATTTCAATATTTATTCTACAATTTAATGCAATAATGGAACCTTAAATATATGAAGATTTCTTTTCTTTCTTCTGTTTTTCCTAAATGATATTCTAACAAATCCAATTAAGAATTTGTATGTTTTGGAAAAATAAAATAAAATATACGTTTCACATCGTATAATACCCTATAATTTGCTTAGAATTGAAAGAACACAACAATAAAATTTAACAAAATAAATAAACTAAGTCATTAAATCTATAAATTATTATTTATTCGTAAGAGCCATAAGACATCGTATTTCTCATATAATCATATGATACAAGAGAGAATCTCATTCATGAATCATTATCAGTGATATAGTAGATCATACAAAATCATCATAGCAACAATTCATTCAATTTTTTTTTTTGTCTTAGATCTTTAATCCTCTTAAGAAAAACAGTGAAACCCAATTAATAATTCGAAATTCAAATCCACTGATCTAGGTCTCAAAATGTTGTGATTTTCATAGGATTGAAGAGATCTAACAAAAATTCCCAATAATTTCACAAAATTAAAATGAATTAAACAAATAAACACAATTATCATAAATAAACTCATTAAATAAATAGAATCCCCATAATTTTTCTTCATCAAATAATCATTTTTAACATATTCTCGTCACCTCGTTTTTTCAACCATCGTTTTCAACGTATATTGATATAACTAAGAAAAATTATATAAAAATTTTGCTTCAATTTTAAGAAAAAATCAACAAATATTCTTATCGTTGGTGACTATAGATGTAGAAAATATATAAAGAAAATATAAAAAATAAAAGGGAAGACAGAACTCACAGCCTTCGCTTTGCACTTCTCGTCAAAACCATATTGAACGATGAAAATAAATGAGAAATGGAGGATGAATAGAATATATATATATATAATAAATATAATATGTATAATATTATATAGCATTTATTATTAAAACCAAATGCCAAAAATGCTAATTACTTGTAGATTCCCATACATTTTATTTTACTTTCATTCTATGAATATAGTCATTGTAAAAAAAACTATATGATGATAATTCAGTCTTATCACTTTATACATTTTTCAAAATTTCCAAATTTGACTCAGTTTCAAATGATTTAAAATATTATTTGTCAAATTAAAATAAATATTTTATATGATTTATATTATTATCTCGCCGCGTTATATTCTTCGTTATTAACGGTATTTTAAACTGAATACGGATATATAATTGTCATACCGTTATATTATTTCCTGCGCGTACCAACGATAATAACGGTTTTTTAAAAATTTTATATATAATAAATTGTGTAAAAGTATCCTATTTTGATTATGTTTTAGATTTATTACAACATAGTTTGTATATTTGGATTATGTGAAGTATTGCAAACTAATTACATATCTCTAATACATAACTATCACACTATCTTATTTATATAAACCCGTTTAAATCATAAAATAAAAAAATATTATAATAACATGTATAGATTTTAGCATGAAATATTCCAGTCATTTCAGACAGTTGAAAGCATTGTCGAAGAAGAGTAAGGTTGCTGCTATCAAACGAAAAACGGCTCTAATTTTTCTTTCCCTTTATTTATTATCAATCTTTTAACACATTTTCTAAAAATTAATAAATATTAATTCCAAGACAAATATTGTTGTTTTATAATTTAATTACGCAATGCATTGATTTCCGGAATATATATGACCACATTTTACATCATTTACATTATTGTTATCTAAATTCTTTAAATTATAAATTCTGAAATTTAAAAAATAGTTTTTTGTTAAAAAAATTTGATTCACAAAAGTTTATTTGAATTTCAAACATAAGATTCTTATCAAATTTAGTATAAGTATACAACTAATTTTGAGCTAATAATACCACCGTACAAAATTCAAATTATCACATATTGATCAATAGAAGTAATATTTTATTGATTATAAGAAAAAAAAAGTGTATATATACATAACGTAATGTTCTTTCTTTCATTCACACATAAAAATGTATCCATAAATGATTATTTACCGGTAAGATATCTATACAAGCACCTATTCACAACTTTATTATTAATAATAGTCAAATGAATATAGTATTTATGGTATATTTTATTTAAACGATATATATAAATAATTTCTATATATGTTTTCCATATTAAGAAGAACCTGCTTTTGATTCTTCTTCTGAGCCAACGTGGAGATATACATCCATATATACTTAAAACTATTTATAGATCCAACCGACCCGATTACATAATGGTTTTCATTTTGAGAAATGATATTTTTTTTAAAGCTAGTAAATATAACCCTTAAACTAAAATTTAAACTTTAAAATTACTTCTCTTAAAACTATATAGAAATTATTTCATTCAATATTTTATGGACACGTTATTTATTATTTTCAAATTAAACGAAAGTACTTTTTATCAAACGCAATATTATAAATATATGTGTTTCGTTATCTTATTCTTATAATTCTTATAGAACTTCAAAAGTCTTATATATACTTTACAACTCAATAAATAATTTAAATATATCTATAATTTAGAATATATCAACCAACTCTAAATATTACTAAGATATAAGATAGTAACAAATCCATAATATTTTCGATTTATTAACAACTCAAAATCTCGAATATATTAGGAGTTTGTTATTAGAGATACCTAGAGTTTGTTGATATCTCCTAAATTGTAGATATATTTAAGTTATTTTATTGAATTGTAAAGTCTATATAAAACTATTGAAGGCCTATGCGAATAAATTAACGAAGTATATACATTGTGTTTTATCATGGTACAAGAACCTAAAATCTTTTTTTGGTTTTAAATTTAGTTTAGTTTCGCAAATATGATGATCATTGACGATGATGGTGAAAATGAAGACGGCAATGGCAATGCTTAAGAAGGAGGATGGTGTGGTTAATTTTTTCCGTTGTTGTTAGTCTTTTTTTTTACGTGTATCTACGTAACATATCGAATGTGATCCCATGTTTGGGTATATAAGCATAAGATTATGATCCAGAATGGTTTATTGATGATTTTATGATAGGATATATTGACACAATATGGCTCATGGCTGAGTATATAGTCGATGACTCTAACGGTTATATATCTGTTTTTTTTTTGTTTTAGAAATTTTGAAGTGCAGAGGAGTTACGATGGAGGTTGTCTTTCGTTGTTTTTTGTACTCGACTCTGTGAGCCCCATGACTCCAGTTTTAATCTATGGGAGACAGAAATCAACCTGATTAATCCGACTCGATCGCAAAACATTGAGATATTGTTGCGTATCGACTTGTATGATGAACTCTTCATCTAACACTTGACTACTCTAACTCGGTTAGAAGAGATATTCATCAAAGGAAGAAGGAGTTTGACTTTTTTCTTCTAAATTCGGTATTCACGATTTGCACATTCCAACTTGAGATGGTATTAGAAAATATATTAATATCTCCGAGATTATGAGTTATTAACAAGCTAGAAATATTAGGAGTTGTTACTATCTTAGAGATATTTAGAGTTTGTTGGTATCTCCTAAATTGTAAATATATTTAAATAATTTTGTGGAGTTGTAAAGTCGATATAAGACTATTGAATACCAATAAAATTAATATAACGAAACACATGTACAATGTTTTATCATTGTTCATCACAAGAAATTTTATAAATACTGAATGGTTAGGAAACAGTTAAAATTTTCACCAACTTTTGACAACTTAAGAGAACAATGTCTAAAAAATTTACAATTTTTTCATTAAATCCTTAAACCTTGATCAATATTAATTTAATTATCATTATTTAGAAAAAAAACATTAATATTCAAATTTTATTAAAAGAATTCTTCATTAATATGTCAACTACAACTAAAAAAATGTTATCATAATCTATTTAAAATTAGTCTAGAGTTTATATCAACAATTTAAATCAATCGAAATAAAAATAAAATAACATTACCTGCCATTGACCACTATAACCAAGCTATTAAACTTTGTTATTAAAGAATTGTTAGTTTTCTTGTATGGTTAGTTAGATTAGTTAGAATAGGTTAGTTTTGGAATAGTTAGAATATTTTGATTATAAATTTGTGACAGGTCAAACTTTGTAGATTAATTTTCATAATCAATAAAGATCAATTTTTTTTTCTTCCCTTGCTAAAATGGTATCAAAGCAGATATTCCTTAAAATTTCCCTTTCACTATTGCAAACCCTAGACTTTTCCCTTTTTTCCATGTAAATCGGTGACAAATCCCCAAATCCATTTCGCTCCTCCTTCTTCTCTTCTTCGTCGGTTTCTGTCTTCGTCGGCTTCTGTCTTCTTCGTCGGCGCTTCTGTCTTCGTCGGCTTCTGTCTTCTTCGTCGGTTTCTGAGTATTTCTCATTTTTTTCTTCTTCGAGTCTTCTTCTTCAGTTTTCGCCGGCTTTTGGTTCTTCAGTCTTCTTCTTCGAGTATTTCTTTGTTTCTTCATTCAGTTTTCGATTTCGTCAATTTCGTCGTTCTGTCGACTTCCTATCTCTGTCTCGTCAAATCCGTCGATTTCCTATCTCGTCGATTTCATCGAATATGTCGGTTCCCTATCTCTTTGTTCAACTTTTTATTTCGTCGGCATCTTTCTCTGTTTCGCCGGACCTTTTCTCTCTCTGGATTGGCTTCTTATTCGCCCGATTTAATTCGCCGGAGCTTCTCTTGCTCTCGGCTGATTTTTCTTTTTCCATTCTTCTCTGATTCATCTTCTAAGTTTTCTTTCCAATTCACCGATTTACAGTAAACCTAAAAGGACTTCTCTAATTCCTACCCAAAACATTGACCCCTACAAAAACCCATTGTTTCTGCATATGAATGACACTAATTATGTTGTTCTAGACTCGGAAAAACTTCATGGGGAGCTCAATTTCAATACCTGGCGAAGATCGATGTCGATGGCGCTTAACGGAAGAAACAAATTAGGGTTCGTCACTGGTAAGATTCCCGAACCCCCTGCAGATGATCCTGAACACGAAACATAGCACCATTGCAATGATATAATCTGTTATTGGATTATAAATTCGTATCGAAAGATATCGGAGATAGCATTGTTCACATGAACACTACTACTGAAATCTAGAAAAACCTTAGTGAACGCTTCTGTCAAAGTAACATGCCCAGAATTTACAGTATTGAGAATGAATTGTAAAACCTCCAACAGGAATCTTTAGACCCTAATACTTATTACGCTCGCCTTATAACCCTTTGGCAAGAATTAAAATCTTTAGATGAAACACCATCTTGTAGTTGTAAATCTTGCACCTGCAACTTGAATAGTCATTTAACAGTTCGTGAGGAACGTCGGTACTTACTGAAATTCCTCATGGACTTGAATGACTCATTCACTCTAGTTAGGCGTCAAATTCTCCTAATGGATCCCTTACCTTTAGTATCAAAGTCATTCAACCTTGTAATTCAGGATAAACAACAACGTGGCATTCTGCCTCCACCCGATGCTTTAGTTTTCCAATCCTCTTCAACCAATTCCAATCCTCGTCCCAATAACCCACAACAAAAAATTGCTTTCAGACCAAGAAATTCTTATGCAACCAATTTTCAACCAAAACCCAAACACATCTGTAGTCATTGTGGTCTTCATGGTCATTTGGTGACTAAGTGCTATCGGTTACATGGTTACCCTACTCGCTACAAAACCTTTACCCCTAGTCTTCCACGACCTAGATATCCAAATCCTCAACCTTTTATCCCTCGAGTCAACAACCTCAATCAGCCTACTACCACACCTTTTTTATCCTATTCTTGGAAGTAATCTGACCGTCACAACTAGTGGACCTCTGTTATCTCAAGATCAGTTACAACAAGTTGTTTCTCATCTCCAACATCTTTCTAGACTACAAAAAGATACAACTTCTATTTCAAATACAAATTCAAATCAATCTCATCATGTCACCCTAAGTATAGGTATTTTTATAAACTCAACTTCTTTTTCTTTGTCTTTAAACAAAATGCATATCCCTAAGCATGCTTGGATTATAGATTCAGGAGTTGGTATTCATGTTTGCAATAATCTTGATTTATTCACTGATATCAATCCTCTAAACAACGTTTTTTTCATTCTTCCCAATGGGGACAATCTTTCTGTCTCTCACATAGGAACAATCATTTTATCTCCTTTTCTTACTCTTCAATCAGTTCTTTATATTCTGACTTTTCATTTTAATCTTTTGAGTGTTAGTCTTTTAACACAAAATTCTTCTATAATCCTTTCTTTTGATTCTTCTTTTTGTATCATACAGGACCCTATTTGGGAGTTGATGATTGGAAAAGCTAAGATTTCCAATAACCTCTACATTTTGGATCTGCCCTTGACTCCTCTCCTCACAGCTTCTATCTCTTCTACAACCTGCCACAGCAGACTCAGGCATCCTGCTTTCTCTAAAATTCAATTTCTCTCTTCTAAAAACTAAATTTCTTCTTCTTCTATTGATACATCACTTCCTTGTACCATTCGTCTGAAAGCCAAACAAAAAAAAATTACCATTCATTTCTCATAATAATAGATTTGCGAACATTTTTTATTTGATTCATTTAGATATATGGGGTCCATTCCAAGTAGAACTCGTAGATGGATATAGATTTTTTCAAACCATTGTTGATGATTGTTCGAGAAGTACATGGGTTTATTTTTTACATAACAAAAATCTGATGTTAAAATCGCTTTTCCATCATTCATCGCATATGTTGAAAATTAATTTAAAACAAGTATTAAAGCTATAAGATCTGAAATGCTAAAGAATTATATTTTCTAGAAATCTTAAACAAAAAAGGCATCATTCATTACCATTCTTGTACATATACTCCTGAACAAAATTCTGTAGTAGAACGCAAACACCAACATTTATTAAATGTAGCTAGAGCTTTATTGTTTCAATCAAACATTCCAATAGAATATTGGCCTGAATGTATATCCACTGCTGCTTATTTGATAAATAGGATTTCTGCTTTAAACTTAAAATTTAAATATCCTTATGAAATATTGCATGGAAAAATACCATCATATGATCATCTCAAAGTATTTGGATGTCTTTGTTTTGTTAGTACTCATATTCATGATAGATATAAATTTAGTCCTAGAGGCCATCCAACTTGTTTTTTAGGTTATCCTGAAAGATACAAAGTGTACAAGGTTCTTGATTCAACAACAAATAAAATTCTAATTTCCAGAAACATCATTTTTTATGAACATATTTTTCCTTTTCATAACAGAAAATACTATTTTGATCTTGAAACCTTTTTACCACAATCTGTTTTACCTTTAAGTATTAATGATTTTTCTGAAAATAATATTCCTTCTACATCCAACTTTCCTTCTATACATCTCCCTGAACCTGTTGTCCCTGAATCTGTTGTGCCAGACAACCAACATTCTTTAATTTCTTCTTCCAGCAGACCTCGTCGAACCCATAGACCACCTCATTACCTCTCCGATTATCATTGTTATCAATTGACTTCTAAACCTTTGATTAATAACTCCAAAACCCTATACCCGATTTCTAATTTCATTTCTTATTCAAAACTGTCCAACAATTACAGAAATTTTATATTAAACTTAAGCCTTAAAACTGAACCAAAAAGTTTTAAACAAGCTGTTTTGATCCTCGAATGGAAAAATGTCATGGATAATGAATTAAATGCATTATTAACCAACAATACTTTGGTATGTTTGCTCTTTACCAAATGGTAAAAAATCTTTTGGTTGCAAATGGTTGTTTAGAATTAAATACAAAGCTGATGGGACAATAGATAAATACAAGGCTAGGCTAGTTGCTAAGGGTTTCACACAAAAGGAAGGAATAGATTATGTTGAAACATTTAGTCTAGTAGCGAAAATGGTCACTGTTAGGATATTATTATGTCTTGTTTCTTCTAATAATTGGATTATAAATCAAATGGACGTGTCAAATGTTTTCTTAAATGGAGATTTAGACGAAGAAATTTTTATGGATTTACCTCCTGGTTACTTATGCAATCAGGGGGAGAAACTCCCTTTAAAACCAGTTCGCAAACTTAATAAATCTATATATGGTTTGAAACAATCCTCAAGACAATGGCACATAAAATTTTCTTCTGTTTTGTTTATTTATGGTTTCAAGTAATCTATTTCTGATAATTCTCTTTTCTTTAAGGTTGATAGTAACTGTTTTGTTGCTTTGCTTGTTTATGTTGATGATATTTTAATACTTAGAAATACTAACAGTGTTATTCAATCTATCCAGCAATTTTTACAGTCACATTTTAAGGTTAAAGACTTGGGTTCTTGTAAATATTTTCTCGGTCTTGAAATTGCACGTTCAAAATCTGATATCTCTATAAACCAACGTAAATATACACTCGAATTGTTAGAAGAATTTGGACTTTTAGGATCTAAACCCGTACTTATACCTATGGATGTCACAACTAAAATTTCTACTATTGATAGTGAATTGTTATCTGACACTACTTACTATCGGATATTGATTGAAAAATTAATATTCTTAACTATTACTCGTCCCGATATATGTTTTGTTGTTAACAAATTATCTCAGTACATGTCTGCACCAACTCATATGCATCTCACAGCTGCTAAACGTGTACTTATGTACTTAAAAAACAATCATGGCCAAGGATTGATTGTTTTATCCATCTGTTTCTAGTAACAAATTATCTGCATTCACAAATGTTAATTAGGCTGCTTGTATAGATTCGTGTAGATCTGTTACTGGTTACTGTGTATTTATTGGTGATTCTTTAGTATCATGGAAATCTAAGAAACATGTAACAATATCAAGAAGCAGTGCAAAAGCAGAATATCGAGCAATGGTGAATGCTACATGTAAACTGGTTTGGATTTCTAATCTTCTTTGTGAATTAGGTTTTCCAGTAACGTTTCATGTTTTATTGTTTTGTAACAATACAACAGCCTTCCACATTGCCAGAAACCCAGTATACCATGAACGCATGAAACACATAGAAATCGACTATCATGTTGTACGAGAAAGGTTACAATCATCATTCCTCAAGACAATGCATGTTCACTCCTCCAACCAAATAACGGATTTATTTAATAAACCGTTAACCCAATTTAATTCTTTACTTCTCAAGATGGGAGTGCATGATATACACTCTCCATCTTGAGGGGAGAATATTAAACATTGTTATTCAAGAATTGTTAGTTTTCTTGCATGGTTAGTTAGATTAGTTAGAATAGGTTAATTTTGGAATAGTTAGAATATTTTGATTATAAATTTGTGACAGATCAAACTTTGTAGATTAATTTTCATAATCAATAAAGATCATTTTTTCTTTTTCTCTTCCCTTGCCAAAACAAACGAAGATGATCACCACCATTGTCTACCTTCTTATATTTCTATGAAAAAAAAGTTATGGCAGAAGAAAATAAGAAGACATTGTAGTAAGAGAAGAAAGAAGAAGATGTATATGTTAAAAAGAATTATCAATCATACATCAAAACAACGTACAAATATAAATATATATATATATATTATTATATAATTAACAACTAAAAATATTCATAAATATATCAAATGTAAAAATAAACTATATTCTTCAAAGTTTTATTTCAACGTTAATTTCAATCATTATAATTCAAATACTTAATTTTTAACTATCGAATTCTATTTTTCTAGTCTTCATTAAAATATTTTTCATTGATTCAAATTTAACACTCATTTATTTACTTAATCACTATTATATTAAAAAAATGAAATTTTATTTATCTTATTATACAGAAATTACGTATGATTTACAAAAGTGATAAAAAATAATTCAAAAATTAATTTTTATATGTTCAAAATCCCATTTTCTAAAAATATTCATTTTAGTTGAGATCCATTAAAACATTAAAATATAATATCTACAAAATTCAATCAAAACATATTTTGTTCGTGATGATTAAATCATATCATTTTTATTTTTTTAATTCACATCGTCTTGACGACTGTCTAATCTGTCTAGATAATCTAATCGTATGTTCAAATCATCTAATCGACAGAAACATCTATAAAAACCTCGATTTAAAAAAAAATTGGGGCTTTTGGCAAAAGCCTAGATCACTTTTTTTTATCAGTGATATATATTTATATGGCCGAGTGGGCTTTGGTTAGTTTAAAAATATTTGTAGCAAATTTATTACTTCCATTAGCTAAAAAATATTTGAAATATTCTTTTTTGACATTGTTGAAACATTAGTAAGAGGGAAAAACAACACATAATCAAGGTATTGAAGAGAAAATCAAAGCGAAGTGTAAAATAAAAAAATTTGAAGAATTCGAATAAAAATTATATTATTACAAAAAAAAAACCGTGGAAGAGAGTAGTAACAACAAAGAGAGATGAATCTCAAGGGCAAATTGGGCATAGAATTAAGCCATTCTCATTGCATCTAAACACCTTACCATTTTCTTCTTCCCTTCATCAATGACTTTACAACTTCCATCCGCAGCCGCCGCAAACGCCTTCAAGCCTGAGCCACGAGCATGCATCCATCCCCTCGAGCCGAGATGAATCTCAAGGGCAAATTGGGCATAAAATTAAGCCATTCTCATTGCATTCCAAACACTTGACCATCTTTTTCTTGTCTTCATCCATCACTTTACAGCTTCCATTACACACCACGCACATCATAAACCTTAGCCCTCCGCAGCCGCCGCAACCGGCTCCAAGCCGAGCCACGGGCATCCCCTCAAGCAAAGTCCCTAACTTTCCTTCTTCCTCTAACTTCACCACTTCCTCCACTCCCCCTATCAGCCTTCCCCTCATGAACACCGTTGGTATTTTCACCTCTTTTGTTCCCATTATGTCCCTTATCTCATCCTTAAACCCTGAATGCATCGACACATCACGCTCTGACAAATGAATTTGATGCGATTCGAGTATCGCTCGGACCGTGTTACAGTCCTCAAACGTCTTCCTGATTCCTCTGAGTGTTGTTGTGTATATCACCACTGAATTTTCTCCTCCTGGTGGGCAGATTTGCTTGAAATTCTCGAGGATTCTCTCTATTTCTTGTGTTTTCTTCGGTTTTAGAATCTTGGGCAGTGGCGAAATCATTGTCTTGATCTGTTCTTGTTCTTGATTCAACTCTCGTTCGTAGGAAGCAACGAGATCTGGATCGAACAGTGGACTGAAACTCTTCCTTCTTTGTGTTGTTGATTCCTCTGTCTTCATAGGGAAACTCAATCGTAAAACTCCTCTTTTTGGAGTTTCTAGAACATTCTTCGGCTTCAAAACTTGATTCGGACTAACCCCTTTTGAGTTCAAACCCTTGTTCTCCTTTCCACCAAATCTCTTACTTCTCTTCGGAGAATCAATCTTATCCACTGTTTTCATCGGACTCATCCATGATTTACCAAAAAAGCCTCGAGATTTAGGGCTAATCCTTTGCGGATGTGAAATGGGCATTGAATCTTCTAGATCCTCCATAAGCTCCCATGTGTTTATTACTTCTGGCTCTTCACTCACTGGAGATCTATTGGCCTTGTCGGATTCCAAGACAACATCTTTGTCTGGTTCCTGTAACTGAGGAACTGGTTCGTCCAGTTTCAGAAGACCGTAACTTGTTGAAGTAAGAGAGACGATGTGATTGCCGCCATTGTTGACGCGAATCTCTCTTATCAGTTCCTTCTTTACCAGTTTCGAAGAAACGCAACCCATCTCTCTCTCTCTCTCTCTCTCTCTCTTTCTCTCTCTCTCTCTCTCTCGATTTTCACTGAGGAGAAGTTTTTGTTTTGGAAGAAGAGAGAAAAAGGAGGAAGTTAATTAGTTTCTTTCCTTTTTATTTTTTGAATTATTAACTTCAACGGTCATATTATTCGAACGGACATTGTGGAAGTGAAGTGGGGCGAGAGACTTTTGTCGGAGACCCACACCTTTCAAAGTTTTCTACTTTTTACCGTAAAACTTTTTTAAATTTATTTTTAACCCCTTCACAAAGTTCAAGTTGAACTTAAAAATATGAATTTTATTCGAAATTGCCCCCATAATTATATATTTGACTGACAAATCCTTTTGTCTAGATTCCTTCAATCGCAGACTGCAACGGTCTATTGTACGTTAAGCAAACGTTAATATTTTCTGTACTTCTCATGTGCGTATAAATATATGTATATCTACACGTATGTATGTATGTATATACACACATATACATAGTAATTATCATATATACGTAGTCTATATTTTGGGTATTTTGAGACATACAAATACATATATATACGACAAATTATTAAAGCTTCATAGACTTAAACACTTCAAATATAATTATTTTTTTACTCTGGATTTTATGATAATATCGATAAAATTCGAAAATAAAATCAATAAATTAAAAATGTATTACTGGGACGGTTTGTTGCATAAAAAGTACATTGTCGGGGGCATGCTAATTTAAACAGTTAAATTATAATAATAGAATATCTTGAATTGTCCCACGTTAGATTTAACTTTAAAATTAATTATAAAATTCAAATATCAATTGCTTAATTTTTAATCCCCCAAAAAATATTTTTTGTCCCCTTCTGATGGACTCAATTTCAATTTTTTTATATATAGTTTTAGAAAAAATGTATAGACAATAAAATAATCATGTCTCTCTTAAAGTTTAATTTTAAATTAATGTGAATATTCTTTTTATAATATATTTTGTAACTCTATCTATCAATTGAAACAATTTATCATAAATCAGTTTTATTTTATTTTATATTATTTTATTATGAATATATATATATATATATATAATAAAGAGGCTTTGACTGCCTAAATGTGTAGGCTTTGGTGCTCAAAGCAAATCTTACATGATGCAACAAAATCATAGTAAACACATGAGTAATATATCATGTCTTAGAGACGAGATTTGTTAATTACGTCTATAAAACTAGTATTAAGGTAATTTACTAGTTAGCCTTTTTAAAACCCTAATGGCCAAATCTTTCATGATCAACAATTAAATATTATTACAGATTATTTTACAATTTTTATGAGTTTAAAAAAATCCATCCGAAAATATCGTCTATTACAAAATTTTTAATCATAATTCATCTAAAATTACATATTTAAAATTACGTATATCAATAATCGTGAATTGTTTTATATCTTCTAGAGACATAATTTGTATGGATCCACAAATTATAGATAAAAACGATTACAAACATCCAATTACAAAAGAAGTAGTATTCATCTTTAATCCAAAATTTTTTAGTATAGTTAGTTCAATTGGTTAGATATGATATACAATGTATTTTACCTTAAATTTGAATCCTTATTTTGGATAAAATATATATAATTCGTATCAAAAGAAAACGGAATGGAACTTAAATCATATATTAACATTAAATTTTGTAGTAGTTGAAATAATTATTTCAGTTATATTTATTCAACATTATTTTTCTTCAATTTATATTCAATACAAATACAACCTAACCATCTAAACATTTCACAAAAACATAAAACAACGTAGCAAAATATTAAGAAGATTTAGATTTGAATTTTGAAAAAAATGGAGCAAAATGGAGAACATGATTAAGTAGCTAATTTCGACTAAAAACAAATACAAAAAGATATGATTACAAAATCATCCCGAAAACAGAAAAAAAATTATTTACATAAAAATAATCTTAAAAGGACCACAACGTGCAAATCCACACACGGACACACAAAATGTGGTCGCCATAATCATACTCTTCGGACCACCTCCTCTCCCGACAACCTCTGTTGTTCGAATATCTTTCCCTCGTTCGCATGTAATTTTTTTAATATTATTTAAAAATATAAATAATTTATTAAATCTCTAATTCGAATTTCATTAATAGAAAAATTATTTTCAAAATAAATATTCTAGTTTTGGGTGGAATTTATCTCATAGTGAGCCAAGAGATGAAATCGATAGATTTTATTATTATATTAAAAGAAATAATTTATCAGTTAGATTATTAAAGATAGATTCATTTTTATTATTTAAAAAATAATTTGTTTATTTATATTTTTCAAAGAAATTAAAAAAAACTTAGATTTTTGTAAAACTTAACATTACTAATTCTGAAAAAGGATACATGAAAAATCAATTGATAGTAAAATCAATATATAACAAACTTGATATAATAAAGATGGAATAACAAATGAAATCATAATGATAATTTATTATCTTGATGCTTCAATATAAAACATATTATGTTATTCATATCGGTTAAAACATAAATTATAGACTGTGTATATAATATTAAACAATTCAAACTCTTAGAACTAATTTTTTAAATTAATTAAATCCACTCATATTTGACATAATATCAAAATCTAATTCGTCATAATTTAAATTGTTACGTTGATGGATATCGGGTTACAATATCCATGCTCCAAAACATAATCAAGACATGAAAAGAAATATTATGTTGTATTGATATATATCGTCTGGGACATGAATTATAAATACATACATATGATATTAAATCTTAGATTCTTAAACTAATTTTTGAGATTAATTAAACCCATATTTATATTTAAAACGGGACTAATCCAACTAACTTGACAACATCGACATCAAGAGTAGGTCGAGTGAAAGAAACTAGTATCTATTATACACATACTTTCTATTTATAGATTGGTGGATGAGATTTAGGCAGCATAAGTTGCCTTGAGATACTCTATGATATCTGCACTCTCAAACATTTGAACACCTGTGTTCGGATCTTCTAGATACGGAACCTGATTGAATTAGATCCGTTTCATCAGCCATTAAAATTAAAAGAAAAACCATTTGAAAAAAAAAAGAAATCTTTATGATATATACATATATAACCTGAAAGTGTCCAGCTTTCTTGTATAATGTCAGTCGCTTGAGGCTCCCTCGAGCACAGCTGATGAAATCATAAACAACCAGACGTCGAATCGATTGATTACAATGTGCATCGACAAAAAAAAAAGTTCACTGGATTAAGAAAATATTGAAAGATGTTATGTTTTGTTGTTGTCTACATCAATTAATACATAAATCATAAATTCATATATATGGTATTTCACATTATATCAGTTATGACTAAATCTATATTTGATATGGTATCAGATACTAATTCCTTCCTCGATGATGAAACTTGATTGTAATATGCACGTTCTACAATTGAGTCTAAACGTAAAGAAAATATTATATTGTGTTGTCACATATTTGATTAAAATATAAACCATAAATGAGCTAGCTTTTGAAATTATTGAGATCCAAACTCATATTTGACATATACAAAACACCCTTGGAATTAAAAAAAAAAAAAAAAAAAACAGGTTAGGCGAATGTGTAACACTTGGTAACTTGATACACACCAAGTGACAAATAGGTTAGATGAGGGAGTTTTTTTTTAGTAATTTTTAACCGAATTTTTTTTATTGGTAATATACCCATTTTGTATATTGTCAATAAATAAACCGATTCTTATCATTTATATATTGTATTATATAAATCTCTCTGAACTAATAACTACACCATGATCTTGCATGGTTGTAAATATGTCCAGAGGGTCTAAAGTGATGTACCTGCGTTGAATGTGAGGCAATTCGAGTTCAACAAGTACCTCACGTACAAGCTTGCAAAATGGGGAACCCTGTAAGCATATATCATACCAATGAAAAATGCAATAATATTATGTATTTATGAGAGTTATATGCTAAAAGAATCGGAATTTGATGATGGAATTAACCTCGTATGCCCATATTTCAAGCGGTTTAGGCGGTAGTTTAGATCGAACGTAAGAACTGCCCTGCATCCAACAACCATTTTGCATTACACAAATATCCCCTAATTTTTCTCTATGTACAAGAAAAATCGACAGAAAATGTATAGGATACACTAAATCATTAACGTTTATATCAAGAATCTGAGTTCCGATAAGTTCCGTTTAACTCTTGCCATTAAGTGAATTAAAAAATCAAACTTTTCTCACCTTTCCTATACGACCAATGGCTGAAAAGCCTGCTGTTATAGCCTGTATCAAAGTAATATCAGAGAAGAAGTTAAGATACAACGGATATTTATATAGCCGTGGCTACTGAAGCATGGAAATAATCGGGACCAAAGCAAAAAAAAAAAAAAAAAAACTAACCGTTAAGGGGCCAAGAGACAGACTTAAAGGAACGGTTCCATCTCCTGTACAAAGTTAACCAATTAGATCAGATGCTTTAAAAGGTTGCCCGTAATTGGAAACTTACTTTCACAAGAGTGAATCAAGACGGGTAAATAGCTAGTTGAGGAACTATGTTAAAATCAACTAGATTCTAAATCAGGATGCTTCATGCATTCCTCTTGATTACATGCATTGTGCTGTATGATGAAATTTTACCCTTGAAACGGTAAAAAAAGATCGATGTTAACGGTCAATAGAAGCTGATCAGGATGTCAGCAGAACTGACCGTATTTTTGGGTCAGATACTTGATGATTTCATCTGATTCATACATGGAAACTCCTGTGTTTGGATCAACCTATATAGCAAACACAAATATATAAAGATGTTCTTGCTTGCTGATGGACTCGAACCAAATAAGAGTCCCATGGAGAGAGAAGTTTGACAAATAAAAGGAACGATATATCCAAAATTTCCAAGTTCAAAAGATTCGGCAATTTAAGATCATGGGTTTGAGCTGTAAGATGAGACAGTTTCAGAACTGTGAAAATACTTTAAGCGGCGGAATCCATGGGAAGAACAGAAGTAAGAAATTGTAAGAAAAGAAGCCAAACCATGTAAGGAAACTGTTGTTTTCCACCCATCTGAACAACCTTTGGACGGAAATTTGGACCTCCTTTCGGACAAGGATAGAACAGAATGTCGAGATCCAACACAGCAACCATTTCTCTAACCTTCAAAACCCAAAACAGACAGTAGAAGTATACCGCACGGTTCAAAATACATCAACAACAACAATCTCTCAGGCTTAAAAGCAACTTCTAAAGGGATTGTGGGGCAAGAATCAAGACTTACCATCGCTTTTTCAACGTTTTCAAACTAATTAAATCAATTTTTTAAAGTAACATTAAGTACAAATTATATGCTCTGAGTATAAATATCTTCAGACCCTTAACTAGTGCTGTAGTTAGGTTAAAGAAAGGAGTTACCTTTCGGCAGAACGGACAGCTTAAATCGAGCAGCAGCCATCAGAATACATGTAAAGGAAATGAATACATTCAGTGTCAATGAACTTGAAAGGAAAATGAGTCTAAAGGTATGGCCAAACAACAGAACATACCTCTCAAATTCATAAATCTCAATAGGTTTCTCCGGACGAGAGCCAATCTTTCCAGATTCCTTTACCGCAACACCTACACATAAGATATCATAACCAGTATGATCCATATGCAAGCAATGCATCATTACGGACGATTATCTAAGCCACAAGAGGCAGAAAGAAATATAAGATTTCAATGGTTACCGCCTAATTTCAAAGCATATTGATCGGATGGAATCTCATCCTTTGATACAAAGGACGCCGAGTACCTGATCAAGTAGAAGAAAACTTCGAGGTATCATGTTAACTTCCATAGATACTTCAACCAGAAAGTATACAAATGTTCACTATGACTATGCATATACCAAATCGAGCTTGAAAGAAACCCTAATTTCACATAACAAAGGAAATATGAAAAAGGAAATGAGCATGAGAGTGAAATCAGAAGAATACCCAGAAACGAAAACCCCAGTGGCGAATCGGAAAAGCAATCCGAGAGAAGCACCCAAGACGTCCAAGGTTTTGCCAGATTTAATGGCGAAGGGTTTTGGGTCTGGTGGCCTGAATCCAGATGGAGCAGTGAACACATTACCCGGTTCCTCTTTGCTGCTTGTCGATACAGAAGCAGTCTCCGAAGGTTCTGTAGAGGCTTTGGCCATGACTAGGGTACGAACAGGTCTGCTTCGTGAAGAAGAAGAAGAAGGAACAGGGAGCAGAATCGGGGATTGAGGGATATTGTTCAGGAGAATCCCCACCATGCCTTTTTTTTTTTTTTTTGCCTCCACTTCTTCTCCTTCTCGCGTCCTTTTTACTTATTTTTTTATTTTTAATGTTATGGATTTTGTTTATGTATTTTATGTTAAAATTTAAACGTGCTAAAATATTATCTCTGTTTTTCGTGTCCCCACTTTATGAGAGCTTTGGAAACTTTGAGAGGAAATAACATATTTTTTTCTTTAAATTATTCATTGTTTACAAATATGCAAAGGTACAACAATACTTATACATAACCTAAATAATGAATAAATCTATTCAAAATTTGTATACACAGATCATTAATTCTATCAAACAAAAAAACTGAATGTCCAACGGAATACTTCTTTTGCACAAAATTATTGTAGCGTTTGTTATCATGTGACTGTTGGTCTGATATGGCAGATGAAATTTCTTTAATTGGAACGAGATTATGGCTCAAATAAGTTCTCAAATATAACATATTTGGTTTAATTTTATATTTGTAGACTCATATATATAAATAATTTTGGAATAAATGTTATCATTCGATTTAGTTCAAATTAAACGTGATCAGATTTAAATTTAATTGTTTAGACTCCAGTATTGAATTAAACGAGGAGAATTATATGCATAGAGACTTTTGGTAATATCGTTTATATTTCATGATAGGTGAAATTAAATGATCTATCAGTTTATGGTATCTGGTTCACGTGCATATATAAATGAGATTCATTTGATTTTTGGGATATTGATTTTCATTATCACATACGTTTAAAAAAACTCCAGAGAGAATCTCATTTTATTTGATACATCCCATCAGTATCAAATTTTCGATTATTGCACGAAAGCTAGAAGATCTATCCCGATGTATGGCGTATATCATAAATTCAGATATTTATTTTGATTTTTTCCTTATTTTTTTCCACATCTTGATATAATTCACAATAGAGTTTCGGGGTTTTGGAATTTGAATCAGGTTAAATCGGATTCCTTCAAGTGGTATCAGAGTCGATTTATTGTGATTATATTAGATTTGGGTTTGATTATTGTTAATTTAAGTAATTTTTTAGGAAAATTCAAGTTGTGAGGTTAAGAAAACTTTCAAAAAAGGAGAGGAAGTTTTTTTCTTAAAAAATCAATCATTGAAGGCGGTTGATTGATTTTTTTTTCAATAATTAAAAACAATCAATTTTGGGTTGCAGTGAGAGATTTTTGGGCTCATGAGAATTTTTTTTTGCTGTTAAAAAAATTTTAGGCTTGGGCTTTTGGAAAAACGACTTAGGCCCGTCAGTTAAGGTTTACTGGGTTAACCCGTTTTGTTTAAGAAAAGAAATTTTGGTTTGAGCTCGGGCCAGTTTAATGTAATAAACACATTAAGATCGTTCATTCTGATCGTTGTGGTGAATACTACGACAGAAAAGATGGATCAGGTGAAAGTATCTCGAGGAATGTGAAATCGTTCCACAATACACAATGATGTGTACACCTAGCATGAATGGTATTGTGGAGAGACGAAATATTACACTTCAGAAAATGGTAAGAAGTATGATATCATTCTTTATTCTCCTAAAATCTTTGTGGGGCGAGGCATTAAAGGCAGCGGTTTATATTCTGAATCGAGTACCAACTACATCAACAATCAAGATGTCTTATGAGTTATGGACAGGCAAATGTCTTAGCTTAAGGCATTTTCACATTTGGAAATTTCCAGTCGATGCTCGATCTTATCGACCCGATGAAAGGAAATTAGGTTCCAAAACCATGAGCGGTTACTTTGTTTGATATTCAGAAAGATCTAAGGGGTATAAGTTTTATGATCCTACGAAAAAAGACGATATTTGATACGAGAGATGACGTTCTATGAGAGATTAAACCTGGGAAATGGATGATGAATTTGGTTTTGGAGAAGATATGGATGAAACTTTTGATTCCTAAATTATGATTCCAATTTCGATTATTGTAGCTGACAATGATTTGAATTATTTTGCTCGAGCTACAAATTAAAATACTGCAAATGTCATTCTTGAAATCCATGAGGAACAAGTTTATAAACCTCAAGAATAGCTACATGAGGAAATTGTGCCACGTAGATCCACTCGAGAGAGGAGATGTGCTATTCTGGATGACTATATAGTGTATCTTCAGGAACATGAGCATGGCATTGGGATAATAGAAAATGATCTAGTTAACGTCTGTCAAGCCATTCAAAGTGTTAACTCTCAAAAGTGGATTGATACCATGAAAGAAGAGATTAAATCTATTTATGACAATGGCGTTTGGGAACCTGTACATTTCCTAAAGATACGAAATTCATTGGTTGTAAATGGATATTTAAAACCAAATGAGATTCGCATGGTAATGTGGAAAGGTATAAAGTACGTCTAATCACGAAAAGACATAGATTAAAAAGAGAATTTCTCTCTAATTGCATGAAAATACTCTTTGAATATTGATGGCACTAACAACTCATTATGATTTAGAGATGCATCAGATGGATGTTAAAATAGTCTTTCTCAATGGTGACATTGAGGAGACTGTTTATATGGTGCAACCAGAACACTTTTTGATCGGAGACCCAAAGAAAATGGTTTTCAAATTAAGAAAATTCATCTATGGTTTAAAGCAAGCGTCTCGTCAATGGTATCGCAAATTTCATCGTGTAATCATCTCGTATGATTTTGAGGAGAATCAGGTGGATAATTGTGTATACCATAAGAATAGTGGAAGAAACTTTGTATCGATAATCCTTTATGTTGATGATATCGTTATTGATGGTAACGATGTATACTTTATGCGCGACACTAAGAGTTTTCTTTCGAAGCAATTTGAGATGAAAAATCTTGGTGATGTCTCTTTTGTATTGGGTATAAAAATACACTAGACCGTTCTCTAGGTATATTGGATTTATCACAAAAGAGATACATCAATAAGGTTTTAGAGCGGTTTGGCACGAAAGGATGCAAAGGTATAGATACCATATTTATAAGTGTGATAAATTCAGCCTTAGACAGTGCTCACAGAATAAACTGGATATTCGAGAAATGAGGAAGATTCCTTATGCTTCGACTAGAGAGAGTCTAATGTCTTCAGAAATGTATCAGCAGGTGGTCACTGGAAAGCGTCCAAACCGGTGATGTAATATCTTCAGAAAACAAAAGATCATATGCTTGTATATAGACGATCTGACCAGCTCGAGATCACTGGTTATTCGGATTCAGATTATACTGGGTACCTCAATAGTTTGCGATCCATTTCAGGTTATATTTTCTCCTTGTTGGTGGGGTTATTTCTTAGTGTTTTACCGTGCAAAAGCTCGTGGCATCATCCACAATGGATGAAGAATATGTATCATATTATGAGGCATCCAATTAGGCTTTATGGTTACGAAATCTTGTCATTGGGTTGCACATCGTGACTGGTGAG
Source organism: Gynandropsis gynandra (assembly GCA_036759665.1). Lineage (NCBI taxonomy): Eukaryota > Viridiplantae > Streptophyta > Magnoliopsida > Brassicales > Cleomaceae > Gynandropsis > Gynandropsis gynandra. The sequence continues at coordinate 39,653,603 of CM071871.1, read as the reverse complement.
GATAGACCCTAAAGATTTATTGTGACAATCATTTTGCGATATTATACTCGAACAATAACAAGAGTACTTTGGAGTAAAAAAACATCGAAATTAAGTATCTTTTTTTTCGTAAAAGGATACAGAATGGGGTAATCTCGATAGAGAATATAGGTGAAAGTTTCATGATTGTGGATCCGTTGACTAAGGGTGTTATACCTAAAGTCTTTCGGGAGCATATACGGGTATTATCCTTTGTGAAAATATTACGGCTTAGTGGGAGTGTTGTATCTATTCCAGTTTTCTCTTGGATTATATTGATGTATGTTTATTTCGTTTCAATATTATGTTATGGAACTATTGATTTTAAGCTTAAGGTATTCATTATGTATCATTCGGTTTAAGTTGATCTCGACAAGGAGGACCAGTTGGAGATATACACGTATCGATCACTTCATGTGTAATCTTCATGTTATGCATCCATATTCAGATCTATGGCATTCTTATGTATTGCGTTAGTACTAAAATATGGGTCTAACTACGTTAAAATTGTAGTTAAATAACTTTGGTTCTATGTTGACTTGGTTGATGGACGAGATTGGTGGCGATACCGATTTGCTGACAACAATTGATGAGCGCTCTTAAGGTTATTCCATGGTTTTATGATCATATATATGTTCCAAGTGGGAGATTATAGGATATTTGGTTTAATCTTATATTTGTGGACTAATATATGTGAATAATTTTGGAATAAGTGTTGACATTCGATTTAGTACAAATTAAATGTGATCAGATTTAAGTTTAATTGATTGGATTTCGGTATTGAATTAAATGGGGAAGATTATATGCATAGAGTCCTTTGGTAGTATCATTTATATTTCATGATGGGCGAAACTAATGATACAATTGAGAACTAGAAATTAATCGGTTATCTGTCGGTTTATGGTCCCTCGTTCACGTACATATATAAATGAGATTCATTTGGTTTTTGGTATAGCGATTTTTATTATCACATACGTTTTAAAAAAACTCCAGAGAGAATCTCATTTTATTTGATAAATCCCATCAATATTAAATTTTCGGTTATACACGAAAAACCAGAAGATCTATTCTACTACATCAAGTATACCATGAATTCAGATATTTATTTCGATCTTCTGTTTATAATTCACGATAAAGTTTTTGGGTTTTGGAATCCGAATTAGGTTAAATCAGATTCATCATCAAATTGATAAACAAAATTTTATTGAGATGAATTTTATGTTTTAGTTGTGTTAAGATGGTCCAATATTCCTTTCAAACTGATCTCATGAAGCAACCTGACATTCAATTTGGATCTGAAAGAAACAAATTGATTTCTAGGTATAAATTTAGTGAAAACATCATCCATTAGATCTTCGTTGAAAATTTTTGTAATGATCAAAAATCATAATGCAACCTTTTCCATTATAAAGTCTTTAACAAACAACACCATCATACCGATGAAAACCTTTGGCTACAAAAAATGAAACAGTTGGTTTAGTTTCCTTTAAAAAGGAAAAAATAGAGGAAAAAAAGATGTGGATATGATGAGGTAAGGATACAGAGACCCATCGATGAAGATAGGCCATGCGTTCAATGTGGTTAATATGCAAGGAACGAGTTTGGTTTAGATTCAAAGGGTAAAATTAGCATTGAGTCCAAGACTCGTACACTCGTTATCGACCACAAAAGCGTCAATGTTCAGATCAAGGACACTGTCGGTCAAGAACGATCCACAACGGTAACAAGTGCATATTAGAGTGGAGTTGTCGGGGCAAGGTTGGTTACAACATATAACAAGACACCAAACTGTTGACCACATAGCCTGATGGTTACAAGAGATGTGTGCTCATTTCGACAAAAAACATCATGATATGCCTAAACATTAACAAATAAGATTTCGAATGGCCGACGAATCCTTTCCTTGCACAAGGTTATTGCAGATAGTTGCTATTTAAATTTGTTGACCTTATGTAGAATATGAAGTTTTAATATATTGAGATAAATATTATGTGTAAAAGTGAGACTTTGTATGAGATAAACGCTATGTTTGAGAAATAGAGTTTTACTGAGATAATATGTCTATTTGAGAAACCAAATTTTACTAATATGGTCTAAAACTTCCACAATACAAAAATTTATGTTATTCATGCAAGAGAAAATGATTATTATTGTAAAAGAAATAGAACAATATTAAGAGAAGAGAGCAGGAGATAATTCTTATTGAAGAATGATTCTCAAGTGTACATTTACAAATGAAGTTGCCTCTATTTATAGGCTTACAAGGATAGATGAAGAGACAAAACAATGTAGATAAATAGATAGAATTGTCATAATCACATAGGATTAATGATGGACAAAATACGAAGAGTTTAGAATCTCAAAAGACATTCAGATAATAATTATTTCATAATACTCCCCCTTGAATGTCTATTGAGTAATTGGAATATGCTTTATTAAAAA